>JAKSZP010014558.1:0-194610 GCA_022478985.1 Massospora cicadina
GCATAAGTTAGGGATTCCCAAAAATTGGAAATTGCCACCCATAAGTATTCAGAAGACTTCTTAGACTCACACATAAATTTTGGATTTTAAAGATTTTTTTACTAAAAACAGGAAAGGCAAAAAGAAGGAGAAACAGTGGTACCAGTTGAGGATTACTGTAAGTCCCAGAGAACGTCCTCTGGGCATTGATTGGGCCATTTTCCTGTTCCCAAGCAAGAAGGCACCAAAGAGGATGGCTGTACCCCTCATTACTCAGGGCGATCTCGCTCACGTGGTAGATGAGCACTGGGTAACAGCTCTTTCTCTTCAGATCCCGCTTCCAGTACCCACACTCACCTCAGAAGAACTGTTATGGGGAATCAGTGAAATCTGCACTGAGATTGCTGAAATTAGATCAATAGGAATTAATTTGAGTGGCAATCAGCCCAATATTCAGATTTCAAATGGTCAAAAAGGTATGAAGACCAATCTATCAGTCAGAATGCCTGACGGTTCCAATTTGGTTAACATGATGATTGAGAAAATCACCCCCCTCCCAAAATCGTTGGGGATCATCCCTGATGAGCAAGTAACAGCATCGGACACCAATGATGAGGGTTTGAAGCTCCCTACTGGCAAAGCAGGTGTTGCGCTGGATGCAACGCCAATGACTGAACAAACTGCCTATTGACCAAGCATAGGCGGGTTGGGTGTCCTGAACCTGCTCCCAACCAAATGGCCCGCCCCTATGTGGGGTGGCCTTGGGGGATTCCTGCTGCTCATTGGGCTAAACGCCATCATGCCAACTGTCAGATATGCAGTTGAGCCTCGGTTTGGACATTTGAGGTTGAACCAACAGCAACTCGGCCTGTTGCCAAATTCTTCAATGTTAGTTTCCAGTTAAATTATCTGTTCCCCATTACCAAACAATTCGCTGGTTAGGTCAAACTTGTGGGACCCAATCCTGGCTTGTTTCCCCTTTAAATTGACAACTATTTAATCAGTCACATCGCACTGAGAAAATTTTTGGTCAAATTTTCTTCCTTAAATTTTCCATTAAAAACCTTCCCCCAAAAGTTCAGTTTTTATATGTTGAGAATTAGACCACCTTTTCTGAAAGCACTCTCATACCCCTTGGGGTTAACGGCCATGTTTGTCTAGTATTTTTTTGTGCTTGTACAAAATTCTGGCTCACTGGCAGATATTGGTGAAACTCTTTTCCAGTTTCATATCCATTGTACCAGCAGCAGTGCCTTGGGCATTCTGGTTTGCCGTTTGGGTGCTCTGGCACCTTAGCTGGCAGGCCAGTCTAATTCTTACTTGCTGTTCACCTGAAATAATTGACCAACCATTATTCTTAGCCAATTCCGCCTTTCTCGCATATATTGGCGCAGCAATGGTCCCTTCTTTTCAAAAAAACAGGTTTTGAAGATTTTCTCTATCCACAATAGTCCAGTTCCATTCAAAACTTCAAATCCATACCCCATAGTTGCCGCAGCCATTCAACCCATGTCAGTAGAATCTGACATCCCAACTTGCGAGTTTACCCCCACAAAAGCCTAGTGGTTTCCCCTGACCCCACTACCATCTCTTTGGTATCACTGGATTTATCCTCAACTATCAATAAAGAGAACCCGGTTACTTCTTAGTACCCATGAAGATTAGTGTTGGGTCCCATCATGTCTCCTTTGAGTCCCTGGTGGACACTGGAGCCGCGGGAAATTTTATGAGCATAGAACTGGCCCAGCAATTGGAACTTTCCCTGGATGCAGGTCCTTTGGTGATGGTTGCATCGTCAGCCTCCCAAACCTCATACCTGATATGTTGACCAGTCACATTTTCAATACACCAGTTCAGCTTCTGCGACCGCTTTTCTGCTATGCTGAACTTGGTGTTTCCAGTGATCTTAAGAGTGGGATGGTGGCGCTGGCAACATGTCAAGATCCACCTGGAGTCTAACATACTTTTGTTCGTTAATGATCAACTGGAGGGTGAATTTCCCCTAATTGACACTCTTAGGAAAGCTCAAGGTCGCAGTTCTATCACATCCCTCATCTCCTCTACAGGCATACCATCCGATTTTACAGAAAGTTTAATGCACTATCAAAGCATTTTAGATTCTGAAAAGGCGGATCATTTGCCCCCCTCACACTAGATTTGACTGTGGTTTTTGTATGACAGTGGAGTTGGTGAATATCAACTGCCCGTTGTATCCTCACACAGCAGAGGAGGAGGATGCGCTCAACACCTGGTTAGATGATATGTTGAAAAAAGGGTGGTTGTTCAAGAGACCTTACCCATCGCATCTTCCATCATTTTCACTAAAAAAAGCTGATGGTTCTCTCCGCCCCTGTGTGGACTATGGACAATTAAATAAAATCACAGTTTCTGATCCCTACCCCCTGCCTTTAGAACAGATGATAAGCCAAGCAATCGCCAAATCTCAGGTGTTTTCTAAGCTGGATCTCATCAATTCATTCAACCAGATTCGGGTAATGAAAGAGCAATAATGGACAACAGCAATCTGAGTGAAGTAGGGCATTTTCCAATTCCGCGTAATGCCCTTTGGGCTGAATAATGCTCCTGCTACATTCCAACGCATGATCAATAATGTACTGGGTGACCTCCGGTTTACCTGTGCAGTAGCATATATCAATGACATTCTGGTTCACTCCCCAACTCCTGAGCAACATGCTACCAACTTGGAAGCAGTTGTGGCCGCCTTGCATAAGGCGGGCTTGTTTGTCAAGCCTTTCAAGTGTGAGTTCTATAAGGAGGAGGTTACCTTCCTCAGGAACCTCATCCTTAAAGATGGTTTTGCAATCCCTCCCAATAAGTTGGATGCTATCTTGGAATGGCCAACCCCAACTACCCAGAAACAACTATTAAGTTACTTGGGAACCATCATTTTCTTAAAAAAGTTCTCCCCAGCACTTTCCCAGCTTGCTGCCCTGATCCGCCCCCTTACAGGGAAAAATATACTATTTCGCTGGATGGCCAAATGCCAGCAGTCTTTTGAATTGATTAAAGAGGTGTTTGTGTCCCCTCCCATTTTGAAACACACCAATCCCACCAAGCCATATATCATTTCATGCAACGCCTCATTGGTAGCCATGGGGACTGTGTTGCTCCAGAGCATGATGGTTTGAAACACCTGGTCGCCTATTTCTCCCATAATTTTGCCTCTACAGAGCAGTTGTGGGCCATTTATGACAAGGAGTTGGCAGCCGTTGCATGGGCATAACTCATTGGAGGTATCTGTTACAGGGTGCTCAACATGAGTTAATGGTTTGCACGGATCACCAGGCCCTGTTGTACTTTCGTAAACCCCAAAAATTGGTGCATCGGCAAGCCTGAACCTATTGGAATTTGTGCAGTTTTAATTTTAAATATGAGTTCATAAAAGGTGCACTCAATGTAGTTCCCGATTTTCTTAGCTGCAGCCCCGCCCACTGTTCCATGGATCTGGAGGAAATGGATTTTGTTACAATGATTCCTGCCACCCAAGTCCTGTCAATTGTCCCCCCTGTCATTTCTTCTGTCGCTCTGGCCCCCAATGCTCCATTAATTGCTCAGGTCTTAGCCAGTCAAATGGCCTGCCATGAGGGCGTGGAGCTGGTCAAGCCGTTATTTCACCAGAAGCATAAACACTCCCTATACTCATTGAAGGAGGGTCTTGCTTATTTTCAGTCATGCGTTTGGGTCCCTCCTCCTTCCGCACTGAGCTATTCCGCGCACATCATGATCCCCCCACAGTTGGTCATCCTAGTACTATGAAATGCATCAATTTGATCAAATGGACCCACAATTGGGCAGGTTTGACAAAAGAAGTTCTTGCCTGGATCGCAAACTGCATTACTTGTGCTTGGGCTAAGTCAGACCACTCTGGTAGAAATGGTCATTTACACCCCTTACAGCAGGCGGAGGGTCCATGGATATCAGTGTTCGTGGACTTTATTGTCAAACTCCCCTGTTCTAACAGATTCACAGTGGTGATGGTGGTGGTGGATCATTTCACAAATATTCCCTCTTTATTCCTTGCAATTCTGCGATTACATCAGAGGAGACTGCCCACCTTTTTGTGCGTCATGTGTTCTTGATGTTTGGTCTCCCACAGGAGATTATTAGCAACCATGATTCACAGCTCACGGCACAGTTTTGGAGTGAATTCCTATCTATCTTTAAGATATCACCTGTCGTTTCACAGTGTACCATCCCCAGTCCGATGGACAGAATGATTGAGTCAACCAAGTCCTTGAACAGTACCTGCGTTGCTATGCTGCAGCTGCACAGGACACCTGGGCCAACGATCTTCCCCTCGCTCAATTCGCTTATAATAATGGAATGCACATGTCTACGGGGTTTTCACCCTACAAAGTGATGTTGGGTTACAATCCTTCATTTTTGGTCAGACTTTTCTTGTGGCCTGAGGTCTAAGCTGCCGCGGATCATGCTGAACATATTAGGTCAACTTAATCCTTGGGTCAGGAACACCTCACAACTAATTGATGACTACAAACAGTTCACATATTATAAGCAGCTCCCAGATCATGACATAACATTGGGTTCCTATATTATTCTCGATATCCACCATCTACATATTCAAACGCCTTCCCATAAATTTGTAAGTAAGCGTTCCAGCCCCCATTTGGTGGATGAGGTCTTGGGTAATGGTGCATTCTGGTTAAAGCTTCCAGCTCACTGGAAACAGCATCCCATATTCCATGTTTCCCAGCTGTCACCTTTCAAGGGTATGGTTCCCATGGAACCTTAACCAATCATCATTGAGGATGTGGAAGAGGCTGAGGTGGAGAATATCCTGGCATCCCGCAAGTCCCGCTGGTCTGTTCAATATCTTGTAGCTTGGAAAGGCTATCCAGCTTACGAGAACAGTTGGGTCAAGGCGCGTGATTGTGCAAACTGTATGGAATTGGTCAAAGCAATTTATGTATCCCACCCCAATGCTCCCCACCCTCCCCAAAAACCTGCAATAGTAATGGCGATCGAGTTACCCAGGGCGCACAAGAATGTGGCTCTCGTGCAGTTTCCTGATGGTGGGGACCTTCCCTTGGAAAAAGGAAAGGGTAATGTAAGTCTCGGGAAATGTCCTCTGGGCATTGATCGGGCTATTTTCCTGTTACTGAGCAAGAAGGAACTGAAGAGGATGGCTGTACCCCTCATTACTCAGGGCAATCTCGCTCATGTGGTAGACAAGTGCAGGGTAACAGCTCTTTTACTTCGGATCCCGCTCCCAGTACCCACACTCACCTCAGCAGAACTGTTACAGGGAGTCAGTGAAATCTGCGCTGAGATTGCCAAAATGAAATTGATCAGAACTAATTTGAGCGGCAATCAGCCCAATGTTTAGATTTCAAATGGTCAAAAAGGTATGAAGACTGATCTATTGGTCAGAATGCCTGACAATTACAATTTGGAAAAATGACAATTAAGAAAATAACTTGTAAAATTTTTACTAAGTTGGGTTGATTTATCAGAGGTCAGCCCTAGTAATCTTTCTAATGCACAGGTTCAGTTTTCTCATGCACCTCGCGTTGTAAGAATATATATAATCCAATAATAGTATGATGACTATTATCCGTAGTCAGGTTAGAATTATCTTCAGGCTCAACGCTTCAGCCAGTATTTGCAATAATACTGAATATTGCACTCTTAGGGATTTGTTCCCTAAATCCTGTCCACTCAATCTTTGTTAAGATCCTCTGATGACAGTTCCTTCAGCCCAACACACAGTTGGCAGCAATCCCTTAGCCATGGTTCCCTTTGTCTCTAGATCCCTGCTTGGATCTCTACTATTCTCTGAGAGTCTACCAATTATTGCCTTCTGCAATAATATCCTTGAGATGAAATCTTCAAGCTAGATGCTGATAGTCTAACTATTACAAAATCTACAGTAAAACTAATAAGGTTCTTTATTAGTTCTTTCCTGACCATAAACTTGTGTCAATCAGTGAGTATTTTCCAGTGTATTACTGTTTTCTATTTGAGTGTATTTGAGTGTTTTACTGTTTTATTATAGTGCATTCTAGGGAATTAATAGGGGATTCAGCTGTCTAACCCTCAGCTGACACCTCTTTTGATATAACGGCAGCCGTTGCTGTTGAATCACCCTTCCTCATCTCAGCAGCAATGGTCTTCCCCATCCTGACTAGGATTCTGACGTTAGACATCCTCGAGACTTAAATGAAAGAGTCAGAAATATATCCTTAACGTTTTCCTCTCAATCCAAGCAAATCATCCATAATTGGCTAGCAACCAATCAATTTGCTAGTTGCAGGTGGCATCACTCGTATCACAACTTACTACTTACATTTCTAATCAGTTGGTGATGAAACCTGACTGATCCCAATTGGTACACCTGATAGTTAATTACTATCAGATGCCCTTATCTCTTCAGCCACTCCACCCAATGAGATATTAGGTATTCATCCAGATTGATCCCTTATGGATATGACCAGATAAATATACTAAAATCCCCCAAACGTAGTTCCTCCAAAATTTGGGTCAACCAATTTCCACTTCACTTCGCCTTGGGAATTTTCCCCTAGCGATACCAGGTAATCTAGTAGGCTGGGAATATGGGCAAAAATCCCAACACATCCCCCCTCTTGCCTAGATTTCCGGTGAGAAAAGGACTGGGCATGGAAACACCGCTTTGGACACCTGGTTGAATACTTCATTAGTTCAAGTGGAGTACTTCATCAATACTCAACGCTGCTCAGGATGACCTTCAGCATACGGCATTCCTCCTCTTCCTCCTCACTACCACCTACTCAGAGCGTGGTCCCCACAACCTCTTGTCATGCCAGGCGATCGATTTACTCATGATGATTTTTTCCCAGGATCCAGTTTTCCCCCATCAGGGTATATGACCCTCTGTCATATTCAGGTTTCTTGGTCCAGAGTCCTAGAATTCCTGATTCTCTCCTTGTCCTAGACAGGAGAATCTTGCCATTGATATTCATCTCACAGCTTAATTAAGAATACTTATTTATATTTGCCTTCGTTATTTTGTTTATAACCTATTGGCTAAGTCATTCTTCCCTCAGAATGCTTATTTCGTTAATTTTATGAAATTAATTTCCCAAAATTGGAGCCTAATGGTGTGTAGGGTGCATAATGTCAACTTCTATATCAGTCCTACATCCCCCCTCTAGTTCTGCTCATATGTCAAACTCAGAGTCTTGCTACTTAAAGCTTCTTAACAGTCTATCCAATTTGGACCTCCGCCTCTTCCAGCGAATGAGTCAGGATGCTCGGCGGACCCTCTTCTATGGTCCTTCCAGGACTCATACGCCTAGCCTGGTACAAGCAGCTAGTCCTTCATTGAGTTACCAGAATCAGTATCCAATCCCATTAAAACCAGGTGTGCCATTGTTTTGAATAACTCTCAGCTGACTCTTCCCGTGCAGTTGATCCCCAAGTTGGACTTCAATATCCTTCTGGATTCGGCTCCTTTCACTGAGGCTCTGAGCATCATCATCAATGCTCTGGAGGTTATGCCGACTGCTTTAGATCATTTGTTACTGGCCAGTCAGATTTGCTCCCTGAGTTCCTCTTCTGACTTGGTCAATTCTACAAACCCGCTGTACTGGTTTCTGAGCTCACAATTGGGAACAGCATTCATACCAAGCTCCCCTATGCTGAACTTTGCACGCAAGTCACCAAGGCATTGTCATTAGCGCTGAATCCCTCAGATCTGGACAACCTTCTGGATCAGGATACTGCTGCTTATGCTCTCCGCTTTGCCAGCCAAGCTCTTTAAATTTGGTCGACGAAGCTTCCACCCTCACCTGACTTTCATTGGTCATTCAGCTTCAGCTTCTGCGAAGCCCATAGTCATCATTTACAGGATGCAATCCATTCATTACATGACTACCTCTTCTCCGGAGCTTCCCATTGCTATATCCCGATGATGGAGCTAATTGGGGGTATTATTTGACAACCTCCCTCAAGTATTCCTTCTTCACTGCCAGCTCACATGTCCGGTGTTCTTGATGAGGCCCGTCAGCAGGCACTCAAGATAAATCTTCCAGCGCTGGTGCCTTATTGGGATTACTTGGGGTTATTCACCAATTGCCTATTCCTTTATTGCTGTTTTCCACCCCACTCCAGGGTTTCACGATTGGCATCTTCTGAAATATCTATTTCTCTTCCCCTAGTCGCGTTTTCTCAGGGCTCAGCATCAGCTCAACAAACGTGGTTTCAGGTAGGACTTGCCCTTGCAAGTGTCCAATCGCATATTGATTTTGACAGACTATTCCTCCCTACTGCAATCCATCCTCCCTCCCCCAAGAGGCGACATAGGCGGAATCATCCCCACATTGAAGACAATCAATAAAAAATAAAATTTTTATAAAAATATATCAGCTTCTTTTTTCTTATCTACGCTTTATATATATATATTATATTTTTTTCCAATATCTTTTATCAAAAAATTTTCCTATGGAACTTGACCTTGTTTCAGTTCAGAGGTCCATCTTTTCCCCCAAACTGGATCCTGGGCACTTAAACCTACCAGTTTTCTATGGTTCAGAGGTCCTTTTTCAGACTTAACCATCTAGATTGGTTCAGAGGTCCTTTTTTGGACTTGACCTAATCATCAGGACATGACCAACTTAATAGTTCATTGGTACTTTGGGAACTCTTTTTTTATTATTTTTTTTGATCCATCGCTTTAAATATTTAGCGTGGACTCAATTTACTACTCTTCCATCCAAGAGATTTTTGATGGAATAAGCATCAATTGCCATCCTGGCAATTACTTTGAATGGACCTGACCATAGCGCATCCAACTTGTTTCTTCATCCAAAACCATGCATATCACAATAGGCAGCTCTTTCTCCTATTTGATATCTTCTATTGGCAGTTGATTTTTATCATCCATCAATTTTGCTTGTAACCTTTTATTTAAGGTAGTATTGAATGCTTACGATTACATGTTGATCAGGATACTCGATAGTTGGTTCAAGTATTGTTCAGTACTCATCCCTGACGTAGGTTCTACTACCAAATATAATATCAGTGGTATTGCAGCCTTCCTCCCATAAAGTAATTCAAATGGCATCTTTCCCGTTGCCATATGATGACTGATGTTGTAGGCAAATGTCACCAAACTCAGGTATGTTCCCCACATGGAAGTTCTCCCTGCAACTAGCTTCCTCAGCGTCATGGCCAGCGTCCCATTGACCCATTCTACCAGTCCATTTGTCTCCAGCTGATATGGTACTGACACAACTCCTCGGATCCCCATTATTTCGTTTAGCCTTGGGATCACATGGGACGTGAAGCTGGTCCTATTATCGCTCAGTATAACTTGTGGACACCCATGCTGATATATTACTTGATCTAGGATGAATTAGCAGTACTGGTAGCGTTTACTCTGGTTAGGGCCTTTGTTTTGACCCATCTTGTCAGATGGTCAATGGCTACTATGATGTACTTGACTCCTCCTGTGCTCATCGCCAATGGTCCCATCATGTCAATAGACACCATGTGCCATGCAAATCCAGGTTGGACTAGTCAGTATCCAGTTGTATTCTTGTGTGGTTTATGCAGTTGGCATTCCACACAACAAGCCAGATGGTCTGCGACATCATAGTTGATTGATTCCCAGTAATAATACTGGCGAATATGGTCAGTTGTTTTTCTCAGGCCTCCGTGCCCAAAACCTTATGAGTGGCTAGAATGATCGTTGCTCTCTCCGATGGTTTTGGGAATAATAGACATTTCCCATTTATCATCTTAAATACTTGTCCATCCATGGTCTTGGTGTTTTCCATCACTTTTTGAAGTGCACCTTGTAATTCTCGAGGCTCATCCTCAATTCTTCCTTTGACCATTCTCTGGAATAGCTCAGAGCCTGCAGATATACCAACTGGACCATTGGTAACCGCGATAAGCCATCTGCGTTCTGATGAGAAGCCCCCACTCGGTGAACTATCTCATAATCATAAGCCTGATGTTTGAGTGCCCATTGGGCCAGTCATCCTTCAGGTCCCTCAGATTGTGCAGCCAACGCAACGATGAGTGGTCTGTCACCAACAAAGTGCATTCCATGGACATACACCCAAAACTGTTTACAGGCATAAATGACTGCAAAGCATTCACACTCAGTTATGGTGTAATTCCTCTCTGCAGCAGAGAGTGTCTGGCTCACATACGCCACTGGATGTTCGTCCCCAAGTTATCTACTTGGCTCAGTATGGTGCTGATCGCCATCAATGAAGCATCAGTTTGAATGATAAACTCCCGATTGAAATTTGGATATTTCAGAACTGGCGAATTTATCAAGTACCAGCGTAACTCATCAAAGGAGTCCTGAGCCTCTACATTCCATATAAATCCTTTTTTTGGATCTTTTAATAAATGTAATAAGGGCTCAGCTATTTGGGCAAAACCCAAATAAATCTTCTATAGTATCCAACCTTCCCAAGGAATACTTGGATGTCTCAGACACTCTTTGGCACAGCCATCTTTTCAATAGCTGCTATCTTCTGGGGTTGCGGCTGCAATCCATTTTCATTGATCACAAATCCCAGGTATTCCAGCTCTTTCTTGAAGAAGTGGCACTTCCACGGCTTGATCTTCAGATTAGCTGTGGACAGTCTCTTAAACACTTCCTCCAAGTGCTGAAGGTGATCAGTAAACGTCCTTCTGAACATGTTTATATCATCCAGATATACCAAGACGCATGACAACTTCAGGTCGCTTAATACCGCGTCCATGGCCCTCTGGAATGTTGTGGGCGCATTACAGAGACCCTGGGGCATCCTCGTCAGCTGGTATAACCCCTGTGCGGTGATAATTGCAAATTTTTCCTGGTCCTCTGCTGGCAAATCATTCTGCCAGTATCCCAAGATTAGGTCCATCGCAGAGAAATACTTCGCTTCTCCTAATTGGTCCAGCATATTGTTGATCCTTGGTAGGGGATACAATTCCTTCTTTGTAATTTTATTCAGCCTCCAATAGTCAATCACTACCCAATTTGATCCATCTTTTTTCTTTATGATCAAAATTAAGCTTGCCCAGGGACTTAAAGATGGAACTAGAAGCCCATGCTTTACTAGTTTGCTGATCTCATCTTCCACTACCGCTTCAGCAGCTTTCAATCTTTAGATTGGTCTCATTCTTATTAGTAAATTTTCTCTGGTGTCAAATTTGTAAATTACGCCTTGCGCGCATCCCAAATTGTGATCATCCTGCGCGAATATTTCCCAATATCTCTCGAATAATTTGAGCACCTCCTCCTTCTGCCCTTCCACAGATCTGCGAGCTGCTCTCAATCAACTAATAAGTTGATGCTTTTGGCCACTCCAGCCAGTAATCCCATTTCCTTGAGAGATCCAAAATCATGGAATTGTCTCAATTCTGCCATTGGGATTAAATGAACAAATGCAATGATTTGATTTTTATTAATCTTTATTGGTTTTTTGCTTAAATTCGCCAAGAGAACTCATATTTCATCCATGGCCCAGCATAATTATCCCAGGAGCCACCCAAGGCTCCACTCTGGACTTCTTCCAAGGACTTCCAACTTCTCCATACAACAACTCTGGAATCTCTAGAGTCAACCCTGTGTCAACTATCATCTGCGATCCAGCCAGTATGGTTTCTTCTTTCTTGATCTGCAAAGGAATTCCCCGGTTCTCTAGGATCTTGGCTGGCATCTCCCATCGCTTCCTACCAACTGATTGGTACTGAATCGGTACAATGCCATCATTGTATATCAAGTTGATGAAATTATTTCTTTGGTTCAATGGAACTTCACCATTCTTTTGATATACCAATGGTAATGTCTGACCCAGGATGGTCAACGTATTATCCTCAAAGTTACATTTTGACACAATGTTGATGGGCGCTCCACTGTCGACTATCACCCATACCCTTACTCGATTCACCTAAATATCTATATACATACACTCAGAGTTTTGTAATAGGGTATTTACTGAGTAAATTGCGGCGTTATTAACTGAATCTAGGATATTAATTATCTGCGCTGATAATTCAGGAAACGATTCCTTAATCATGCCAAGGGGAATCGACAGGTTGGCCTCATCTAACTGAATATTGGTTAACTTATCATGATTTTTGGTGGTTCAAATCTTCTCTGCCAGTTGTCAGCGTATGGCTGGGCAACCTCCTGAACTATCTCGGGGTCGATCTTCTTTGCCCTGGCTCTGGTCAAAGCGTTTATGTCCATGATGACCACTTGATATATTGGATCCTGCTCGTCATCCATGAACAGATTGCTGACATCTATTTCTTCGTTCATCACATTGGGAGGAACAGGTTTCTCCGCCATCCTAGACTGTTCCTTGTCTAGACAGCGGGACCTTTTCCCAAATCCTTGGTGGCTGCTATTTCCTTAGCCTGGACCATATTAACTTGATCCTTTGGCTTTTTGCAGTGTGTGGCAAAATGTCCTTTCCCGCCACACTGAAAGCAGACCTTTTCCTTCTTGTTTAACCAATTGTAATCCTCAGGCTTATTCCCTGGCACAGTTCATTTAAAAGTCTCATTTGCTCCTTCACCTCCCTTTGTGGGATTTGAACTTTGGACTGGATTTGACTTGAAGCTTCTATTAGGAGCATCAAACGTTGCTCCCAAAATCTTCAAATTGTCTACCATTTGTGATGTAGTTATCTCAGTTGCAAATACAGTAGGCATCATTTGATGCAAATCAATATAGGGCCAAAGGCCACTTGCAAAGCGATTCTTGCATCAAAGTCATCTAACACCTTTGCTCCGGCCAGGATCTGTGATTCCTGATAGAATCAATCTGCAAAGCTTGCAAGGGACTCATCTTTATGGAATTCAATTCCCATAAAGTCTGCTTGCATTTTGACATGTGGGTTGGACTGCCAAATTCCTTCATTATTGCTGCCTTAGCCTCAGCATAAGACCAGCTGTCCCCCTCCAGGTGGGGTAACACCAGATTCTGACAATCTGTGTTTAAGCAGTTCATGACTGTCAACGCCTTCTGACAATCCCCATATCCATTCATAGTCATGTCGAATAGTCAGAAAAACGCTGGGGTGTTAATTCAAGGGAAAGTAGGCAATTTAGGGGTTGCCCTAAATTCCTCCGAGTCAGTTTGGGCTGACTCTCTCAGTTTAGCTATTCATTTTACTTAAGGGGTAATCGGGCGTCATCCTTGAAATAGCATTGAATGCAGGCGGCATATTTCTTGAGGTAATTGTTTTCCCAAGTATCATTTAAAGACTTCCTTCTTTGACATCATTGACTGCATCAACTCGCTTGCACTTCTGTGTGCTTTCAATTTCTCTACTTCTTTTTATAACTTCTCAATGTCCACACCAAATTTTCTCAAACAAACGATGTCTGCTTCAAGTTCTGTTTTCAGAAATAGGACCTCCCAGATGAGGTCTCTTTCTTATTTCTTTAACGAGTTTACTTTGCCAAGTAACTCGTTCCTGAAGTTGTCTACATTGTCAACTCCTTCCTCCACCTTGAAACTCATTCCTCCAAGGCCGCGAACTCCCGGTGGTCCACAGAGCTTAAAGCGTTCTGGTTCACTGTGGCAATCTCAGTCCACAACCTACGCACTTCCTCTTTGTACGACATTCTGGATTAATTCTTTTACTCAACTACCCCTGTAGTGAGCACCAACTTGTAAAAATTTTACTAAGTTGGGTTGATTTATCAGAGGTCAACCCTAGTAATCTTTCTACTGCACAGGTTCAGTTTCCTCATGCACCTCGCGTTGTAAGAATATATATAATCCAATAATAGTATGATGACTATTATCCATAGTCAGGTTAGAATTATCTTCAGGCTCAACGCTTCAGCCAGTATTTGTAATAATACTGAATATTGCACTCTTAGGGATTTGTTCCCTAAATCCTGTCCACTCAATCTTTGTTAAGATCCTCTGATGACAGTCCCTTCAGCCCAACACACAGTTGGCAGCAATCCCTTAGCCATGATTCCCTTTATCTCTAGATCCCCGCTTGGATCTCTACTCTTCTCTGAGAGTCTACCAATTATTGCCTTCTGCAATAATATCCTTGAGATGAAATCTTCAAGCTAGATGCTGATAGTCTAACTATTACAAAATCTACAGTAAAACTAATAAGGTTCTTTATTAGTTCTTTCCTGACCATAAACTTGTGTCAATCAGTGAGTATTTTCCAGTGTATTACTGTTTTCTATTTGAGTGTATTTGAGTGTTTTACTGTTTTATTATAGTGCATTCTAGGGAATTAATAGGGGATTCAGCTGTCTAACCCTCATCTGACACCTCTTTTGATATAACGGCAGCCGTTGCTGTTGAATCACCCTTCCTCATCTCAGCAGCAATGGTCTTCCCCATCCTGACTAGGATTCTGACGTTAGACATCCTCGAGACTTAAATGAAAGAGTCAGAAATATATCCTTAACGTTTTCCTCTCAATCCAAGCAAATCATCCATAATTGGCTAGCAACCAATCAATTTACTAGTTTCAGGTGGCATCACTCGCCTCGCAACTCATTAAACATTCCCAATCAGTCAGTGATTAATCTGACTGATCCTCATTGGTACACCTGATAGTTAATTACTATCAGATGCCCTTATTTCGTCAGCCACTCCACCCAATGAGATATTAGGTATTCATCCAGATTGATCCCCAATGAATATGACCAAATAAATATCCTAAAATCCCCTGAACGTAGTTCCTCCAAAATTTGAGTCAACCGATTTCCAATTCACTTCGCCTTAGGGAATTTTTCCTCTAGCAATACCAGGTAATCTAGCAGGCTGGGAATATGGCAAAAATCCCAATATCACCCCCTCCCACAAACCATAGAGGATCATCCCTGTTGGGCAGGTAACAGCATCAGACATCTTTGACGAGGGTTTGAATCTCCCCACTGGCAAATCAGGCGTTGCTTTAGATGCAACACCACTGACTGAATGAATGGCCCAGCGACCAAGCATGGGCAGGTTGGGTGTCCTGAACCTGTTCCCAACCAAATGGCCCGCCCCTATGTGGGGTGGCCTTGGGGGATTCCTGCTGCTCATTGGGTTAAACGCCGTCATGCCAACCGTCAGAAATGCAGTTGAGCCTCAGTTTGGACATTTGAGGTTGAACCAACAGCAACTCGCCTGTTGCCAAATTCTTCAATGTCAGTTTCCAGTTAAATTATCTGTTCCCCATTACCAAACAATTCGCTGGTTAGGTCAAACTTGTGGGACCCAATCCTGGCTTGTTTCCCCTTTAAATTGACAACTAATTAATCAGTTGCATCGCACTAAGAAAATTGTTGGTCAATTTTTCTTCCTTAAATTTCGCATTAAAAACCTTCCCCAAAAAGTTCAGTTTTTACATGTTGAGAATTAAACCGCATTTTCCTTCAGCACTCTCATACCCCTTGGGTTTAACGGCCATGTTTGTCTGTTATTCTATTTTGTGCTTGTATGAAATTCTGGCTCACCAGCAGATATTGGTGAAACTCTTTTCCAGTTTAATATCCATTGTACCAGCAGCAGTGCCTTGGGCATTCTGGTTTGCCGTTTTGGGTGCTCTGGCACCTTAGCTGTCAGGCAAGTCTAATTCTTACTTGCTGTTCGCCTGACAACTACTGCCAAAATGCTCACTAAATGGGAAACTGGGACTAAGCACACTAATGTTGAAAATTTTATATAATTTATCTACAGTGGATCAACATTCTAACTAATTGCCAATATTGACTTAAATCCAACCTGCCTGGCTGGATTGGTACTAAATCATCTAGCAGGAAAATTCATTATGCCATGATTTCACTTGGTGTGATGACGATGATTCATACAGTGGACAGCAGGTTGTGCCCATGGCCAGTCCACATATGGCTGATTATATTGGATAGGGAAGGGGTATATAACGCCTTTATCTATTGAGGATGGGCTTGTTTATAATGATGTGGCAGGGTGGATGCGGATTTTTTGAGACTAAGAGTGACTCAATCATTTATTTAACTTTGCAAGTTACTGATTTACTTCTTTGGCAAAACTCAAACTGGTGGAGGTTCTCACTTAGGTGCATCACTTCTAACTTTCCGCTGGTGGTGTCTTCTGACCACCGCCACTTCCCAACACACTCCCCAAATCTTTTGGACCAACTCATGGGTGGTTGGCATAAGGAAATGACGCAATTTTCAAGCGGTACGCTGTTATCCACCTCTTATCTACCACATGGGCGAAATCGCCCAGGGTGACAATAGGAATGACTTCTGGCTTCCTCCCCTTCTTGGATCAAAATGAGAGTTCTTCCCAATTTAGCCTCAAGGGTTTCTTCTTAAAGCTGCATTACCCTTCCCTTGTTGAACTAGGTTTCACCACAATAGGAACTTGAGCTAGTGCAACATTCTTGTGTTCCTTGAGTAACTTTATCTCTAAATTGGCAGTAACCTTTTAAGGGGCTTAAGAGCGTCCAGATGGGCAATATGGAAGGCCTCCACCAATTTGTGGCGTTTAGCACAATTTTGAGAACTAACCCAGCTATTTTATGTAAGAATAAATTCCTTTCAGGCCACCAATTTTTGCTTTAAATGACATAACTTTTACAATGTAAGAATGACTTTCATCTCTGATTCTTCTGAACCCTCAATAATGACTGGTTCTGGTTCAGTGTGTGCCTTCCCCTTAAATGGTACAACTGAGAAGTGTGGAAGACCGGATGCTGCTTCTAATGTGTGGGAAGGGGTAACAAGAAAGCCATATTGCTCAAATCCTCCTTGACCATGTGAGAACCCGAATTCTTGCTTGAAAAATTATGCTAGGGACTTACAACCGCAGGTGTCATGTATCTAGCATCAATAGAAACCCCACCTTAATCTTATAGGTGGGAAGGCGTTTGAAATCTACTAAACTGCTTGCAATTGCTTGTTGCTTTCATCATGTTCTCCCAAACCAGAGACTGAATACTCCATATCTGATGCAGCTTCTCCTTTAGGACAGGTACTCTATTAGCAAAAAAAGAATTAATAAGTAATGTAGGGATTATACCAAAGATAGATTTGTATGGAGAAGACTCCATTAATAAATTTGTGGCGTTGATTTATGCAAACTACAGAATTTATCAACAAGCCTAGGTATTATTCGTGGTGGAAGTGTAGCAGTGAATACTTCTCAATAGCTCTGGTTGACCCTCTCTATCTGAATGTCAGACTGGTGATGATATGGCATATGCTGGCACAGCTAGATCTTTAAAGTACTTAAATTTTATCAAATATGAGGTTTAAACTGAGGTCCCTGGTCGTATTAGCACCTCATGGGGTATGCTGGACATCAAGAAATTATTGCAAACAAAAAGCTGGGGCATCTTCTTGGAAGTAATGGTAGACATACAAGGTATGAAGAGGGAGAATTTCTTAAAGCGGTCTATGACCACCATATTTACATTGATCCCATTGTAGTAGGGGATCTCAACAATGAAGTCAACAGATACCAGTGTCCACTGACCCAGTTCCTGGTTCAGGAAATGCAAAAGACCATTACTACCTGATAAATCAGACTTAGCATGTGCACATTTCACACAAATGGTGATCCACGCCAGTAAATCCTTAGAGATTCCCAGCCAGTTAAACGTCCACTTTACTAGATCAAGGCACTTTTTATTCCCAGGGTGGCCCACCGCAGGATGATCATGGTGAGCAGAAATTACTTCATTTAGAATTAGGTAGGCACCTAAATTTGGCTACGGAACAAATAATCCCCTCCAATATTTAGTAATGAGTACATTTGTGGATTGAAAACCCCAATTGGTCAAACAGCTCCAGAACCTCTAAGAAGGAGGTTTGACCTGCCAGTACCTGGGATATCAATGGCCCATCTAGCGCCCAGTCATCTGTCAAAATTTCAGGAGGAGCGATGGCAAGAATCTGGGCGGTATAAATACTGTTGTCAACTTTTTCATTTACTCCTCCATAAGACTCATGGAAGTATTACAACTCAACAGATCAGGGAGAATGTTTAATGCCCCATATACAAACTCGTACTTAAGATCAAAGCTGCTCAAGTTGCAGAGAATACAAGCCTGATGGTGTGCCAACTTCTTCAGCTTGAAATAGTACATTGGAGCCTGATGTTACATCCGGACAAGCACTCTATGGTGCACCCTATGAAGAAGGTATTGTTAGTGGGGAGCAACTATGACATCATGCAAGCTCCTTGTCATAAATGTCCCTTAATTGCTATGTTAAAAAACTTCTGGGAGAAATAAGCAGTGGAATGTTCCAACCCATCATGCTCCTGAAGCAGGACAGCTCCAACAGCTGACTCTGAGGTAACACATGACATGATAAAAGGCCAAGAGAATTTGGCATGCTTGGAGACTGGTAGTGCCAAAAAGACTTCCTTGATCACTCAAATGCACGTTGACAATCTACTATTTATTTAAATGGAACGTTCATCCCCATCAGGGGATGAGAAGGTGCTGCCAACTGAGAAAATGTGGGTGAGATTATTTTCAGGAAGAGAATGGTGCCCAAAAATCTACGCAGATGCTTCTGCATGGTTGGCATGGGGAAGAAAAGGATCACCTTGCATTTTCTGGGTGGGATAGTATAGCCATCCTTCAAGCCAAGCTTACACAAGAAGATAACCTCATTGATGAAGAACTCGCACCTTAGGGCTTCAAATAAGGATCATCTTTTTCCAGCACCGCCAGTACTGTGTAACTTTTGTACAGGAATCACTAATTTTATATCAGGTACAATTTTCGTTCCACAAAAAAAGGGTCAGAGGCCAGCAGCTGTGCCTCACATCACCCATGGCAATATGTCCCATGTGATGGATGAGAGGTGGATCACGGCGTACCCCATGAGGGTTGCAGTGCCCCTCCCAGCATTATCCTCCGCTGAGATGGTGGAAAACCTTTGAAGGGTTTGCCTAGAGGTGGTGATATTGTGCAAAACACCATAAAACCACCTTGATAATGCCATTGTGCCAATGTCATACCTGCCCCAACAGGTATGGGGGTGATCTACCCCTTTCCTCGCAACTGGTCCAGCCTTATGTGGCTTGGCCCTGGGTGCAACTTGCCATCCACCTAAAACGTTGCCACCATAGAAAATGCATGCGTGCAACAAAATATTCAAGTAATGATCCAAAACGAATTTTGTTAAGCACTCTGGACCCATGATGGTTGAAAATTAGGTCTGAGAATCCAATCCAACAGCTTGGTCAAATTTATTTTTGATGTTAGTTGCACAAATGATGCAATCTTCCCCAGTGATCTTATAAGCAGCGGTCCCCATTAGGTACTATTGTTTCTCCATTTTCTCAATTTTTCCCATTTTAGAATAAAAATAAATGACTCTCTTTCCACTCAGCATAACTTTTTTGAGCCAAATTACACAAATTTAAAAAAATAAATCATACTTGCCTGTAGTAGTTTCACTCCAATGTCCTCAGATTCTCCACCAGCTGCTCCAGCGTGGGGCAGCGGCAAAACTCCCCCTGCCATTTTCTGTCTGTCAGGAAAACACACTAGTACTGGTTCACCCAGTCATTCCAAACCCATGGGCTGATTCGTTCCGCCCAAGGACCTGGATGCCCACCTTGCTTGTACCCAAGCGGTACCACGCTGCCCCCTAGTGCTCCCCCAGAGCAACATGCACTACGGCCTAAGGGTCAAATATGGTAAACTATTCCCATACCATGACCAAGCCATTATTGAAATGGCACAGGCGGTGATGATACCCACCAGACTTGTCGATTTCCACCCCTACAAGGGGTATTTCAACCTCAGCTTCACCTGCAAAGCCGAAACTGCCACTGCAGCAACTGTGCCCCTGGTATTCCAGGGCACCCCTCTCCCCACAACTCAGACTTGGCTCCCATCAGACACCACTTTGGTGGTCCAGTTTGCTGGCCTGCCCACCCACCTCCCCCTGAAGTGTTCCACCAGGATCTGATGGCTAATTTGGCAGCCTATGGCTCCAACCCCATCCTACAATTTGTGGTCCCAAATGGGGCCACACGACTTTCTGGGCCTTGGGCATATGCCTCAATAAGCCCTGAATTTAGTAAAATTGTGGCAGCAATTCTGCTGCGCACCGTTAATCCCTCAGCACCTGACCATCTGTTTTGGGCCCACGTCAAGGGTGGGCGGACGATCTATCCATCATGTTTTGAGTTAGACCACTTGAAACGCAAATACCCCTACTCAACCATGACAGATGGATCAGATGACTCATCTGCTGACCTCCAATCTGATGCCCACCCTCTACAATTTCAGATATGGGGCACAATCCTACCTCCTCCACCCCAAAGCCTGATGCAGCAGCTGCACCTGCAGCCACCAATCAGCCTCCTCCCCACCCCAATGCCATAAATAATTCCTCCAATCAAACATCAGATTGGATTCCAGTTTGATCCCATGCGTCCACAAATGAATTGAACAAACCTCAACCGTACACTGATTCCCCAATCCAATTCAAACAAAACCCATGGGAATTATTGGATGAAATTGACAAATCAGGTAACGTCATTGAAGAACTGTCACTGCAAGTTGAGCGGCTCTGTAATGCAGAATGGGATGCAAAATTCCCACCTCAGAAATATGTCCCACAACCTAATGCCAAACTGTTCTACAGTGACCACCAGCTTGCAGTAGAAGCAGCTGTCACACCAGATTGCCATCCGCTCCGCAAAGCTGCCACCAAATCTGTGGCTGCACTTGCAGGAGGAATTCTATCTCCCATTATTCCTAAAGATCTTACTACACAAAGTAAGATCAATATGAAAAACTTTACACAAAAATGTCACTGAAGCCATCCAGAATGTGGTAACAGTAGCATGGAATCTGAAAGCAAAAATAACCTTGAACCAACATTACCACGTTTGTTAAACTCCCAGACGCCCACCTCAAAGCTGAAGATGCTTTGGCCAAATACATCGTTGGCATTATAATGGCTGACAACTATTTGGAAGTTCCAGTCATCAAGGATATTGAACCCCATACCGCTGATGCCCCCACAACCTTACTATCTGCCTTAACACGCACCTTACTCTGGGATGAGATGGATGCGGCCAAAGATGAGCCCCCCAATCCCCCCTCCCCATCCACCATGGAGGGATAGCAGTATTCACTACCCACCTGGTTGGATATTTGTTAGGTATGATTCAATTGATCTGTCCATTTTGGGCGTTTTGTTTGAATTGTTAATTTTTTATTATGATTTTAGTTTTTAGTTTGGTAATGTCCATTCCCTGGTCGGCTTACCTCAGTTAAATAAAATAGAATAAAAATAAATAAAACTCCAAAATTCTGGTCTTAAGCTTATTTAGAATATCAAAAAGTGCGATGATTTCTGGTATTAGCACCCCTGGCTGGCCTTCATGGATGGTTTACTCATTCTTAGCACATCTTTTTGGACATCTGTGCCTACAGCATTCTGGCTTGGGTTCTGGGTGGTAACTCATACAGAGTTCCAGGTCAGTCTTAATAAAATTACCAGCTTCACACTGAAGTGATTCAGGATCATTACGAATTACCAGTGGTTGGTCACCTCACCATGAAAAGGTTTATTGACTTGGTGAAACAAAAATACAATTGGCCTAGAATCTCCAAAGATATTCCTGTGTGGATGCAGACTTGCGCAACCTGCAATGTGCAAAATTGGACTGCTCTGGGTGAAACGGACTTATCCACCCACTGCAACAGGCTGAGGGACCATAGGCGTCAGTGTCAATTGGCTTTATAGTTGAGCTCCCTACCTCAAATAGTCATGATACAATCATGGTCATTGTAGACTGGTTCACCAAATTTAATTGTATATCCCTTGCTAACTTCTATCACCTCATAGAAAACTGCTCATTTGTTTGTCCACCACTTTTTTCTATGTTTGGCTTACTCCAGGACTTTGTGAGTTATTGGGGCCCACAGTTCACTGCACGCTTTTGGATGGCCCTTCTGTCCATTCTAAAAATTCAACCATGCTAATCTACTACATATCATTCCCAATCAGATGGCAAGGCAGAAAAATAAATCAAATTTTATAGCAGTACTTCTGGTGTTATGCCACAGCTGCATAGGACACCTTGGAGAATGATCTTCCATTGGCTCAGTTTGCCTAGATATTGCCTCAAACTCCTCCACATGGTTTTCTCCTTATTAAGAAATGTTGATGTATTTATTCCTTCTCTCCTGATCCCTGCTTTTGTCCCAAGGTTCATGCAGCAGCAAAGAATGTTAAAAAAATATGAGCTACTCAGTCTCTGGTTTTCAAATACCTTATTTAAGTAATTTCTGACTATAAGCAATCTGCTGACAGAAAGCGCCTGCCCGCTCCCAATCTTGAGATAGGCTCACATGTAATGCTTGACACCCACCACCTGCGCATAATGGCCCCCTCATGGAAACTTATCAGTAAGTGATCAGGTGCTTATGAGGTTGTTGAAGATTTTGGTAATGTCTCTGTTAGCTTTTGGCAGTATTGCTTAGATCTGCTATGCTGTTTGCACAGGTTTAACACCACTGAGCAACAAACAGATGATTTGAAGATCACCAATCCTTAGTAAATAATGATGATTTGTAAAATATGGAGCTATCACCCCCACTGACACTATTTTATTATATAACATTTTTACTTTAATTTCAACATTTTGCATTTTGATTTCAACATTTTGCAAATCAATTTCAAAATTTTGCAAATTGATTTCAACATTTTACACTTCAATTTCACCATTTTGCATTTCAATTCCAACATCTCATAACCCAATTTCAATATTAAAAAACAAAAAAAAACCAAAAAAAAGTATTCAAGGTGGGTCGACCTTGGGACAAATATACCACACCAAGAATTTTTCTAGACAGTACAGGTTTTCAAACTTAAGACCCTGCTTTGGGGTGGAAGCAGTTTTACCTGCTCAGTTAACCACCCCTCCAATTATAAAATTATTCTTTAATTTTAACATTTCATATTTTAATTTCAATATTATACTTCTATTTCAACATATTAATTCAACTTCAATTTTATATATTTGAAATTAATCTTTTTAATTCAAATTAAACATTTTTAGTTATTTTGATTACATCATATCTAGTTCTAGCTATAGACTCATTGTTTTCTCAGCATCAGTAGTTTCTTTTGAAAGATTGTAATTTAAAACAATGGATATACAGATATTTTTACATATGAAAAAAGAGTGGGCAATAGTATGCTTGCACTATTTCAGCAGGAAAAATAAAATAAAATTGTCACCAAAAATTTATGTTGAGATTTACATATATACTATTGAAAATTGGAGTATAAGATGCTGAAATTGATTTTTAAAATGTTGAAATTTAAATGCAAAAGTTGAAATTGAAATACAAAATGTTAAATTGAAATGCAAAATGTTATAATTGGAATGAAAAATGTTGAAATCAAAGTAAAAAAGGTATATATAAAAACTCAGACTACCCTGCTACTTTCTTCCTTGTTTCACTATGAAAACTATCCTTCCATTCTCTTGTTCAGCTATTTTTTTAGTACTAGATGGTCCCAACTTGTTCAGCTATTAATTTTCAAAAAATCTCAGTCAATTTTGATCTTTCAGCTTAGTAACTCTTTATTCTCTACAATTTTTAGAGGTTTAATCCCATCATTGAAGCTTCTGCAAAATTACCTTGATTTGCTGAACTAATAGTACTTTTAGTGATTTGCTTCACATTATAATATTACGCTCAACCTTGAGGTTCACCTCAACTCATAAAATTTGCTTGATATATGGCTTATGTAGAAATTTATTGGTCCGGTTATTATTCATCCAATAAACTCTATAAACTTTTTACTTGCGCAGGTTCAGTTCTTGTGCAATTTGTCTGCATTGTATATTATTTGATATATTGGTTGATAATAGTATGACTACTATCCATAGTTAAATGGAATTCTTAGATCTCAGCCCAATGCTCAGCCATAATTTCCACTCAAAATACTTGAGATGTCTTGATATAGGTATTTATTTCCTCATACTGTCCAACCCAATATTCTCTGAGATTCCCTGGTGACAATTCTCCAGTTTGACACAAAGTCAATAGCAATCCCTCTATTTTTTCCACTTCTTCTCTAGATCCCCACTCAGATCTTTACTCTTTTCCTTAAAGAGTCTCCTAATTATTGCACACAACAATATTATTCTTGAGAAGGATGGATCAATTGAAAGCTGATAAAGTATACTACTTAAATTATAAATTAAAGGAAAAAGAACAGAATTACTGTAGTACTATATACTTGTTTTTTATTATAAGTGAATTCTAGGGAATTTATAGTGAGGATTTAGTCTACTAACCCTTAGTTGACACCTCTTTGATGAAACGGCAGCTGTTGCTGTTGAATCACCCATCCTCATCTCAGCAGCGATGGTCTTCCCATCCTGGCTAGGATTCCATCATTGGACATCCTTGAGACCTAAATGGAAAGAGTCAGAAAACGTATCCCTAACATTTTCCTCTCAATCCAAGTGAACCAACCATATTTGGCTAGTGACCTGCTTAGGTAATGGGACTTGTACCCATTAAGGCAGGTCACAAACCAACTGATAGATTTGCTAGTTGCAGGCAGCATCACTCACCTCGCAACTCATTAAACATTCCCAATCAGTCAGTGATGAAACCTGACTGATCCCAATTGGTACACCTGATAGTTAATCACTATCAGTTGCCCCTATTTTGTCAGCAACTCCACCCAATGAAATATTAAGTATTCGTCTGGATCAATCCCTGATGGATATGACCAGACAAATATCCCAGAATCCCTTAAACACAGTTACTCTGAAATTGGGGCCAACTGATTTTCAAATTCACCTCGCCTTAGGGAATTATCCCCTAGCAATTCCTAGTAATCTAGCAGGCTGGTAATATGAGAAAAAATCCCAACAGCTTATCATCTAGTCATATCAATTTCTCAACATTACCCCCCTTGACTGGAAAATAAGCTCCTATTTCTTGTATGAACGGAGGAACTTCACATGAACTTGGTTGATTTATCAACCACCTGTAGGTTCCTTAAAGGTGTAGGCATTGATACCAGTCTTTTCATTTTTTTTCAAACGGTCCAGTCCAAATTTTTAGAGAGCTTGTTCTTCCTTTTAAATCTATGTTGGTCATAAAAAAGACATGATCTTCTACAGTGAACTGTGGGAGTCTGCTACGTCTACTTTGGTCAGCCGTCTGATCACAAACCTTCTTAGCTAAGCTGGTAGAATAAGCTTCCTTTTGTAGTTTTATCAGCATATCTGTTAAATTAGTCAGATAACGTTGAAGTTCTACTCTGCCAGTATCCTCCACACAGGAATATAGCAGATAAGGCAAAGCAAGATGTCTACCATAGAGAAAAAGGAAAGGACCTTTGCCAGTTGACAAATGGTAGCTGATATTATAAGCAAAGATATTGGTGGATAGGATGGTACTTCATTCAGGGGGCTAATCCTTTACAAGATTGCTGAGAATGTTTACCAATGTTCCAATGAGATGTTCCACAATTTCATTAGATTCAGGGTGGTAGGATTTAGTCATGAAGCTACGGATTGTCATTAGTTCGCTTAACTTAAGCAGGATATGCAACGTGAAATTGGTTCATTGTCCATGAGAATAAGTTGCGGACAGCCATGTCACTGTATGGCACATTCATGATAAATTTGGCGGTGGAACAGCTTCTAAACCATTGATCGCTCTTGCTTGAACCCATGTTGTCAAGTGATCATTTGCTACTAGTGCATACTTAGATCTGTTCTTGCCAATTGACAGAGGTCCCACCACATCAAGAGAAACAGTATGCCATACAAAACGGGACAAACCAGCTGGTAGGTGGTCTTCACGTGAAAAGGTTTCTTCACTTGGCACTGATGACAAAAAGCAACCATCTCAAGCACGTCATATTGCAATCTCTTCCAATAATAGCGGGGTCACAAAAACTCTAATGTTTTCTGAAACCCTTCATGACCTACCGCCTTATGAACATCCACAATAGTTGCTGGCCTAGCGAAAGGTTTTGGGGATCTCAGCGTCACTCTTCCAATTTGCTTATATAGTTTAAATTGCACAAGAAGGTATCTCATCTAAGCCCATCTAACGCCTTGATCACATGTGGTGGTTTGTTGTGATATTTTCCCACAATCATCTTCTCATACATTATGTCAGCCAAATTCACCATTATGGCAATCGTTGGTAATTATGAAAAACAGTCTGCATTTTGATGGTTCGTCCCTAGCCAGTGTACTATCTTAAAGTCATATGCTTGGAGCTTCAGAGCTCATAGCGCAAGCTGCCCTTCAGGTTACCAAAGATTCTGCAGCCAACGCAATGAGTCATAATCCCTTATCACTTTGAATTTTACCCCGTGGAGGTAGACCCAAAACTGTTTATATGCATATATTACCGCCAAACACTCCCATTTGTCATGGTGTTTTTCTTTTTATAGGCACGTTAAGCTTTGGATACAATACTTGACGGGATGCTCCACACCATCATCGTCTTTTTGGGATAACACCGCTCCTACAGCGGAAGGAGAAACGTCCATTTTCACAATAAATTTCTTCTTGAAATTAGGGTATTGCAAAATGGGCGCGCAAACCAACACGCTCTGCAAACTATAAAAGCGCTTTGACATCGTTCAGTCCAGTCAATAGTGGCGTTCTTCTTCATTAACTCAAAGAGCGGTGCCCCAATGCAACTGAAGTTTGGAATGAACTACCTGTAGTAACCAATCATCCCCAAAACACTTAGGTATCTCATTTTATTGCTTGGCTGGGTCATCTTACATACAGCTTCCACCTTTTCCAGATGGTTTCAAGCTCCTTTGAGTCTACCACGAACTCAAGGTAATTCAATTGTTCCTTGAGAAAATGAAATTTCTGAGGCTTTATCTTGATGTTAGCGTCAACAAGATGGAGAAACACTTGCTCCAAATGGTCAGATGCTTTGTAAACATCTGTGAGAACACATTGACAGCATCAAGGTAGACTAAAACAAAGGATAGCTTCAAATCACCTAAGATCATGTCCATAGCCCGCTGGCATGTAGCTGGGTCATTACACAACCTTTGGGACATATGCATGGTTTAAAAACCCTTTTGAGGTGATTATAGCGCATTTCTCCCAATCCACCACTGGCAACTCAATCTGCCAGTACCTCAATATCAGATCCATGGCAGAAAAGTAGTTACCACCTCCCAGTAGATCTAAAGCATTGTCAATCAGTAGGAGGGGGTAGGAATCTTTTATTTCGTAATGCTTTTAAGCTTCTGGTAGTTGATGACCACTTAAGTTGGTGTCATCTTTTTCTTAACAAATATCACCACAGTGCTCATGGACTCTTGGATGTGTCTAACATCCCCTGTTCAATTAATTAATGTACCTCATTTGAGACAACTTCCTCTGCAGCCTTTTAGTGCCAAATAGGATGTGAACAAATGGGGGGTGATCTCCGTGTCCAACAGATGCAAAACCCCCTTCACACATCTCAAATTGTGGTCAGTGGATGCAATAAACCTTGATATAAACACTTGGCCATCACCCTATCCTTCTTTCCTCTGATAGATCAGTCAGAGCTTCCCACGGAACCACTGTTACTACGCTGAATGAGGGTTTAACTGGTAGGCCAAGTTCCTTCTAAGAACCAAAGTCATGAATACAATGAACCTCATCAATAGGGGTCAAGTGTAAATAAGCCACCACTTGGTGCCTTTAGACCATCATGGACTCCCTCTGTAGGTTCGCTATCAATAATTTCACTTCCCCATGACCTAGTAACAGTAACCCAAGAGCCACAAGGGTATAAGCTAGGTTTTTTGATAGGGCCCCATAATCTCACATTTAGGCCTTCCAGTATATTATTTCAAGCTTCATCCCTATTATGACCTGATGCCCAGAAGGTATGCTTAAAGCACTCGCCACTTGCGGCGGTATACCATTGTACTCATAAATCTGGTTAGGGAGGGATCTGGTCCTCTGCTTTACCCACCAATATAAAACAAAAATCACTTCGTCACTATACGCCAGATTGATCTGAATGTAGTTTTTTGGATCCTTTGGGATTTCACTGGAGATAAAGTAGATGGGTATCTGTTTCCCCAGGATACTAAAATGTTCCTTCCGCCATATAGACCACTGCCCCAAATCGCCGCATGAATGAAGCTCCAATCAGCATGTTGTAGTTATATTATGCAGGACCACGCGGGGACAAAAGCCCTGACTGAGCTGAACCACAGAGGTAATGCGCTTTAAGCTCCTTTGGACACAGTTCTCTGTGCCCACGGTCCCAAAACTACTCTGTATTCCATATCAGGCTTCAGCGGAAGCTTAGCATGAGCTTGGTGGATATTATATTGACTGGAGCACCAGTATCTATAATAGCTTATATTTTAGTGTTCTGAATATAGTTATCACAGTAGGTTAATTCTGAATAAGAAAATCATTGTGTTTATTACATAAATATACAAGGGCTTTTTGTTATCAAGAAAAAGACAATAACATCGCTGACAGGAGGATAACCCTGGGCAATCTTTTCTAATGAGATTTCAACGTTTTCCCCACACCAGGGAGGCGGCGTCCAGTGAAGATCCAAACTTCACTTGTGCTATTTTGTTCAAGAATTTGCCAATAATACAGCTTTTGCACATCTCGGTGGAACTCAGAGCCTGACGGTTATGTTTGCTATCTTAAATCAAGGCTGAGATATCATGGAGAAGTTGGTGATATAGTAAGTCATAAGGGTGGGTACCAGGACCAATGTAACGTGACTCACGGGGATCATCTGGAACAAATAGTTTGGATCAGTGTATATAGAGCGTCCCATCTCTACTCCGCTCAAGCTTTTCCCAGTCCATTCAGGATAGTTGGTACTGCATGAACATGCAGGGTGCCAGATAAGCTAGCTGCATAGTGGGCTTTTTGGCCTCATGAGAAACAAGTATTCATAAACAGTTCCCATCTATGGATCACCCCTGAAGGTCCAGGTTAGAAGTTTAATAAAGAATTGTAACTAGTCCGGGACTAGCCAGTTGTGCATAAAGAAGATGGAAAAAACCCGCTGGCATATTGTTTGCGCGAGTACTACCTAATGGATTATAACTGGGTCGTTGCAGTCCACTTCCCAGAAAGGATGTGTCAGCAATTGCAGGGGCCTTCTGTTTCACGTTGGGAGCACTAAAGGTGACAGAGAGATGGCGTAAAAAGTTAACTATTTGTAAAAGCTCCACATCTTAAGGTATGTGGGCCATATTGTTATACAATTCTGAATATGGCTTAGCCACCGCCATCATTGCTATTCTCATGTCGTCAATGTTTAAGATATTTGGTCAAACTAATGCATGAGCTTCATCAGTGAACCGCTCCACAAACTCCACCAGGGACTCGTTCTTTTGAAACTGTTTTTAAGGAATATGGCCTTGTGCTGCGCCATCTTCGCCACGCCCCTGAACAGATGGAGCACAGTCTCTTTCACCTCTTGATACGTTAAAGCACTACTCTTAAGGTAATATATGACCTGGTAAGCGCTCTCAACATCCAGAGAAGATAACAACAGTTTAGCTATCCGCCAATATTATGCTCCTACCGCAGCAAATTTGAACCATTTGAACATTTGTGCATGATCCCATAATGACTGAAAGGCGGCAACTTCTTGATCCTTACAAAACCATCTGGCTCTGTGCTTCAGGCACAGGAAACAGATGTGATAGGTTCAGATCTGCCAATGGGAACATCCTCTTGAGGCCAAGAAAAGGGTCTTGAGGATGGATGCAATCTGCTGTAGTGGACTGAGAAGAGGTTGGATTGTGGGGAGGGACTGCCACGGCCCCCAGGAGATACTCGCTGGCCAATCCATAGTATTCTTTACTGAACTCGCTGCTGACTGCACCCTTACCTCCCTCACCATTCTGTTCAGCGAGAAGTTCATAGTTACCTGATCCGTTTTTACCAAATAGCACAACATCGCCCATCTTTCACCCCCTTCTTAAGCCCTTTGAATTCATTATGTAATTTGTGACAGAATTTCCACTCTGTGTCCTGTTTATGCTCCATTTCTTGAAACCGTAAGAGGACATCCTCCAACTTGCCCTGAATATTCACGTTCTGCCATCCAGTGTCACGCGCTTGTCAGTTTTCTTCATCCACTTGATTGATTAGAGCGTCTCATTCCTACACCACATCCTCATTAGGCCGTCAAAAATTTTACAAATGCACTCGCATATCAGCATACTCCACCGTTTCAATAAATGGAAGAGTAATTGATTGTCCCTAAGCTGACTGAATGGCACTCTCCAACTGATTAATCCGACCTAGCAATTGGATGTAGTCTGAGGTTGTCAAGAAAGAGCTGCTCAAACGTTCAGTCATCTTCTAGTTACTCCATCAGCTCGAAGTTGTCTAAATTTGATTGCTACTGTGTCAGCATGATCAGTCGTCCGCCTTCCAACAGGGTAACCCAATCCCTCATCTGAGCCAATTCCATGTCATTTTCTTTCACCCATTCAGACATTTCCACCATAAAGCACTCAGTGTTACTAACCAGCGTTGTGACGTCCCTTACATATTCATTTAAAATCCCACTGTAATCTAACAACTCTCCTATTACTTGGGGTAACTCATAATTCAAGAATTGAACTAATTTATCCAGACAATAGCGGATGTCCATGACACAACTGTCCACATGCACAAACGCCCCCTGAATTTCTGAGAAAGAGTGGTCCAGGCTTTCAAGTAAGAGTTGAGTTTCATTCTATTGTGATTGGACAAAACGCATGACATTAACGCTTTCAAAGTTATATCAGGCTAACACATGCAGTAGTTGGTAGATCAAAGGCTGAATGTATGCAACCAGGTAATCTTCAGCTCCATGGGAGCTGAGCCAGTGAGACAACCCTGATGTGGTAGCATCAAGGTAAGACATATACAATTCACAACGAGCTTCTTGGTCATGTTGATTAATTTAGACTCAGGGCATTTTCACCCACATCTTCTTTGTAGAGTCAGTAACCCCACAAGAGCCGTTCCATGATACCCTACAGTTGCCAATGAGTTTCATTAGTAGACCTGCCCTGTTGGTCTGACTCTATCGTGAGACAAGCTGCTAACTGCAGTTCCATCCTGGTGTCATCGTCTCCTGGCTCCATCACTGCAAATAGTGCCAGTTCCTTGTTAGATGTCTCCATTGGTTCCTCAGAGTATTAGTCATGAAACCATATTAAATTCTTACTTAATGATTGGGGGCTCGTCACGATGCCCTAGTTGCCGTTGTATTACAGTTGACCAGTGGCTCCCTGTAGTGAGAACCACTGTGAGAAAATCGCTTTTCCAGTGAGTGGGCTCTTCTGGGTAGCAGGCCAACCATTATGAAAACTAGTCGGCACTTGCCATTTTGCCCTAGGTGACATGACTAGCAGAACTGGCTGACTCATTGGTGTGCCACCTGCGCCATTTGTGAGTCCCCCAGCCCAAACCCCAACCCATAAGAATAAATATAAACATAAATAAAAGGGAGAACAGGCAAAGAGAGATGTTTACTGAGAGGAAAACGCCAGGTATTTATATTTACAAAAGGGCTACTGCACCCATCGCTGACTTATCAGCTCATTTCTGGCTCTTCCAGAAAACCAAACTCTTGATGTGATTCTCTCTTCCCTGGTGTCAACCCTCTCACCCCCTCATACCTGATGTCTGTATACGTTTCAGCTCATCCTTGGCCTTGAGTCACTAGTGAGCTGTATAAATGATTAATGTAAATAAACATTAAAATTTGGATTTGACCTTAGAGTTCACAATTATGCACTGGAAACACTTTGGTCACTTGGGTAAGCTCAGGAAATCTCAGCTTCTCGATGACAGTACATTTTGACACTTAACAGTCAATCCATTTGGGGAATTTCCTTCCATAGGCAATAACCAATTATTATTTATGAGGTGACAGAAACAACCTCAGCTGACTCAAAGTTTGACTCTCAGGTTCCAATGAACTTACTTAAATAAATAAAAATGGATCATCCTAGGCTATCAGTTGCCTGAGATCTATATACCAACCTTAGCCAGTGATTGGCTCCACTCAAACCTAATCCCAATCTCGGCAGAATACTTGATTAAACTTAACTAATTTGGGGAGCAACTACCTAGCAATCATCTAATAAACCACAAAATGCAGTCTATAAGCCATTCCGCCTGGATTGGCCTATTTCATTCTATATATTAATCAAACTTTGAGGAATCCATCTGGTTAATTTTCAAACAGGAATTATCCCAAAATGAACGAGGCCACTAATGCAAGGATTCCTGCCACACCCATAAATTGGAAAGGTTGCTACACTCCTTTTTGTCAAAGAAGGGGGATCATTCCAAGGACCCCCAATGGAAAAAAATAAAGTGATTAGGGCACACCCTTGACAAATGTTGAGTTTTTGTCAAAGCCCCTTGTCTTTGTTTTACAACAAGTTAAAGAGCAGAAAGAATATTTAGCACCACAAAGTTCAATATGAACAAAGTTTATGTCATAAAAAAGGGCTATATCTGTGGGTAAATCTGAGCACAATTGGGCGGATCAAGACTGAAACACCAACATGGGCGCCATAACAGAAATTAATCTAGCAAATACCCCTATAAGGATAAGGAAACTTTTGTTAGGAATTTTGTGAGCTACGCAAGCAGGTTAGAGCTCTGATGGAAGTGAAATTTTGGCAATAGGAACTGCAATTCGAGGCGCCTACAATGTGCAAGACAAGTCATAATACAAAAGTCCTAGCGTTTTGGAGAAAATTTGCGCACCCTACTGTAAGACATATTCCACATTTCCGCCCCTTTATTCCCTACAACTATAAGAACCCAGTGCTCTGCCAATGGTAGAGTGCTGGGTTATTTCATCATATCCTTAATAAACCTTTAATTACGCAAGTATTACTTTATGATTTTTCTAATATTCCACAATTCTGGCTGTCCTAAAAGAACCACCCAAACCAATGGAGGGATTGCACTCACTTGTATCAGTAATGATTGTGGCCGTCACATTGGTTATTTCTGCTGCTGTCTTTATTAGCATAAAACTTTTGGAAGTCATCCCCTATGATGTCACATGATGCTCATGTAAGGAAAACAAATATCAATAGTATCAAAATATATATAACGATCAATCACTTAATTTAAGCTATCATGAATATATAGAAAACGAAGTTGCTAATTTGTCAGTTACTACATGGGGGATAAGGTTGGGATTAACCTAATAAAATAATTGTCACCACTTTGGTACCAAGTGCATGTTCAGATTTCATTAGTATGGCCTGAATGCATACCAAGAGAGGGTTTGATCCTTCATCCAATCAAATCTGCACCAATTACAGAAGAAACAGGAACAATGATCCAGTGGATGCTACTTGAAATGAAACTGTTGAGATTAAAAATAATGAAACAATTTTCACCCACATTATCATGCACATACCCAAATGAGTCAGAAGTATGACTTGAATGCAATTCTCAGATGGCAGAACAGCTTATAACTACCAACACAGTAAGTTTGACCTCAATACATGAAGTATGGTCAAGATTACTGCCTGCGCTCAGCTGAGTGGTCATGCGAAAATGATGTTAATAGATTAATACTTTTCAAATTTATCCCCATGGAATTTTATTTGCATATCATCAGAACGGCGATGTCTAATGAAATTTGGATCTTATCATGGATATTGGAGTACCCCCAATGGAAGCTAAGTCTGCCTTAGCATGTCAGTTTTCTGACATAATAACCCAAGTAATTAACACATCGGTCATGTTATTGGCTCAGGATTTGATGAACCTGGGATTTCTAACAGTTAAACAGAGCTTATATGGACATATGCGCGCCCTCCTGACCTGCTGGTCATGGGTGGCGTTGATCAAGGAAATCAAACAAGATCTGATTATTTGTTCAGTACAACAAATCTCCACCTCTCAAATACTCAAGAGTGCAACGTAATAGTGATAGGTTCACCTCATGCCCCTTAGTCGATGTGGCTCACCAGGTGCTGGGAGTTCTGGTGGAGCTCAATTTGTGTAAAACTCAAAATGGAATCACAAAGGCTTCTGAGGACTAACAATCCTTGGCCCTATTGGACGCCTTTGAAGGAGAGGCCAAGATCTTGGCCCGCGCCCTCTTTTACCAAAACTTGCACCTGGGGGAGTTGCCTCCTTCACTAGTAACGATTTCTTATCCATGGTGGCCACTCTGGCATCGATGCTGCAACTCCTGTTCCAATTATCAACAACAAGGATTAATCATGAGTTTGTAGGACCCTATTAAGGACTACATCAACTTGCGGAGTTCCTCAAACTATCAGCAGACATTTTCATTGTTGCATTATGAGCCTCTATCAACTACAGAGCGGGATTGCACATGGCATGGTATAACGGACCCCAAACCTTATAAGGGGCTTACATACTAGCCCAGCATATTGAGGCCTGCCCTGAGTAAGACCTAGTAAAAAACAGGCACCCTAAAGCCACACATCCAGTACAAAAACCAGCCCCATCCACCCACAAGAATGGGGTAATCAAAGTAAATGATAATGAGGGAAATTGAGCAATGAAATGAATATGGATTAAGATTCAGTATTTGACAAAGCAGCCAACACTAGTATAGCGGAAATTGATCAGCAATATGTCTCCTCTCATGCGCCAAGGTATTAGGCCTTTCACCTTAGGTCACTACCAATGGTTTGAGACAGTTAGGCATGCAGTATTAATACCACACAACATGACCAGCCCACTCTTATATCATATGAATCACTTGACCCGTAACTGGAAGCCCTGGGGATTCTAGTAGTTTATGACAAACCACACAGACCAAGACTCATGAACTTGGTTGGTGCTATATCTGACGGAACCTCAGGCACTGTATTCACACCAGTGGATCCAGAGGCCCTCACAATGTCCCCCTACCAGATGGAAACAATAGAACAAGATGAGGGGGATCGTTATAGTGATACTATAATTGAAGATCTCAGCCATGACGTCCACTGTCAGATCCATAAGACCCTATATCAGCCCCACTCCATTTCTCAGGCAGTATCAATGCCTTCCCAATTTCTCAACAATCACAGGATAATTTCACAATTGCATCCACCACCACAGGAGTAAGCGCCTTAAACAGCTTTAATGAATTTGATTGTGCTTATTTCTTGTTCGCCATGGACATCACAATAGATTTCAGATGGGCAGTGATGAATGCAGTTATTAATACAGGCGCTGGGAAGCTTTATTGATCTTAAAATAGCGCAGGCATTAGATCTGGTGGTTACCATGGTGACACTCGTCATGGGAGCATCCAAGGTACCAATGGTCACCCTGACTCTATGCTAGCCGCTACACTTATCAGACCATGGGCACCAGTTCCATGCAAATCTCTCAGCGATTCCAGACCTACTCTACCCCACGATCCTGGTGGTAGGATGGTGGCAACAACAGGCAGTTACCATTAACTAGAGTGAAATATGCTCATTTTCTCAACATACTATCAGTTCAGAAAAATCTCCCTGCTCCCCACGTTGGCAAAGGGAAACTCTCTGGTGGCCATGGTTGAATACTCCACCTTGAGTGTAGTAGCCGATCTACCCATAATGCCCTCAATATTTGAACAGTGCAAAAATAATTATCAATGGACAAAGCAAACTAATTGCTACTCCAATCCAAGTTTGACATTAACTACTGCCTAACGGTGGAACTCATCAAGATCAATTATCCAGTATACCCATATACTGCTGCCTAGGATCAGACATTAAAACTTGGATTAATGGATTGATGTCCAAAGGATGGCTAGTAAAAAACCCCTCCAGTATCATCCTCTATGTGTTTTCCCAAAACTTGTTGGCACCTTGTGACCTTGTGTGGATTACAGCTACTTAAATTATGTCACACTACTGAATCCATATCTCCTCCCACTGGAGGACATGATCTTCAATGTTTGCGAAGTCTAAAGTAGTTTCAGAATCAGATCTAGTCAAAGCCTTCCACCAAGTCAAAGAAAAGGAGGGCCAAGAGTAACCGATGGATATCCGCACACACCATGACATATACCAATTTTAGGTCATGCCATTTGGGTTGAAAATGCTCCTGCCATTTTTCAGAAGTTATCACCCATACATTATACAACCTCTACTTTACATGTGCAGTGGCACATATTAACAACATCCTGATTAATTCCTCTACACTAGAGTAATATAAGAAAATTCTGGTGGTGGTGGCCGTCTTGCAATGTGCAGGCTTGCACGCAAAGCTGTCAAAATGAAAATTTTCAGAGATGAGGTGCAGGTCCTTGGAAATGTAATACTTAAAGATGGGCACTATTTTGACCCTTCTAAACTGAAAACGACATGGATGTGGGCAGTTCCCACCACTCAGAAGCATCTCAGCAGCTTTCTGGGATCTATCAATTTCTTGAAAAATTCTCTCTGCAATCTCAGAACTAGCCGCCCCCTCCACCCCCTAATGGGCAAAAACGCGCCATTTAACTGGACTGCATAATGCACTGAACTTTTGAAGCCCTCAAAGAAGCTTCACCTTGGATTCAGTTCTGAGACATGGCGATGAGGATAAACTGTTTATTATAGCATGTGACGCCTCCAGTACAGCCGAGGGGGCAGTATTACTACAGGAGCATTATGGGTGCGAGCACCAAATGCCATACTTTTCTAAGTAATTTTTGGGCGCTGAACAATTGTGGGCAATTTACACTAAAGAGCAGCCATGGTAGAATGGCCAATGATGCACTGGTGTTATTTTCTACAGGGAGAAAGCACACGGTGATGCTGTGCATGAATCACAAGTCACTTATCTACATATGCAAGCTGCAGAATTGGCACAAAATAAATTATAACCCACTGTGACCTGCTTGACTTCAACTTTAAATATAAGTTCATCAAAGGGCCTATCATATATATTGCCGTACATACTGAGCAGGAGCCTGGTGGTGAGGCTGACTTTGGAGAGATGAGCTAATCAGTTATGGTGATTTTCTTTGAATAATTTCTGCTAAGCTACCAGTGGAACCAGAAACCGTCACTGCCATCATGATCTTCGCAACACCCAAAACCTCACTCTCAATGGCCATACCTGAGACCTCTGACAGCAGCATGGGACCCAAGTGACAGGACACCTCCAAGCCAAGTCCAACATTCAGTGCCAATGGCTCCCTCCTGGACGCAGTACTGATGCGTAATCATAAACTATCAAAGGACAAACGCTAGGGTATCAAATACAGGCGAGGAAAAGCCCTTAAGTTGGTACTCAAAAAAGGTTAGATTGATTTGCTTTTAGGATTGCATATGAGTGCCTAAGAGTTTACATCCTCTAGTCATAAATTAACATTATGACCTGCCAACAATAGGAAATCCAGATGACAAGAATAATATAAACTTGATAAAAACAACATACAACTGTATCATATTGAAAAAAGATGTTCTGGCTTGGATAGAACGTTGTCTAACCTGTGCATAATCTAAATCTGGCAGAAAGGGGCGAAATTTGAATTTAAATCCACCGCAACAAGAAGCGGGATTGTGGACGTCATTATCATTTAGCTTCATAGTCAATCTTTTCACTTCAAAAGAGTTCAACGCTATCATGGTAGTTGTGGACAGATTCACTATACTATACATGTTTTGGAAGACATTTTTCTTCAACATGCAAGAGATAAATAGCAATTACAGTCTATTTTGGAAGACATGGCCTGTTTATTTGTAACCCACCAGTCTTCAACATGTTTCAGGACACAAGGTACCACAAGAGATAAATAGTCAATAGAGTACACAGATACACACAAACATTAGAAAAAATTCTAACACACATCCATCTAAATTATGTTTGCTGACAAAAAAAGGAGAGTGGCGCGCATATATCAGTTGTGACCTAGTAATGATGAACACAAAAAATCTTAATCATAATTTTGTTAGGAAAATTGCAAGGTACACAATCATGCATTGGAAAAGACTCACTCCAATGGAAGTGAAAGATTTGTCAGCAGGAACTTCAAATTTTTGAGGCACTCATAATGTGCAAGCCTTCATGATGAGAAAGTCCATATATTGGAATGGATACACCCCTTTTTTGTTTTGGAGAATATTTAGGGCACACCATTGACATCATGTTGTAAGACATATTCCACAGTCTCCACAGCCCAATTCTAAAGTCCTTAAAGGGGGCACCAACACTTTGATTTATTTGAGGTACACAATCACGTGAAAGATTTGAGCAGGAACAGGCACTCATAATGGGCCTTCATGGACATTTATCATGTTGTAAGACGATCACAACACTCAAAATGGCAAAACAAACTCAAAACTAACCAGGTGGGAAGCAGAAACTGCTTAACCCACCATGGCAGAGGGTGAGGAGGGGTCGGGGGGTTGGTTTTCAGAAAGACCCGCCTCAATCAAGGGGTGTTGGTTGCAGTACCAGATCAGAGCAGAGAGCCAGGGCGTTGGGACATCTGCATAGTGGGGGCTGAGGTCAGCGTAGTAGGAGTTTTCCACTTCTGCATCAAGATAATGACGGGAAAGTGTCTCAACAAAAGCTGCGAGGAGAACTTCAGCTTCTTAGCGGGCTTCAGGAAGTTGGGTGAAAAGGGAGATACTGTGGCGGGTGATTTTGGCTGAGGGGTTGAATGAAGCAAGTGTTGCGACATTCATAACAGCAATTTCAGCATCATCAAATAATTTTGAGATGTCACTGCAGGGAGATTCAGGGAAGTCAGGGGGAAGAAGATGGTGGGCAGGCCATGCTGGAGCTGAGCCACTGACTGGGCCACCGCGGTGCATAGTTTTGGGCAATGAGGAGAGGCCACCGCAGCTAAGGCGAGCTGGTGGTCACTTTGGAAGGGGGTTGTATTGGGTAGAGGAGCAAAATGGCGAGGGGTAGGAGATTCATCAAAGTCAGGAAGGAAAAATTCTACCCGACCATAATTGCCATGGCAGAGAGGTTGACCTGTATGCTTACTAATAAGGATATTACCTGATTCGTCAGTTTCAGCCAATAGATCCCATGGATTTTGGTTCACTGGAATAGTGGCATTTAAATTTGAGTGGGTAGGATTGGGCGAATGGGCAGCTGCTTGGGTACGAATGTTGGTCCAAGCATTGCTCTGATTGGCTGGCGTAGATTTAGGTGGGAGAGTGAGGATGGAGGTTTTGGGTGGGGCTGATTTTCCATGTGGGCCCACTGAACGAGATTGGAGGGTGGGAGGGGGCAGCAAAGCGCCCCATACTGAACCTCCAGAGGGGGCTCAGAAGCTGTATCAGCAGATTTGGCCTTAGGGCACGCTCTTTTTGCATGGTCGAGGCCAAAGCAGAGGGAACAAATCTGCCTACCATTATCGACCCAAGCCCAAAAGAAATGATCAGGTGCTGCAGCCACACTAGCGCGGGGTGGGATTTGTTGGGCTATGGTAGGGTGGTGTGGTATGATGGTGGCTGTTGCACGAGGAGCAGCAAGGCGTTCTGCACCAGAAGGAATGGCAAAGATGAGTTTGGGCTGAGTGCCATAAGCCATGAGCCCCGCGACCAACTGGTCATACAAAACCTGGGGTGGAAGGTGGGATAGGAGATTTGCAAAGGATACCACTAGCGTGGTGTCTGAAGGGAGGCGAGTACGGGTTGTGGGAATGGGGGTTTTTTTATAAATTAGAGGAGTTTGTGCTGCCGCTTCAGCATCCTCCTCAGATTGGAACCCAACGTCAAAGTAGCCCTTAAAAGGGCGGAAGTCTATAAAGCCAGCTGGCGCAAAGGCTGTAGTGGCTAGGTCAATAATTGCCTTATCAGCATATGGGAACAAATGTCCATAGTCCACTCTGAGGCAATAGCGAATAGCAGAGCGAGGGAGGGCGAGAGGATGGGGGCGAGAAGGGTGGATGCGCGCCAGGTGGAGTGCTAGGTCTCGTGGGGGGACAAAACGGTTGGAACCAGTGGGCGGGCTGTTTGGACCTGTCTGAACGCGCTTGCCTGCAGGGCGGAAAACGCTAGGTGGGGGTGCACTGCTGCCCCACACTGGGGTGGCAGGCGGCAGAGCCAAGGACATCAAAGAATAGGTTTGGGCAGATGGCTGTGGATAAATAAACTTAAATTTAAAATCACTCAAAAGTGACTTTGAGCGGTTAATGAGAAGTTTCCACCCCTCAATTTCTTCCAACTATAAAATCCCAGTGCTATGTTAATGTTAGAATGGTGGGTTACATTGTTGTATTCTTGTATTATTTAATTTCACCAAATTACTTTTATATTTTTATAATTTTAACCTAAGCTGTCCCAAAGGAACCACCCCAACCAACAGAGGCCCTGCACTTATTTATATCAGAAATAATTGTGGCCGTCACATTAGTTATTTTAGTTATTGCTTTTCTTAGAGTGTAAGACTTTGGAAGTCATCTCCTACGATGTCACATGATGCTCCTAAAAGAATATAGAAAGTATCAAAATGAGCGGGATGATTGATAACTCAATTTAATTCATCACACTTGTGTTGAAATGAAATTTTTATTTTGCTGTCACTACTTGGGGGATACTATTGAGGTTAGACCTGAAAAAATGTCTGATACCTGTTGGGATTTTCTGCCCATATTTCCAGCCTGCTAGATTACCTGGAATCGCTAGGGGAAAATTCCTTAAGGTGAAGTGAATTTGAAATTGGTTGGCCAAGTTTTGGAGTAACTACGTTTGGGAGATTTTGGGATATTCACCTGGACATATCCATCAGAGATTGATCTAGATTAATACTTAAGATTTTATTGGGTGTAGTTGCCGACAAAATAGGGGCATCTGATAGTGATTAACTATCAGGTGTACCAATTGGGAATGGTCAGGTTTCATCACCAACTGATTGGAAATGAATAGCAAGTTGTGAGGCGAGTGATGCCGCCTGCAACTAGCTAATCAATTGGTTGGTTTGTGAAATGCCTTAATGGGTAATAACTCCCATTACCTAAGCAGGTCGCTATCCAAATATGGTTGGTTCGCTTGGATTGAGAGAAAAAAGTTAGGGACACATTTTCTAACTCTTTCTGTTTTAGGTCTTGAAGATGTCCAATGACAGAATCCTAGCCAGGATGGGGAAGAATATCACTGCTGAGACAAGGATGGGTGTTTCAATGGCAACGGCTGCTGTTTCATTGAAGAGGTGTCAATCAATGGTTAGACTATCAAATTCCCACTAAGTATATTCCCTAGGATTCAAAATAATAAAAAAGATAGATAATACCACAGATAAAACATTTAGATAATAAAAGATTATCCATTCATAATATAGTTCAAAGAGTAAACTATCATTGGCTTTACACTGCGCTATTCTGTCTCAAGGATATTATTGTTGTGCGCGTTAATTGGAAAATTCTTAGAGAAAAGAGTAAAGATCAAAGCGGGGATCTAGAGAGGAGGATACCCCAGTGGTAGAGTATGGACCCTCTACCACTGCCTCCCGAGTTTGATCCCAGTAATGGACTTTGGGTAGGGGATGATTTTGACTGTGTTGGTTTTGCGCACCAATGCCCCAAACTGAGATAGCAAATAGCAAAGGCGGTCCATGGAGTTCCTGGCCTATCATACGCCGCACATGGAGGTTTTCCAGGTTTTATCATCCTTTCCCATTTTCTTCACTTCCCTAATTGGTGCGGTATTGTCCCCAGATCGGTCCACCTCAAATAAAAATTTAAAAAAAGCGGGGACCTAGAGAAGAAGGAGCCACAATTGGCAGGACAGATGGCCGAGTTGGTCTAAGGAGTCACAATTGGGGATAGCTGCTGACTATGTGTTGGACCAAAGAGACTGTCACCAGGGTATCTCAGCAAAGAATGGGTGGACAAAATTAGGGAAACAAATCCCTTTGAGTACAACACCACATGTATTTAATTAGGAATACTGGCTGAGCGTTTGGCCAAAATATAATAATTAATACTCAACTACTAATAATAGTCATCATATTATAAACTGATTAATAATTCATTCTATTATACAATGCGATGAAGTGCATGAGAAATTGAACCTGTGCAGTAAAAAGGTTACTAGGGTTGCTTGCTGATAACAACTTAAGTAAATTTTACAAGTTGGTGCTCACTACAAGGGTAGTTGAGTCAAAGAATTCATAAGAAAGTCATGCAAAGATGAGATATGCAAACTGTGGACTGAGTTAGCCAATGTAAACCAGAATGCCCAAAACTCAGAGGACCATTGGGAGTTCGCAGCCTTGGAAGAATGAGTCACCTTGGTGGAGGAAGGGATAGAGAATGTAGCAAGCTTTGGGAATGAATTAATAGGGAAAGTAACTTCATTGAAGAAAAAAGAAGGGGACCTCATTTTAGAGGTCTTATACCTGAAAATGGAGCGAGAAGCGGATCACAAATTGTTTAGAAAATTTTGGTGCAGATATAGAAAGATTAATTAAACAAGTGGAGTAACTTAAAGCTCACAAATGTGCTTGTGAGCCCAATATGGCAAGCGATGCCAAAGAAAAAGTCCTTGCATGATACTTGGGAAGTCAAATACCCCAAGGAACATGCCACTCGCTTTTGCTGCCATTTTTGATATGACACCTGAAGTCACTCCTCAAGTTAGCTGAGTAGTTAAACTGAGAGAATTGGCCAGAAATAACTCGGAGGAATTTAGGGCAACGTAAAAATTGCTAAAATCCCATTGGGATAACGCCCCAGCGTTTTTCTGACTGTTTGACATGATCATGAATGGTATGGGGATAGTCAAAAGGCGTTGATGGTCATAAATTGCCTAGACACTGACTGTCAAAACTTAGTGTTACCTCACCTTGAGGGGACAGCTGGTCATATGCTGAGGCAAAGGCAGCCATCATGAAAGAGTTTGGTGTCCAACACGCATGTTAAAACGCAAGCAGGAATTTATGGGAATCCAGTTCCAGAAAGGCAAGTCTCTAGCTATCTTTGCGGATCAGTTCTACCAGGAGTTGTAAATCCTGGTTGGAGCGAAGGTACTGGATGAATTCAATGCCAGAATCGCCTTACAAGCGGCCCTTAAGCCTTATTGCAATATGCATCACATGACGTCTGCTAAGTTTGTGATGGAAATAACTACCTCTTAAATGGTAGATAACTTAAAGGCTTTAGGAGTGACATTTGATGCCCCAAATAGAAGCATCTTATCCAGTCCAGTGGCATATGTGAGCTGGACACTCTCAACCGCTGAGAGGAACTACACCGTGACTGATTGTAAATGCCTTGCGGTCATTTAAGCCTAAAAAGAAGTTTTGGGTGTAAATCTATGGAACGCACTTTAAGGTGGTAATGGACCACTCTTTGCTGCGTTGGCTGCACAATTTGAGAGATCCATAAGGATGACTGGCCTGATGGGCACTAAAGCTCCTGGCTTATGATTATGAGATTGTCCACCAAGCAGGGGCTTCTCACCAGGACGTGGATGGCTTATCATGGTTACCAATGGTCCAGATAGTATACTTGAAGGCAGATGAGCTATTCCAAAAAATGATTGAAGGAAAAATCAGGGATGAGCCCCAAGAAATCCAAGGTGCACTTTGGAAAGTGTGGAAAACACTGAGACCATGGATGGACAAGTATTATAGATGATCAATGGGAAGCAGTTATTATTCCCAAAACCATTAGAAAGAGCAGCAATAGTGCAAGCATCTCACAAGGTTTTCGGGCATGGAGGCCTGTGGAAAACAACCAATCATATTCGCCAGGACTATTACTGGGAATCCATCAACTATGATGTCGCAGATTATCTAGCTTGTTGTGTGGAGTGCCAGGTGCACAAACCACATAATAATACAACTGGATACTGACTGGTCCGCCCTGGATTTGCCTGGCACATGGTGTCCATCAATGTGATGGGACCGCTTATGATGAACACAGGGGGATTCAAGTACATTATAGTTGCCATTGACCATTTAACAAGATGGGTTGAGATGAAGGCCCTAACAAAAGTAGATGCTACCAGTACCGCGAGGTTCATCCTGGATCAAGTAGTATACCAGCATGGATGTCCGCAGGTCCTGCTTAGCAATAATGTGACCAAAGTCAAATCTCATGTGATCCAAAGATTAAATGCAATAAAGGGATCAGAGGAGTCATGTCAGTACCTTACCAGCTGGAGAAGAACGGACTGGTAGAACGGGTGAATGGAACGCTGGCTGCAACACTGAGGAAGCTGGCCACAGGAAGAACTTCTGCGTGGGGAATGTAATTGGGTTCAGTGACGTTCGCCTACAATATTAGTCTTCATACAGCAATGGGAAAGACGCAGTTTGAGTTGTTGTACGGAAGAAAGGCCGCGTCGCCACCAATTTTATATTCAATGGTGGAATTTACGTTGGGGATGAGTACTGAGTTATATTTGAACTGACTGATGAATATCCTGATCAATATGCAATCATAAGTATTTGATACAATTTGAAGAAAAGAATATGAGAGAAATTGATGAACAATAAGAACTGGCCAGCCTTAGCAGAATAATGAATAGGGGAAAGAGTTACCTATTGTGATATGCATTGTTTTGGAAGAAGAAACAAACTAGATGTGTTGTGGTTGGGTCCGTTTGAAGTGATTGCCAAGATGGTGACTGATGTTTATTCCATCAAGAATCTCTTGGATGGATTAGTTGTGACAAGTCCACGCTAAGTATCTAAAGTGATGGATAGATGAAAAAAATAAAAGAGTCCCCAAAGCACTGATGAACCATTAAGTTGGTCATGTCCTGATGTTTTAGGTCAAGTCCAATTAAAGGACCTCTGAACCAATCTAGATGGTTAAGTCCGAAAAAAGGACCTCTGAACCATAGAAAACTGGCAGGTTTAAGTTCCCAGGACCCAGTTTGGGGGAAAAATAAAAATATGGACTGCTGAACCAAAACAAGGTCAAGTCCCATGGAAAGAATAAAGATAAAAAATTAATAAAAGATATTGGAAAAAAGTTTATAAACCACACAGAGAGAAAACCCAATATAATTTTATAATTTTTTATTTTATTAATTGTCCTCGGTACAGGGATGATTCTGCCTATGTCACCTCTTGGGGGAGGGAAGATGTATCATGGTAGGAATGAACAGCCCATCAAAATCTTTATGAGATCAGATGCTAGTGAGGGTAGACAAGCATGAAACCACATTCTTTTAGTGGACGCTGAGCCCTGAAAGAAAGTTACTAGGGGAAGGGAAATTGAGATGTCAGATGAAGCCAATTGTGAAACCCCAGAGTGGAAAGGAAAACAACAGTATAAGAAGAGGCAATTGGCGAATAATCCCGAGTAATCCCAATATGGTACCAGAGCTGAAAGATTAGTTCTGAGCACCTGATGACAGGCTTCATCAAGAACACCAGACATATGGGCTGGCAAAGAAGAAGGGATGCTTGATGGGGGTTGCTGAATCATGCCCCCTACAACGCCATCAGCGGAAGATACTGATGGGAAGTTCCAGAGAAGAGATAGTCATACAGGGAGTGGATTTCATCCTGCAAGTGATGACTAAGGCTTCTTTGAAGCTAAAGCTGAACAAATGATAGAACCCAGGCGAGGTTGGAAGCTTTGTGGATCAACTTTGAAGGACTTGTCCAGCAAAGTGAAGAGCATAAGTGGTGGTATGATGATCTAGGATGTTATCAAGATCAGAGGGATTCAGTGCTAGGGTCAAAGCCTTGGTGACTTGGGCCCAAAGTTCAGCGTAGGGGAGCTTGAAGTGAATACTGTTACTGATGGTAAGCTCAGTAGCCAGAACAGTGGTCTTGTAATAATGATTGAGTTTGAAGAGGAACTCAGAAAGTAGGTCCAACCTGGCAAGAAACGAGTAATCAAGAGCAACTGACATAATCTTCTGAGCATTTACAAAGATGGTTAGAGCATCAGTAAAAGGAGCCAAATACAGGAGAGTTTTGAAGTCCAACTCTGGAATTGACATCAGAGGAAGAATCAGCCCAGAGTTGTTTGAAATGATCGCCTGCCTGGTTTTGGAGGGATTAGTTACCAATTCTGGTAATTTGAAAGAAGGACTAGCCACTGCCACCAGACTAGGCGTGTGAGTCCTGGAAAGACCATAGAAGAGGTTACACCGAGCATCCTGACTCATCTGCTTTAAGAGACGGAGGTCCTGATCAGACAAACTATTCAGAAGCTGCTGGTATCATAAAAGGATTTGACATATGAGCTGGACAAGATGGGGATGTCGACCTTATATAAAAGTTGACATTATGCACTCTACAATCCATTAAGCTCCAATTTCAGAGAAATTAATATCAAATTTTAAATGGAATAAGCTCTCCAAGGGAAGAATTAGAAATGACTTGAGCCAAGAGGTTATGAAGAAAATAATAAGGGTGAATAGAAATAAGTATTTTTAATTGAGCAGCAAAATGAACATTGACAGCAAGAGTCTCCTGTCCAGGACAAGGAGAAAATCAGGAAATCAAGGATGCTGGATCAAGAATCCTGAATATGACAGTTGTTCATATACCCTGAAAGGGGGTAACCAGATCTCAGGACTAATATCATCATGAGTAAATTGATCAGCCCAGCATGACAATAGGTTGTAGGACCACGCTCTGAGAAGGAGGTAGCAAGGAGGAAGAGGAAGAAGAGGAAGAACGCCATATGCCAAAGGTCATCCAAAGCAGCGTTGAGTATTGACAAGTGTAATTTGTTTAAACCAATGAAGTATTCAACTAAGTGTCTAAAGTGGTGTTCTCAAGCCCTGGTCCTTTTCTCAATGGTTTTCTAGGCAAGAGTGGGGATGCGTTAGGGATTTTTGCCCTTATTCCCAGCCTGCTAGATTACCTGGAATTGCTAGGGGAAAATTCCCTAAGGCGAAGTGAATTGGAAATCAGTTGGCCCAAGTTTCAGAGTAACTATGTTTGCGGGATTTTGGGATATTCGCCTGGTCATATCCATCATGGATCAATATGGACGAATACCTTAGATTTCATCAGGCGGAGTTGCTGACAAAATAGGGGCAACTGATAGTGATTAACTATCAGGTGTATCAATTGAGGTTTGGTCAGGTTTCATCACTGACTGATTGGGAATGAATAGCAAGTTGTGAGGCAAGTGATGCCACCTGCAACTAGAAAATTGATCAGTTGGTGTGTGACCTGCTTAATGGGTATTAAGTCCCATTACCTAAGCAGGTCGATAGCTAAATATGGTTGGTTCTCTTGGATTGAGAGAAAAAAGTTAGGGACACATTTTACGACTCTTTCTGTTTTAGGTCACAAGGATGTCCAATGATGGAATCCTAGCCAGGATTGGGAATACTATTGCTGCTGAGATGAGGATGGGTGTTTCAATGACAACAGCCTCTGTTTCATCAAAGTGGTGTCAACTGAGGGTTAGATGACCAAATCCCCACTATATATATTCCCTAGGATTCACTATAATGAAAAAACAGTTAGATAATACCACAGATAAAACAGTTAGATAATAAAGGACTATCCATTCAGGATATAGTTTAAAGAGTAAACTATCATTAGCTTTATACTGTGCTATTCTTTCTCAAGGATATTGTTACAGTGTATGATAATTGGAAGACTCTTAAAGAAAAGAGTGAATATCTAAGTGGGGATCTAGAGAAGAAGGAGTCACATTTTGGGGATAGCTGCTGACTGTGTGTTGGACCAAAGAGACTGTCACCAGGGTATCCTAGTGAAGATTGGGTGGATAAGAGTAAGGGAATGAATCCCTATGAGTATGACATCATGAGTATTTAATTTTGATTGCTGGCCAAGTGTTGGGCTGAAATATAATGATTTATACTCAACTACTGATAATAGTCATCATATTATAACTGATTAATAATTTCTATTATACAACGTGACAAAGTGCACGAGGAAACTGAACCTGTGCAGTAAAAAGGTTACTAGAGTTGCTTGCTGATTACAACTTAAGTAAATTTTTACAATACCCCTTGGTACCAAGTGCATATTTAAATGAGTCTGGAGTATGGCCTGAATACAAACCATAAAATGTGGATTAATCCATCTAATTTAATCTGCCCCAATTTAAGAGGAAATGTGAATATTTGATTTGGTGGATGCTGCTCAAAGTTAAACTTTCTGGCTAAAACTCAATGAAACAATTGTCACTTCACATTATCAAGCGCATATTCAAATGAGCCAGGAGTATGACTGTTAAAACTTTAGGAGCTGGTAATCAACTTCCTCCTTTGGAATAAGTACCAATTGGTAAAATTGGGACTTGATTTCACGTTCTGAATAATAATCGCTTCATCTCCCTTTGTTCCAATTTCAAAAGTTTCTTGTATGTGCGTTTTTTAATTTAATAATATGATAGAATGGCAATAGTAGCATGAAGACTACTATTTTAGTTGAGCTGATAGCATGATACTGATTAGGTTTAATGACACCTTAGTTATTGTCCTAATATTGATTTTTTTAAATGGTAGGGACTTCTTCCCTATTCCGTCTGGTAGAACTTAACCTAGGATAATTCCAGAGGTTCTTCTTACTACTTGTTACGCCACATCTGCGGAGAGCAAAAGTAATTAGTCAAAGTATCTTCTGGTCCAACTTTTTTAAAATCACAAGAGCAAACAGTATAATTCTAAAAAATATTTATTCTGTAAATATCTTTCTACCTAAATATCTTTGCTTTATTATAAAAAATCAGAACATTTTATAAAGAGTTTGGTGCAAGACTCTTTTTGCACCCCAATTGGGAATGGCAGCCGTTGCCAATAAATTAACCCTTCAGGTTCACACAAAACGATGATATTCCCTATCAAATATACTTGGTCCTTTTCCTCCTTGATTGTGACTTTTTCTGAGTTGAAAATGAGAACGTGTCCCAACGTCTTTGCTCAACTCCCATTAAATTTACTTATATCTGGTAACAACCTGCTTAGGTATGGGACTCTTACCCATAAATAGCAGATTGCGTTATAGGAAAGGTTAACTCAAAAGATGCTATTTTGACAAGCGGCATTACTTTCCAGCTACTCAAAAACCCCTTAGTTAATTGGTAACTAAACCTGATCAACTCCTACAAGTCAAGTAAGTTATCAATATTTATAATAACCCCTATTCACTATCTTATTGTCAGCGATTATTCCCAATGAACACTCATCAATCCAGCGGATTGTAATCTGGCAGATTAATAAATATTTGCTGGAACAATTTCTCCAAACAATTAGTCATCATATAAGTTATTTATAACTATAACATCCACTAGCGTGATAAATTCCTCAGTGGACCAGCAGACTAATTGTAATTAATGAAGCTGGGTAATGTGGGAAATCATCCCAACAATGAACCAAACGCTAATCATAGATAGGTGGAACAGTCCTCTCATGCCAACACAGGAAGTTCAGCCTCAAAATGCAAAGCGTGGTCAAGATTACGCCAGCTCAGCTTAGTGGTCAGGGAAGGAAGGATATTCAAAAATCAATAATTTCCAAATTTATCCCCATGTGGTTCTTATTTGCATATCATCAGAATGGAAATGTCTTATAAATTTTAATCCTATCATGGGTATTGAAGTACCTCCAATGGTAGCCAAGCCTCTCCATGGTACTTCAGTTGTATGACGACTAAGCAGCAGTCAGAAGATGTCTAACTAGAGGATCTTAACAATCCCATATCAAAACTCATATTTAGTTGTTTTATATTTTTTGTTCATTTCTATATTATGAACTATCCCTTGAAGTGTAAAAGCTTCATAATTATTTCAACAAAAAACATTTTCACAGAATCTCAGCTTTATTTTTCTACTTTCATTTATAGTTGTCTAAGTGAGCTAATTGCCAGTAACAGTCTGTGTTTAACCAAATATACAGAATAAAGTAACCAGGCTGAGATCTGCTCTGTTTTGAGAAGACACTCTACATTGCAGATACTTTGGAGATGACCTGCCAAAGAAAAGGTTGTGTTAGATTCCGTTAATTCCCAGGGGCCAATGTATACCTGATAAGTCAAAAGTGCAACAAGAGATTTGCCATGGCGCGAACAGTTTAGCATAGTGATTGATGCTACAAGGGGTAGCATTAGAAGAGAATCTGCTCTATGTGAATGATTGTGATCTTAGCAAATAATTTTCTGTTGCTTAGTTTCAAAGATTAGATCTCTGAGCAGTGAGTCAGCCTCACATGGTAAGTGAGATAAGGTCAGTGAGCTGAATGTCGCCATTCCTGTAGAAGCGATTACTAAGGGACACCCCAAAGTTGGAGTGGGCATTATGCAGTTCCTTGAGAAAAAATAATCTTATAGATATTCACTTATTGAACAATCTAGGTTCTTATCATTCTGAGTGTACATATTATGATATTTTTGTGACAAAACAAATTTCACACAATCAAAGATACTGTCACACCAGTTAACATAATATAAAAATAAAGTTGGCGGCTAAGTTACTATTAAAAACTTGATGTGGAGCACCTGATGGTATACAGGACCGCTGGGAAGGAAAATACGGCCTTATAAGGGGAGTTATAATGCACTTCCTCTGCAGTTTGGGTCAATCACCATCTCAGCACTGGTGATTATGTTGCTGAATTACAACTATGACATGCTGGAATGAGCAGCCTTCATTAGCCACTTCAGTGTGTAATTTTTATGATGGAGGAAATATTTGTGATCCTGTGACTGCAGATCTCAGTTTACTTCACCTAGACAGGGTGCTGAAAGATTCCGCCCATGATGGGTAAGTTAATCTCACATACAGTGGCAGAAAAGTCCACATCTTCTACCAGCAACTGAAAAAAAACTAGGGTCTCCCTCATCAAATATATGAGTACCAGGGGCTACCACTCCATATCGTGGTGCCATAACAATTCCCTCTTGCCACTAAGTTATAGTGGGAGAGAGCTTGAAATTGAGATACCAGAAGGGCTCTATGGGGAGGTCCTTGGGCCCTATTGCCAATATTGCCTTGAGCTTCATGAAGGTCCAGGAATCATATTCACTGGACATGGGAAGGTTAAAGTGTTGCTAGCGAACCTGCAAAAAGGGCCACTAAAGGTTTGAAGTCACCAGGTGGTGGCATATTTGCATTTGACCCCCTCAATAAGGTCCTGCGTTTTCATGAATCTAGTTTTCTGGATGTTTTAGTCTTCACATTGGAACTCTGGGCTTGCGTAATAGCAGTGGTTCCCCAAGAAACTTTAACAGGGCTGTCAGAAAAGCCAAAGGATTGACCAATAGTGTTATTTTAGAATTATCAGGAAATTTGTGCATCTAATGACCATGATTTGGATTGTGCTTACAGCGTCATTAATTGGTTGTACACAGGGTACCACCTTCCTATCCGGTATCAACCAATCTATCACTCAAGTGTTGTGGAGTAGGTATTTTCTGATGAGATAGGAAAGCCATTGGTGCAGGGCATGCTGGAGACGTCCAGAAGTCCCTGATCTTCTCCCATACTGATCATTAAGAAGAAAGACAGAACTAACTTCATAGTAATTGACTATCAAAAGCTAAATAATATTACTAAGAAGGACTCATATCTGATACCCCAAATTTTTGATGCTTTAGACTTCTTTGGAGGTGCTCGCTATTCCTCAGTGATGGACTTAATACTCAGTTACTGAAAATTGAGCTATCTGAGGAAGAACAATTAAATTGCGATAATTATTTACAAGGGGTTATTTCAGTCCACAATAATGCTTCAGGAGTTATGGAACGCACAGTCTATGTTCCAGAGGGTTATGGATACTATTCTGGGGGATCTCAAGCTGTCGTTCATCCTTGTGTACCTCAATGAAATTAATGTCTTCTCGCAGATATTTTCAAAGCATTTAAATCATTTGGAGGAGGTATTCTATAACTGGAGAGACTAACATAAAGATCAGGCCTTACAAATGCCACTTCTTTAAAGATTAAATAGCCATCTTGGTTAGTGATGGATGCTAGGGGACTTAGACTGCAACTGGCTAAGTAGAAGCCGTCAGAAAGATGGGACGACTAAGTATCAAGCAGTATGTTCAGGTTTTTTCATGGCTTAGTACTACTGAGCTTTATTCCAAATTTCAGCTATATTGAGGCCCCACTCTTTAACCTTTGAAAAGGTATGCCACATTCAAATAGACGGAATGTTGTCAAAGAGCTCCCACCACTCTTTGGTTGGCATCAATCAGCGCCCCAATGCTGCAATACCTGAACTTTAAGAAGGCCTCATCATCAACACTGATGCTTCCCTTGCTGATACGGTGGCAGTACTATCTAGTAGGATGAAGATGGAGTGGAGCACCTTGTCACATATTGCAGGTGAAGTTTAAACTATTATAGTCAGAATTACACTATGAACAGTGAGAGTGCCTAGTTGTATTTATGCTCACAAACAATTCTAGTGTATTTTCATAGAGTAAAGTTTAAGGCAATGAATGATCACACTTCCTTTCACTGTTTACAAAATCTCTTGGAGCTTGAGGGACGCATCGCATGCTGGGTTCTTAAACTTCAAGCTTACGTTTTTGAATTAATTCACCGCCCTGGTGTAAAGCATAAGAGCATTGACCATTTATCACGTCTACCTACAATCGCCATAATGGCAGATCTTGGTGATTTAATGTATATAATGATTATCAGTAGAAAATATGCCAATTAACCACCTCAAGTTATATGGACATTAAATGGAATGAGGGATGATACTTTCTAAAAAAATGGTGAGCTATACAAGAAGATCGGTGGTGTTATGTTAAGCTTCCCAAAACACTTTTGCCTACTGAACATTATCATAAGCGCTCACAAGGTGGTAGGCCACAGAGGGTTACACAAAACGCTAATGTTCCTTCAACCACGTTATACTTGGAGAGCATACAATTTGACATTCTTTAAATGATTTCCTGTTGTCACCAATGTCAAGTAGAGAAGACCTTCCACCAGAAGACCTCCTATCATCTAGTGAGAACCTGTTTTTCCATGCACACTGTGTCCATTGACATCGTAGGGCCCTTGACGATAGGCAAAAACACTCCAAGTATTTTGGTAGAGATAGATCAGTTAATGAAGTGGGTAGAATAATGAACATTAATAGATTTGGGGGCGTCACTGCTGCAAAACTAATAATGGAGTGCGTCCTCCAATGGAGTGGCTGCACTCAGTTCATACTTAATGACAACAAAACCAACTTCACCTTGCATTTCCTCCATAAGCTGAATAAATTAATGTCCATCCGCAGGTTTCCAATGACTACATAATGTCCCAAGTCCAATGGAACTGTTGAACAGGGTAACATAACCTTAGTGAATATACTCAGAAGGTTTGTGATGGATAGACTGTCGGTTTGGAGCACCATCTTTTCACTGCAGTTTTTCATATTTCATATGTTATTCAGTGACTGGAAAACCCTTTTCAATTGCTTTATGGGAGACACCTAGCTCTAACTGCATTACTCTAGTCCTTTTTAAAGGATACTGGTGGAATAGATCCACAACGCTACTTGGTGCTTTGATGTCCACACTGATTAAACTTCAGACTGAAGCGTACTCAACAAGACTAGCTAAAGAGAGCAAAGATCATGATTCAAATCAATGGCGGTATAGCAGACTTCTGTGGTTTGCAATAGGAGAGCGCGACCTGTTTTACAATCAACATGGGTTTGGACGGCAAAAAAGTTATCTGGCATATGGATCAGACCCTTTGAGATAATAAAGAAAATGGGCACCAATGCCTGTACCATAAAGGACCTGCAAGTGGTCAGATTATCACCCCTGTACATGTCAAGTTCCTTCAGCCATAAATCCAATAGAGGTCATGGGAAAAATTAGTGAAACAACAAAAAAAACAAAATGAAATTAAAAAATTAAAAAAGCAAACACAAAACACACCAAAATCTTTTATAAAAGATCTAGATAGAAGTGCGCGTTAACAATAATAATAGCAGATAACAAGACCGCTGCTTGTGGCTTCCTCACAATTGACTTTTCTGCCTTTTTTTCCTTTGTCTGTCTCATGCCTTGATCAGCGTGCGCATACTTGTTACTCCTCTGAAATATTATAGGCACTTTGGCCTTGATGGACTCTTTGGGTGTTAGCGAAGGATGAAGTAGCTTTTTCATTAAAGGGGATGGAGTTGGTAGAAAATGGGAGACAAATCATGAGCAAGAGGGGAATGGGTCTCTGCAGATGAGCTGCTAAAGGATATCAGACTAAGATCATAGGGTAAAAGGCGTGGAGAGGATAAAGCAACTAGGTGATTAGAACAGATAGTACCTGGGCTACCAGGAGTAAGGGCTGCAACCACAATCGCTGGTGGTCCCATGGTAGATGAGAATAGGTGACAAGGGGGAGATAGATGGAGTGGGCACCAAATGAGGAGGTGGGTGCCATATTAATGGGAGAATGACACTCTGAACGCCAGGCAATACATGAAGAAGCCATCCAGGATGGGATAAGCATGAGGAAAAGAAGTGGACGCCCAAAAAGCTGCCCAATGGGCCCACTCAAGCGCCACTTGTGGCATCCCATAACCAAACCCAACTTGACCACGGGGTAAAAGAAGACCATGTTCCCTATGATTGCCACCAATGGAGATTGCCTCATATCATTGATCTCGAGGGCTTAAAACATGGCAGAAACACTGGTGTTATAAATTCAGATGACCACATAATCCAACCTTTTAACTGATTAATAAATTTGATGATTAAGTTATAATTGTATATGATCAGCAAAAGCAGCTGAATGATGGGATTATTGTTGGGCATCACCCTGATGATTTTCAGGTCGCCAACTGATGAGATTATCGTCGGGCATCATCCCTGATGATATTAGAGGTCGCTGACTGATGATATTATCAATGGCAATCATCCCCAATGCAATCAAGCAATAATTAGATATGGGAACAATGCCCGATGGTTGAATTATAGGGAATCATTCAGAGCAGATTAAATGGGGATTAGTCAGAAACCACCAAAGCGTTTGAACTCCAGAGGAAGTGAGTAGAATCATCATCAGCCAAAACAATTTGTTTTGAGTCCCTAGTAACAATTGTTTGGTCTCTGAACACCTTAAGGACTAAGCTGCCTAAGAAACCCAAGACAATAGTACCTGATGAGATTTGGTGCCTAACACTTGAGGGTCAAACCAGTATAGTAGAACAAATAATTTCCAGCGGACAGCTAAAAAGTTGCGTACAATTTTAACTACAAAAACCCCCAATTATTCCCTTATAAAAGAAGATAATAACTTGATAATAACTTAGCTGTTTTAACATTGGTTGTTTAAACATTACTCTTAAGAGAAGAGTGAAAGGATCAGATATCCTTAAGTTGGTTTTATCAAAATCTCCGCTTGGTTCTGTGAGAAGAGAATAGGGAAAGTGTTCCCTACCAGTACAAGAACGTCTATAAGATGAAGAAGCACTTGTCTAGAGTTGGACAATACACTCAACGTGGCTTTTCAATAATCAATTCTAATAATAGTTTTTATACTATTATTGCCCAATTTATCTATTTCAATCAAACAATCAATGCAAGGATACACAAATATGTGAAGTTGAAATCTAGGGTCATAAGCGAGCAACCATCCAGCCCCAGATTTTAACGCCTGGAACGCATGCGGTTGATATGATTGTTCTGGTAGTTCACCCCCAACGTGTTCAAGTAGTTTAGAGCATGGTGTATTCTCCAACCAGCTGTATAGCCCCATAACACAAAGCATAACATTTGGAAGACTAAACACCCTCTGTTCTGAGGAGCAGAAGTGTGTGGCAGCATCATGCAGCTGAAGCTATCTGCCAGGAGCTGTGTTGACTCAGCAAATGAAGGCCCCTATACCACTATCACCTCAGCACAACTGCACCATGAGATCACCAAAAGGGGCGCATGTCATGTTTACATGACCTAATTGAGGTCACCAACATTAAAAACAAGGCTGGGCGGCAGGAGGTGCAAAGGTTCAAGTTATAGGACCTTCCTGACCTAAAGTACACCTTGAATCAATGCTGGGTACAGAGCAAGTATTCTAAAGTAACCCAGGTGAGGTGCTTAACGCCAGTCCCTTGTTTCAACTTTTGAGTTAAAACGGATGTGTTATTTATTAAATGATGATGGCTCAATTAAATTACTTGATGAACGGTGGTTTAAAACAAATTCTGGTTATGAAATTTGCAAGTCAGGGCAGCATCAACTTTAATCAATTACTCAAGTTCAGACAAAATCAAAGTATAACACCCTGTCAGATGAAAATGTGCGTTTTTTGTTGCACCTTAACTTAGCACCACTTTCTCTAATTGATGATTTCTCTTATTTTGCTTAATTATGATTTTAGATACCAACCTTACTTGTTGGTTGTCTTCCTTTAATAAAATCGAAGTCAGTTTTATAATTTAGTCTTATGTTGACTTGGGCGAACCTGTGCGTGGATCTCTTCAAGGAGGTCTCATGCCACGTTAGCCAAATTTATTTGTTTTAGAATTATTACAGCATCAGGTACATCGCTGGGTTTCCCAGGCTCCTCCAAACTATGTCACCCTTGCATGATAGCCCTGTACAAAGCTTGGTTATGAACTACCTTTTTGGGGCACAGCCAAGTTTTGCTAATTGTTGGTCAGTAATTACTTGTACCATGCTAAACACCCTCGCCATATGTCACTTCAGCTCAATCACTCTCTGCTGTGCTATCTTTATTTTAATCCTGACGACTAGTTCCCTTGCGTTGGTCCAGTGCTTCATGCACCACAAGCTGGTATCAGTAGAGCTATAGAACACTCCTGACACACACCAAGACTTCAGATAGCCCATAAAATCAAGAGAAGCTCCTCCTGAGCCAAGGTAGTTGCAACATCCAACTCCATTACATCATTGTCACTATGGATGTCAGGGAACTCAGGTAGCATAACTGGGTCAGAGTTAACCACGCCTTTGTTGTGCCTCATTCGAAGGAAATATGCCATGGGTCAGGTTTTTAGTTGCATTTGTGAGCATGAAGCCATCATGAATACGTTTTCTGAAGCTGCACCAAAGCTTTATCATCCAGTCATGAGGGTAATGTCAGGAAATTATATCTATGACTGGATGATAAGTTTAAATTATTGATTGATGGATCATTGGTTATCCACTGGAATCACGATGAGGAGTATTTTAATATATTAAATTTGATATGGGTTGACAATAAGTGATCTGACCTCATTCAAATAAGGGAGTTCCGTCAGAACCTCCAATAACCAAATGATATTAAGGAAATTGAAGAAACTGAGTTAGCTGAGCAGATGGGCTGTAAAATGGATTATGAGATGAGATTAAGGGGGGAATAAATATGAGAAGAGGGTTTTTTAAGTTAGTAAGCAGTAGTATGACTCTGTCATAATAATAAAGATTGTGGTTATCGGAGTTCTGTGCCTCCATTTTACAAGCTTAATCTATTTTTTGAGGGATGGCAATCATCATATCTCCCTCCCATTTTATCAGTGGGTATTAACTCCAGTGCAACCTTCTTCTATACTGTATCTTAATTATCAGAAATCAACACTTAATCTGCAATTTTTGAGTTGGGTTGACCTGGGTATGATAACTTACTAATTAGTGGGGAAAATAGGAAAAATTAATTATAGGAAAGGAGAATAAATCATAGTAAACCTCCATTCACAGCATTCTGATAGTTCAGGAACTTATTTTCTGCCTTGCTATTCACTATCACTGTTTGGGCATTGGTACACAACGTTTAACACAGTCATAAATTGACCCCTACCCAAAGTTTATCTACTGGGATTGAGCTTGAGAGGCAATGATCATTAAGTTTATACTCTACCACTGAGGAACCCTCCCTTTTTGTAATTTTCTTTTCATAAAAATGTATAGATTACTTAAAATATAGCTATAGATAAAATAAAGATTTAAATTAACTAGTTTAAGAAACTAAAAACAAATTTTTCTATCACTATACTGTTTTTTATACACATAACTACTTTTTATCATAGGATAAGATGTTCTTTCATATAATGTAAAGCTATCAAGCCCAGTAATTCATTTAGAATATCCTAGATGTGTGATGGTACAGGATGTTCCTGATCATCACATTGTATTAATAAGAGATAATACTAACAAAAAATAATAATAGTTTTAAAATATGGAAAACCAGAAGTGGCCTCAATTATATAATTTGAGGCTAATATAGGCCTTTGAGGGATCTGAGGGATCCAAACTTCACACAGATGATTTATTAAATTAGTATGTGATCTAAACTTAATGCTAGATTGCATCAGCCCATGGAAATGATAGGAACTCATATTTATAGGGTTTCTGAAATGTTAGAATTGCCAAGCAAATTGAGTAATTCACCCGTTACAAATTTAAAATTTCGACTATAAAAAAATTAAAATTGAACCATTTAGACCTCAAAAATTTACTCAAACAAAAACCAAAGTTCAAGCTTAAAATATACCCCAAATTTAGCATCTTTGCGCCAAATTTCATTTAAATCCAGGTATTGAGGCACACTTCATATTATAACATGTTAATTTCTTGGGTGAAAAAAAACAAATTGCTATATATTTCTTAACTCATCTATTTCACAATTGAAAAACGGATAATCTCATCATACTTTAATAAGTTTGGAGAATTACTATCTCCTCATAAATAGGAACTATGTAGTTTTCATCTCTAAATTCTATGTTTCTAGGGTTTTTGCTCAAATAAAAACTATCTTTGGAAGCCCTTTTGAACTACTGATTTTCTTTGATAAAATATACTATGAGGAACAACATCTCTCTGAACTAAGTGAATGAACTTAGTCACTTGATTAAATCACTCCTTGCTCTTTCCTGGGGTCAAGGAGCACTATTAGGGCTAAGTATCCTCTTAACTCTACTCTAAGGTTTGATTCAACCCCACTATAGTTGTATGCGTACATTCAGAGCCTTAACTGGGGTGCTTTCAGAGTTTTAGACTATTACCTGTTGTGTTACCCAATGCCTTCATCAACTACTGAAAAGAGACAGTCCGTTACATTACACAGAATTCTAATATCTTTTAGTCCGTGGTGAGAGCTTCAAGGGAGGTGCCCAATCAGCCTTTCTTACCTGCCTGGTATCAGCATCCCCCACCATACTGATGGTCATCTTTTAAATGGTTTTTCTGCTTCACAAATTTTATTGGATGATGAAAGAGTGGATAACGGTGCCTGTGAACCATGAAGCAAACTCAATCCAAGTTAGTTTGTTCAACCCCTCCTGGGAACCATGACTTTGGAGAAAATACGTGAGGTTTTTGACAAGGTGCGTTTTCAAGGCTGTCTAACCAAGGCGTTGGAAAGGACTCCTACATTTGCTGATCAAATTTCTCAAGTTTTAAATGAGTTACCCAAACACCACCACTTGGATCATAGTTCTTCTGAACTGTTGGAGTTCTGGCTATTTTAGACTCATAAGTGCTACTTCACAGGATTCTTAAATTATTTAAAATATTAAAGAGCTTTAAAACTCACAACTTCTACCAAGGATTGGAAGAGAATTTGACCACAAAGTTAATTTATAAAAAGTATAAAGGAAGAAGTTGACAGATTTTATATTCTAATAATTCAACTAGCGGGTTAAAAGCAATCCACCATTGTAATGGCGACTTCTTGTATTTAAGGTAAGTCAGGGCTAAAAATGAGAAGGGCTGCAGAATTAGAATAGGCAAGGGTCTTCCTAATTTGGTTTAATAACGATCTAGCCTATCACTTCACTGGAAAGCTGTAACATTAATAGATCTTAGTTTTTTAGATGGGAGTTCAAACACTGGAAGGACATAACCATGTGGCCGCATTTTAATTTAATTGCGCCAATCAGCCATCTGGAAAGAGTTAGCTTTCTTAGTGACCTGTACCATTTCTAGTTGATGCTAGGGCAAGGTTCCAGAAGATGTTGACTTTTTAACCAGGTGATATTCCACACATAATAACGAAATTAGTATAATAATAAATTGAGGATGATTTCCAATTAGTTCGCTAATTTCAATTCATTATTTAATAATAATACCACAATTTGTGCTCCCCTTTTGGTTGGGTCAATCTGTCTTGATCTACAGGATTAAGAAAGTATGGGGGATCATCCCTGATAGGAAATTGGTGGCTCTTGACACTGGCAACTGAGGACAAGGGCTTCAAGATAGTTATTATTATCAATTAAGATAGTGAATTGCTAAAATTTGACATAGAGAGTATTTGGAAATGATTTCAAATTAGATTCTAGTCAATTTAACACCAGATACTTATGTCTAGGATGTTGAGCCATTTAATATTAATTTAATAAATTTAAATCACATTTTGACTTCACAAGGGTACCTAGAATCATCCCTGACAACATTTTGTCTAAATTTGACACTGGCAACTTATTCCAAGGATGTCAAACCAATTAATATGTTTAAATAAGTCAAAACACTATTTTGACTTCATGAGAATACTGGTAATAATCCCTGACAGCATTTGGTTAAATTTAAAACAGGCGACATATGACAAATATGTTGATATACATAATTACTTTGGATTACAACAAAATGAGGATTGTATGGCAGGACATTCAAGGATGATGAGTATCACCAGTGATAGTGCTGATGAATGCTAAGCTGTAGAATTTCAGTGAGTGTTGAAAATGCTGGAAAAATGCCAATGATGCAGACAGGCAAGGAATGCCTATAAATAGTTTGATCTTCCTCTTAAAAAGAATTCTAATCTTTCATTTTTTACCTTTATTGAGTTTTCAAAACAAAATTTTTCTTAGCTGATAGAGTTGGGACTGAAGATCCCCAAAAATTTGGTGCTGAGATAAAACACCTGGAATGATCAGCACAACCAACTCCCACCTTTACCTAGATGGAATTTCTGTGGGAACTTAGGCAACTAGCAACAACAATGATGAACTTGAAGGGTAAAGGGGAAAAAACATGAGGGAGTCAATAGAGGCCACTGAACCACAATTGTTGAATAAGTCCCAAAGAGGACCTCTGAGCCATAAAGAGTGATCAAGCCTCAGAAGGAGAAGTTGTTGGTCTTCTGGGTTGATGGGTTTCCCTGAAAATTTATAAAGAAATGTTTCTAATAATTTTAAAAGAGCAAGGGCCACCAGTCTTCATATTTTTTGGCCTGGAGCACAAATAGAGTCACCTATTATTGAGAATAAAAAATTCTCAACAATGGTGTTCACTACAGGGGCTCTTTCAGTGTGTTACTTAATTATTGTGAGGTTTAGTTATGAGGTGGTGAAAGCAACTGAATTTGTTTTTGGGAGAAGGATGCCGCCAGTGTAATCTGAGCCCCAACTTTCAGTTTCCAATGCCTCTTGGAGATGAGGGGAAGAGTCAAAAACCTCCCACCTGTTGCATTGATGATTTAGCCTATTGAAAATGGTGGAGCCATGCTTGAGGAATCACATTTAGTTAAGTTGGGGAATATGTTGGATTTTTAACCAGAATATTCCTCACATATTATCAAATTAGCTTACCAATTAATTGAGGATGATTGCCATTTAGTTTGCTATCTTTGATTTATTATCTAATGATAATACCCAAATTTGTGCTCCCCATTTGGTTGGGCCATGCTGTCTTGATCTGCAGGTTCAATGAAGTATTGGGGATCATCCCTGATAGGAAATTGGTGGATCTCAACACCAGCGACTGAGGCTGTGTTTGTCATGATAGTTAATATTATTAGTTAGGATGGCAAATTGCTTAAATCCAGCGTCAAGAAAATCAGGAAACAATCCCAATAGAGTTTTTAGCCAATTTCAACATCAGCGACTTATGCCTAGGATTTCAAACCATTTAATAATAATTAAATAATTGAAACATTATTATGACTACACAAAAGTATCAGGAATCATCCCTGACAGCATTTTAGTTAAATTTAACATAGACGACTTATGCCAAGAATGCTGATATATTTAATTAATTCAGATACAACAAAATTGAGGATTGTATACCAGAACATCTAAGAGTTTAGAAGTTTTTCTTTTAGAGTGCTAACAAATTACAAGCAGGGAGAATCGCCAGTGAGTGCTGACAATTCTGACAATAAATGCCAATGATGCAAACAGACAAGAGATTCATATACATAGTTTGATCTCCCTCATAATAAAAATATAATCTTTTGTTTTCCTACCTTTATCAAGTTTTCAAAAAACATAGTTTTTCTTAGCTGATAAAGTTGAGATTGAAGATTTCCAGAAATTTGGTGCTGGTATAAGACACCTGGAGTGGTCGGCGCAACCCATTCCCAACCTTAGAAAAGATGGAAACCCCGCGGAAACTTGGGCAACTAGAAACCACAATGATGAACTGGAAGGATTGAAGGGGAGAAAACCTGAGGTAGTCAATAGAGGCCGCTGAACCACAATTGTTGGAAAAGTCCCAAAGAGGATCTCTGAGCCATAACGAATGGTCAAGTCTCTGAAGGAGAAGTTGTTGATCTGCTGGGTTGATGGGTTACCCTGCAATTTATAGGGAAAATTACCAATGATTGTATAAGAGCAAGGGCCAGCAGCTTCATTATGTTTGGCCTGGCACACTAATGGAGTCACCTATTATTGATAACATGAAAATTTTTAACGGAGGGTTTGGCCTATTCTGCTGGGGTTGCAGAGCACCCACGCTTACTATATTAAGGATTTTTAGTGGAAGGTTAGGAGTTAAAGGATTACTCCAATTCGAAGGATTCCATTAAGAGTCGTTTAAGGTTTTTTTGGTTATTACCAGATGTATTCTCCACCAAAATACTCTTTGTCCCATCTTGAACATGTAAATGTCTGGCATGGACAAGCAAGAGTCTCTACCTGAGACTCTTGATGAGTGTCTCCAGTTGATTGATCAAGTCACTTGCCCTGATGAGGGCCAAGTTGTCGCTTGGTCAGCCTTTCTGTTAATATTTAGGGAAAGGGTTTATGGAGGAACATTCTCATTCCTTAATTCCACTTGTCCATGCAGCTAAGGTTACTCCTTCAAACCTCTGTTAATGCTCAGAAAAAACTTATATCTGGATCTTCTCTCCACTTTAGCAGTGACGCGCCTAGCTGAGATTCTGGATGAAGAGTTAGGAGATGCCATGAATGTTGAACGCCAGCTTAAAATTGCAAAAACTAAACGAGACCTTATCTATGCTCAAGGTATAAAACTGGGGAAAAGAAGGACTTCGCCGTGGAGAATCTGGGCCCTACGTCTCACCAAACATCCTCATGCAGGTGAACCTGAGCTCACTGAAGGGGGACATGAAGTTATTGCAGTAGTAAATTTCCTTAAATTTCCAGAGAACTCCAGAGCAACTTTCATCGCCAGCTCCTGTTCGTGAAATTTCTACCAATAAAGGTCCTCTGCTTATCCTCCTAATTACTCCCGCCACTTAAAATAGTCAATAGTCAGAATCATGAAGAGGTGACAGCCTTCGTGGACTGTGGCTAATGAGAACTACATCTAAATTTATTTTTAGCCAAAAAATTGAATCTCCTTCTGAAGCATGAGGTGAAGTTTCTCTAGAAGATTCTATAAAAACCGTTGTGCTTTGGAGAACGGGAGGACATCTCTAAATTGGCCAAGGGGAAAGATTGTTTTGATAAGAGCTTCTTCAGTATGAACCACTTTCCCTACCCTGTGGTGTTGGGAATGAGATGGTGGCATCACTTCACCCCCCAGTTCTACCCTACTAAACTAGGAGCTACTATCCACCTGATGATTCATTACCCATCTAGTGGAAGTTCACAACTTGTGAACCCAAATCATCCAAGCTTGGGATTTTATCTATAGAAGCCACTAACAGTATTTTTTCTAAAGAATATGCTGAAAATGATAGTGTGTTTGGGGCTCAAGGACTCTCCAAAGTTGATGCTTTTGGCCCATTTTCCAAAAAAATTTCAGTTCAATGAGGACTCAATTTTTCCCTGAGGATGTCCAATTTATACTTTGAGCCAAAGATCAAGGGAACCTTTAGATAAGTACATTAATTCTATGCTGAAATCAGGCTCAATAGTGCCCTTTAAACCTTCTGTCTCCCCAATCCTGCTGGTACCTAATATCAGAAGAGGGTTGTAAGGAGAGTGTCTATAACTCTCCTGTTCCCAGCGTGGGAGTGCACGGTGCACAAGACCAACGCTAGGGAACTAGCCATTAGTGCTAAAGTAATTAGAGCCCAGCAGAGGGTGCTGGAGCAATAACAACTTAAGCATAGAAGTGCGAGTTTTATAATAACAAACCTACCAAAAGTGAAGCGGTGCACAAAACGGAAAGGGGTAAGCAACCCAGGTTGGAGGGAATCTAGGTGACCCAAAGATGCATGAGGGGATAGCTGCAATGTATTTTCAATGGCAAGGTTAATGGAGCGCAAGACCTCCTATAAGAGGTTCACGCACAGGAGCGTTTGGAATATCACAAATGTAAAAAATGTATGATGGGAAAGGTTTATTTGGGAAGTCAACCAACTTGGAATGTTGATTGGGGAAAACACATCTAAGTGTCGACGATGGAATATGGTTTTGCTGCAGTGGACCCAAGCACCAACTCACCAATAGGGCAACGCTCCAATCGGAATTTGTTAAATAAGCCAAAACTAACTTCACTCAAGTGATTGATTGAAGTTGTATTTGACCCAAACGTGTTGTTTTGTAAATGTAACGGGTTTTAAAACCCCATTCCTTGACAAACCAAATGGAACCATCCGCGTTAATTTGGTAGACTGTTCATTTTAACTCCTGGGCCAATGTGAGAGGCTGGGCATTTGCCACCCCACTAGTACCAACCTGGGCATATTTTGCCCGTACCCAGCTTGGTCTAGGGTGTGCCTCAGGTCAGGGAGGGCCTGTAGCTTCACCTTCTGGGCCTCCTGGTGCCCAGCCTTATCTTTGGGGTTGGTCCTCACTATGATGTCATGTGCACATGACAAGTGTCTGTAACTCTATCATTCCCAGAGAGGTGGTGCAGGATACACCGCCACACAACAAGAGAACTAGTTGCTAGTATAATTGGAAACAGTATGTCAAGATTTTAATATGACTAGACAAATTAGCTATAATTCCAGCAGATTGTAATTTAGATTTGAAGCAAGACTTAGGATTGAGCAATAGATTATGTTGATGCAAAGTGAATTAATTGAAGCAATTATGGTTTGCAAATCGAGGGAATTCCTCTAAAGCCTCAATGTTTGAATGAAACCCTTAGATTGTAGAAAATAGGGAATTACTAAGTGGAGCATGTTGGATCCGTTAAGAAATACTGAGGATTAATAGCTGATTGTGAGAGTGATAAGGGGGAGGTTTTTGCATGAAGAAAGAAGATGTATTAGGAAAGATATGGTAGTAGCCGTTAATTTAGATATTAAATAAAGTGGTATTGTTGGGGCAATAGCTCTTTATTAAGTCTTTAATATTATTATTTATTGAGGGTCAAAGATCCTCATATCACTCATCCATTGCTCAGTGGGTTTACCCTGTTCAACCTGTTTGGCGGAATCATTTAAATACGCCAAAAAGTTAACAGTGGTGCTCACTACAGGGGGCCCATTGATCAACGCTTAAAAAAGCTTCATATTTGTAAAAACAATGGCGCAACCAGCTCGCTTTGGTGAGGGATTACCCCAGTTTATCTGATTATTCCAATACGCAGAGCTGAAGCTTGTTTTGCTAAACTACTCCAGGCTTGAAAAATTCTTTATCAAGAAAATAAAAGTATAACTGAACAGCCTACCAAGGCCTTTCACCAACTGCTCCTAGTGGGTGACCAAACCAACCAACTTGCCAACCTCTTGGAAAGCACTACCATGCGGCTATACTGTGCAGAGCTTAAATTAAATCAGGTCATTGGGGAGGAGGAGATCTGCAGCGACAAACTACTCCCATTTAGCCATGACGGAAATGTGCATGGGTTTTTAAGCTGTTTAATTTGCCATTGAGGGGGCTTCCAATCAGAGGAAATCCAAAATGTTGTTATCCGTTTTGAACGTTGCAAGCTTTGTCAAGGTCACATGTTAACTTGCAAATAGTACTGTAACCTATCCTGAGGTGAAAGAGACCATGATCTGTTTTTGGGGGCAAGGTGAAAATGGCTCAGAGCAAGGCAGAGTTTTTGAAAATTCAGTATCAAAATATGAGTCTTTAGTGGAGTTAAAAAAGTGGTTTATGGTGGAGGCTCATGTGTTGGTGGGAGAGAATATCCTAACTGTTGAGGAGGTAGGCGTAGCGATGGTGTCAGCTGTTGAGCCATATCATGAACTTTATAATGATATGTCTTACATTCTCCAAGAAGATGCAAAGCTATTAAAAGTTGTTAGTCATTTACACCGTCTCTCCTTCACGTTTAGTGCTCCCAATGTGGAATGGAAAGCCCCTGCAACCGCTGCCAAATCCCCATTAGTATTGGAGCAACAACGACTTGGGTATTATCCGTGGTGGAATACTTGAGCCCTTAACGCTTTGGCAAGTCCTTTTCGCCTCCATTATTATCAACCAGCTCATCCTCAGATAAATTAAACTTCATCAATTAATTTCAGGCATGGAGCAATGGGTATGATGCAGAGATGAGTTCCTTTTACAAATAATTGTTTTTTGTGCAGCTAACAAGGACATTATGCAGCTACCTGTCCAGGCCAACTGACTGTCAATGCAGTACCAGTTGCCCAAACTAACAGGAAAAGATTGAGCGTAATAGAGATGAGACGCTCTACTTCTGCTGATTCAAATCTATCTATCCTTACATATTCTCACAATTTGCTTTGTGTCATAACTTATCATCACCTTGACGATTTATTATATTGACAGATCCCCTTTGATATATTGGCCTCAAGCTGAGGGAGCGACCCCAATAACGTGGATATGGAGTTCCAGCAAGATGTGCAAAAGCCATACGCCTGGAAAATCCTTAAGTGGAATGGTACAGTTGACAGTGACCCTTCAACACATGCCACAGCCCTAGAGGATGTGGAAGTGGCGATTCAGTAGAGAATATTTGTCCAGGAGTATCCTCATGTTGGTGATAGTATACTCACTTTTCTGAATATTCACATGCCCTTGGATGTTTATGTATTAAACACCCATGGTACTTTCTATTCAGAATGTACATATTATGACATATTTTTGCAAAATACCAAAATATGGGCGATTATTGATACTGGTGCTCCCATCAATATAATTGCCATCAAGCTTGTGGCTAAGCTTCCGCTGAAGCCAGATGTGGATCACAAAGTAGTGTATGGGACCACGGTTACAGATCATTGTTTCAGAGAGTGCATACAATGTGTTGCCTTTGAGGTTTTGGTTGGTCAGAGCATCCACTCCAGCGGTGGTGCTGCTTAATAATAACTACAACATGGTGATCGGTGCTGTATTTATGTGGCGCTTTTTGCCATGGTCAATATGGCGGATGCAACCATCAGTATCCTAGGATAACAGATTCCCATCTATTTTACTTCCAGTATAATCCCAGAAGACCCAATCTTCTCAAATCAAATTAATTTTGCTTATAGTGATGGGGTGATTTCTGTACAATATCAGTGGAATAAGCAGAGGACTTAAGTGCTCCATACCCAGATTTTTGAGTGCAATTGTATTCCACTTCGAGTGGCAAGTTCTTTGAGAATACCTTCTGGGAATCAGGTCATAATAGGGATGGAGCTCAAATTAGATATCCTGGAAGGCCTATATGATGAGATTATGGCCCTACCAGAAATTGCGGCTTGAACGCCATGTGGCTCCAAGGCTCCTGTTACCAGGGCAGGGGGAAGAAAAAATTGATAGCAAACCAGCATAAGGAGTCTATAAAGTTTCAGCGGCATCAAGTGGTGGCTTATCTGCATCTGATTCTTATTGATGAGATAAACTAGATACATGACTTTGGATTTTTGGGAAGATTATGGGCTACCTTAAAACCTTCATCTGTCATAATGACTGTAGTCTCACTTGAGGCTCTAACAGTTGTTTCAGAGGACCATAAGGACATAGTGATGGATCTGTTTGAGAAATACCAGATATTTTTGCTTCTAATCATGACTTGAGATGTGCATGCGGGATTGTGCATCAGTTGGACATGGGGAATCACTCTTCTATCCAGTTATGGCCTATCCGTTGCTCCAAGGCAGCGGAAGAAGTTGTATCCTCTGAGATAGATAGATTGGTTTAACAGGGAATTTTATAGCCGTTCAAGAGTTCCTGGGCGTCCCCAGTACTAATTGTCAGAAAGAAAGATGGAACTAATCAATTAGTAATCAGCTACTGGAAGCTTAATAGATTTATAATTAAAGACTCATACCCGCTTCCATGAATCAACAATGCTTTAGATCATTTAGGTGGTGCCAAATACTTTTTCGCTATGGACTTGATATCAGGTATTGGAAAATTAGATGCCAGCAGCGGAACAAGATAAAGGCGCTACAATTACCTTGAAAGGGTTATTTTAGCTACACTTATGCTACAGGGGTTTTTGAAACACCGCAGCTACGTTCCAGCAGGCTATGGACACTATTCTGGGTGACCTGAAGCTGTCTTGCGTTCTAGTCTACATTGACAATATTAATGTGTTTTCACAGACATTCACAGAACATCTTGATCACTTGTAACAAGTGTTATTTTAACTCACTGAAGCTAACATCAAAATAAGCCCCAAAATGCTACTTTTTAAAGATCAGTTGGAATACCTCAGTTTGTGGTAGACTCCAAAGGGCTTAGTCCTCAGCTGGCAAAGGAGGAAGCTATATACAAGTTATTTTTCTGGGTAATAAGTGCAATAGTCAGGTGTTTTGGGGGATGGTTGATTACTACTGGTGTTTCATTCCCAACTTCTGCTGTAATTGAGCTCCGCTCTTTGAGCTATTAAAGAAGATTTCCCCCTTTAACTGGATGGAACAATGCCAAAATGCTTTTAATGTTCTATGAATTGCGTTGGCTAGTGCACCTTTTTTGCAATACCCTAATTTCAAGAAGTAATTTATTGTACAAACAGATGCTTCCATTTCCACTTTAGGAGCCGTGCTATCCTGAAAGGATGATGATGGTGTGGAAAATCCCGCGGCATATTGTAGCTGAATCTTAACAGGTTCTGAACGAATTACATCGTGACTGAGCAGAAGTGATTAGCAGTAATATATGCATATAAACAGTTCTGGGTATACATTCACAGGGTGAAATTCAAAGTAGTAACAGATCACTCATCCTTGCATTGGCTGCACAACCTCAATGAACCTGAAGGATGGCTTGCGCAATTGCCTTGAAGCTCCAAGCGTATAACTTTAGAATTGTGCAATGACCAGGGGTGAAACACCAGAACGTGTACTGTCTTTTATGATTCCTGACAGTCGCCATTATGGCAGATTTGTCAGACATCATATACAAGAAAATGATTATGGGCAAATATTATAATGAGCCACCATAGGTAATCAAAGTGTTGGATGGACAGAGACATCATACCTTTGTGTGCAATTAGGAACTATACAAACAGATTGGAAATTGATACTGAGTTTCCAAAAAACTTCTGCTAAACCTGCAATTAATATGTATGCTCATAGAGTGGTAGGTCATGGTGGGCTGCGGAAAATGCTGGAGTTTTTGTGACCCCATACTATTGGGAAAGTATGTACTATGATGTGCTCGCAATGGTTCTTGTTGCCACCAGTTCTAAGTGGAGAAATATTCCACAGGAAGACTACCTACCAACAGGTTAAGCCTTGTTTTGCATGGAACACAGTTTCTCTGAATGTGGTAAGCCTCTGCTGACTGGCATAAACCAGTCCAAGTATATAATAATAGCAATTGACCATTTAGCAAGATGGGTGGAAGCAAAGGAGATTAATGATTTAGGGGCTGTCACCACCGCCAAGTTCAACCTGGGTTGTGTCATACACCGACTTGGTTGTCTGCAACTTATCCTTACGGACAATGGAACCTATTTTATGGCGCATATCCTACCCAAGATGAACGAACTAATAGCAATCTGCGGAGTCTTGACTACACCCTACCACCCTGACTCTAATGAAATGTTGGAAGGGGTCAATGGTCCCTTGGTCAATATTCTCTGCAAGCTTTTAAAGGATTATCCTTCAGAATGGAGTACCCTCTTATCCACTGCTGTCTTTGCATACAATACTAGCTACCACTCGTCAACTGGCAAGAGTCCTTTCTAACTACTTTATGAAAGACATCTAGAATTGTCATCATTGCTTTATCTCTGTGTGGAGACTACTGGTGAGGTCAAGCCCCAACGCTATTTGCCTGCATTAACAGACACGCTGATTAAACTCCAAACTGAAGCATATTCCACTAGTTTACCCAAGGAGAGTAAGGATCAGGAAGCTGACCAATATAGATGCAGAAGCCTCCCCAATTTGGGTAGTAGATTTTGTCTTGTTCCAAGACAAACATGGGTTTGGAAGAAGGAACAAGCTTGCCAGTATATGTATTGGACCATTTGAGATAATTGAGAAGACTGGTGTTGCTGCCTACACCATTAAGAAACCTGCGGGTGGTCAGATTATCAACTGATTACATGCAAAGTTCCATCGGCCATACAAGCAATAGGAGCTTATCATCCATTCAAGTAGTGTAAAGTCAAGATTCTGATATTACAGGATGATAAGAAATAGTTACACAGATCATAATTTAGTTTGAAGCAAGCCTCAATATTGAGCAATAGATTATGTTGATATGAAATTAATTGATCAAAGCAACTATGGTTTGGAGAAGCAAGGGAATTTCACCAAAGTCTCAACGTTTGAATGAAACCCTTTGATCGTAGTAAATAGGGAATTACTAAGAGTATTGTGTTGAATACACGGAGTAATACTGAGATTAATAGTTAAGTGTGAGAGTGAGAAGGGGAGGTTTTACATTAAGAAAGAAGAAGTAGTAGGGAAATAGCAGTAGTAGCCATTAGTTTAAATATCAGATAAAGTGGTATTGTTGGTGCAATAGCTCTTTAATAAGTCTTTATCTATATTTTATATAAGGTGGGCCGACCTGGGGACAATACTGCACCGATTAAAGAGAAATTGAATGAATGGGAAAGAAATATAGTCCGGAAAATCTCCATGCGCAGCATATGATAGGCCAGGAACTCCATGGACCACCTTTTCTATTTGCTGTCTCAGTTCGAGGCATTGGTGCGCAACGCCAACACATTCATAATTGTCCTCTACCCAAAGTTCTGGTACCAGAATCAAACTCAGGGAGGCAGTGGTAGAGGTCCCTACTCTACCAATGGTGTATCCTCTCCTTCTTTATTAAGTATTTATTATTATTATTTATTGATGGACAGCAATCCTCATATCACTTATCCATTGTTCAGTTGGTTTACCTTGTGAACCTGTCTGGTGTAATCAGTTAAATCCACCTAAAAATTAACACATGGTACCATGGAAGGTGCCAGAGTGCAGGGGACCCAGTGACAGGGTGTACATTAAATAGTAGATAATAAGATAGCTTATAAATAACAAAGCTTGGTTGGACCCCAAAAGAGGTGTCCATATACAAGTGCAGATTGGTGTCAGGGTGTTTGGGTTATTTAATATGGAGGGGACTAGCGGGCCCAATTGTGCACCTGGTTCTGCCATTAACTTTGTTATAATTTAATGCCCTATATTGTTATAGATCTCCTTGAGGTGTTCCGTGAACAGATTTGCCAAGGGACCATGCAAAAACCGTAAAACTAATGGAAGTCTTTACTATCAAGTCAACCAACAAAGAAAGTTGATCTTGAGAAATCAAATTAATTATTGTGAAAAAAATTCTCAATATGCAAAAGTGATGCTAAGCCTAAACAAACTAATAAGCGCACACTCCTATCTGACATGGTTCTGTACTCAAGATTGTCCAAAATCAAGTTATAGATTGTATGTAATTTCATCCCTATTTGTCAATATTATAAATGGTATGGGTTTCAAAACCCTGTTCCCCATGCAACCATAACAAACCGTACAGATTGATAATGTAGCTGGTGCGTTTTCTCGCCCTGACTGTAACGCAGGGCCAGGAATTATGCACATCTCCAAGACCAACCTGGGAATAACTTGCCTGTATCCAGCGTTGTTCCAAGGTATGTTTTATATCAGTATGTTCTTGAACTTGACAATTTTAAACTCCTGACGTCCAGCCTTGTCTTTACAGTCTGTGTCCCCAATTATGCTATATAACCATGAAATTATCCTCTCGTTTTTTAGGGCTTTACTCCCTCTCCAGAAATTTTCAAAGCAAAGTTCTTATGGCAGGGTCCAGTTTCATGGCGGCAATGGGTTTCTTTGACTTGGGTCCTGCTATCTCAGGGAAACGCTCGTGGAAAACTTCAATAAGATTTTTTGCATTGGCGCAATTGTGCGCTGTTACCCAGCTGTTCTCTGCTGCGTCAAATCCCTTCCAGGATACCAGGTACTAAAACCTTCTTTTCACTTGATGTGAGGCTACAATCTACTTCAATTTCCACTTTGGGCCCATCCACAAGATAAGCCCCTGTAACCTCTTGTAGGGGCCCTCAAACAAAATTAGCTTACTTATATGGAAGATGGCAAAGATCCAGAAAAATGAAGGAAGATCAAACTGGTAAGAGTTTTGGCCTATCTTTCTGACAATGTGGTAAGGCCCAATTCTCTTCAGTCCCGTTTCTTCATGGCTTCTTGATTATATGTTTCCATAATCAAGCATCACGAGATCCCATTCCTTGTATGCAGGACCTATCTATCTTTTTCCATTAGCATTCTCCTTATAAGCTTATATAGCTGCATCCAAATTTTTGTTCACACCCTGGTGTACTTTCTTGATACTCTTTGCAAAGTACACCATCGCTTCCACTTTTAACCACAGATGGGCTTCAAGTTGAAGGCGTGGTTGAACCCATAGTTGGCAAAAAATGGGTATCAACTGATGGATGCATGTTGAGCGTTGTTATAGATAAATTAGGTCATGGGAAGGTGGAAAACCCAATCTGAATGGTCTGCGGCCATTTAACAATGCAGGAATTGTTCCAGGCGCTAGTCACTCGTTCAGTCTGCCAGTCTGATTGGGTTAATAGGCAGTTGAACGGCAGGGGCGAATCTGAAGATTTTTTACGCAGCTCTTCCCAGAATACAGAGGCAAACAGGGACACACAATCGCTAATTATCTCCTGAGCACCCCGTGAAGGGCAAACACATGAGATATGAAGAGCTTAACCATTGCAGCTGCAGTTAATTTGGTTTTACAGTAAATAAAATGCGCGGACTCTTTAAAACGGTCCACCACTACCATGATGGAATTGTAGCTATCAGATTCAGGTAACAATACAATAAAAACCACTGATAAAGAAGTCCAAGGGCCTTCAGCATTTTGAACTGGTACCAACAAACCTGAGAGTGTCTAGCGATTTGGCTTCATCTATTTGCAGACCAGGTGCTCCTTACAATACCTGGCAACCTAAGCGGCTAACCCATTCCAATTATAAATGTGGCGAATTAGCTCTAGAGCCTTCTCCTACCAGGATGTCCAACGGTGATTCCATCATGATGGTCCTGGATGATTTTATGGCAAAGTGGTCCGGTGGTAACCCATAGGCGTCCCTGAAACCACACCATCTCGTCCTTAAAGTGGTAACCCCTGGTGATATCTTCCTGATTTAACTTGCTCTTGGCGAGGATCATAGTATATTCTGCTGACAAGGGCTGTGAAAGGACCAACTTTTTAAACATACCATATTCCTCCGCATTTTCCAGAGGAGCAGGCTGACCTTGAGTCATGGGAGAGTAATGTTGTGACACAATCTTACTTGGTGGAATCATCAAGTGGATGTTGTGTACCTCTATCTCCTTTGGAATTGGAGCTAACGCATGGTTTTGACTCAAAGCATCCTCTAAACCAAACTCCTTGTCCTTTGTAAACTCATAAGAGAACATAAATTAGGCCAGGGTCTCATGTCAACAGGTCTGCCATGGGGTCATAACATGAGGCGCATGGCAGTACAACAAGTCACAGTGATCATTATGCTTGTGGAATGGTTGGGTAATCCATGCAAATGACGACGCCAATAGGTAAGTGCCTCATCCACTGCTAATACTCCTTGTCATAAGCGGCGTAGTTTAGCTCCAACAGGGACATCTTTTGAGAAAATTATCCCACCGGATGCTCTATTCCATCTTTACCCACTTGTAATAAGGCCACCATTATGGCGAAGTTAGAGGCATCAGTAGCCACAATAAACTCCTTTTGGGATCCACATAACAAAGGAAAGATGTGAACAACATGGTGCACTATACCGCTTGGAAGGCATCCTGCAAACTGAGGGACCACAGGAGCGTTTTTTGCTCTACTCGCCTTATACAAGGGCGCCAACATCTCAAACAGATTTTGTGTGAATTTTTTAAGGAACGTACACGTCCCAAAAAATTCCTCAATTCCTTGAACAAAGTTAGGGTGGGCCACTCATGAATTGCTTTCTACTTGTCTGGAGCTATCATTTGGCCTTGGTCAAACACAAAGTTGCCCAGAAAGGTGACCTGGGATGCAAAGAACACAGTTACTGATTTTTAGTGTGATGTTGGTTGCCATTAAACTCTCCACCACTTGTCACAGGTGTATTGCATGAGACTCTTGCTCATGAGAAAACACAAGAGTATCATTCATGTGGAAAACAGCGCATACACTCAGCAGATCCCTCAAGGCCGCTTTTATATGCCTCTGAAAGATAGTAAGTGTGTTTTTAAGCCCAAAGGGCATACCTGAAACTGAAGAATACACTTTCTGGTTTAGGACGCAGTTAGCCACTCCTGGTCCTTCTTGATAAGGATCTACTTGAACGCATTTAAGTAATCCAGTTTGGAAAAGACTTTAGCCTTCTCCAAATAGCGAGCAATCTGTGATTCCACCAGGATGGGCTTCAAATATGGTACTGTGACGTTGTTTAAGTTCCCATAATCTACGCATGAGCATAAGGTACCATCATCTCTTTCTGCAAAAAGAAGTGTGCAACATAATGGGGAGGTACGCTTTAATATTGCGCCTTTAGCTAACTTCTCCCTAACCCACACATTCAAGGCTTCTTCCTTCGCTACAGTTAAAGTTAAAATAAAAGAAGATATAAGCACCAGATCCGCAGTGAGTTTGAACTTGTAATCAAACTCTGAATAAGCTGGTAGTGCATTGGCTGAAGCCGCATCAAACAAAGATTCCAGCCCTTCCAAACAGGATGGTAGGGGTACCTCCAAAGAAGGCTTCCACAAAGAAGCAATACTGAGTATGTAGACCTTGCCACATTGGGGCAAATGTCCCGAATATTAGCCTCAGGCAAGTAGACAATTACTTTTGGCCATTATTTAAAGTTAATGACAAGGTGTTGTCTTTCAAGTTGGTTGTGACGTCAAACTTTTGCCACCACTCAACTCCCAAGATAATGGAGTGTAAGAGGATATGATTGCTTGAAAGCGGTCAGCCAAATAATATCTGCCAACTTGATAATCCAAAAACCACAGAACCTTCAGCGTGGTAATACCTTGAGAAGCCCCTCCCCTAACCATACCACCTGGCAAGTAACTAAGATCAAGGTAGTCGACTAAGTCTTGGTCAATGAATTTTCAGAGGCTCAAGTATCCACCAAAATAGTTGTGCTGATCTATCCTAAAAAGGATGAAAGGGTAGCAGTCAACAAAAAAATCCCAGAATGGTCTTTAAAAATAGCAGATAACGCCAACATCTCACCAGAAAACCCTTCATTGGGCATAAGCATGCCTCCTGGATAAAATTTTGCATCAGAAAATGGAGAGAGATTATTGGCAATTCTCACTACTGAGGACACATGTCCCACCATATCCTCTGAAGTTGCAAAACATTTTCATATTTCAAAAATATTTATTTAGTCACCTCTTGTGTTCTGCAGATCATGGTAGGGGTCAAGCATGATTTAGAAAGTGTGATTTGTTGCATAGAAATGGGGTCCATGTCTGAGAGGAAAGAACTGTTGCTCAGATCATATTTTTTGTATATAATTTGCATTATAAACCATTTTTTGGGCATTAACGATCCCATACCTGATCCGCTGGCCAGTTGTACATTGTTATCTAAGACCATCACCACCAGGCCCTTCATTGATGATCTGGCCTGAAAATGGACATGCGGTGCAGAGAAAAAATCATAGCTAAACCTTTTTGGTTAAATTGTTGTATTTGGGCTAGACTCATCTGAACCCTCAAATTATGCTAAAACAGGAAAGAGATTGATGGTGAGCTCTACCCTGTACAAAGGAAAAACAATAGTCTCAGGCATCATATTTATAGGGTCCAATGCGCGTGACATCATTACAGTGGAATCAATTGAAAAATTTAATTTTAGCTCAGGGCTAATCCCTGCTCATCTTTGAACTTTGCTGAAAATAAAGGAATGGAGGGATAAGCTTCCTCCTTTTCAGAGGTGCGTGCAAGTTTTCTGAGGCCATATTTATAGGACTCACCCTGGGTAAACCATGACAGCAAAATTAACTGGACCTTTACAGGTTGGGGTGGGAAATAGCCCCAAAAGGCTTCAATCAGTTGGTCAAAGTTAGGATAGGGTGATTATCATAATGGGGCATTTCTCACAGGAAGGTCCAAGGTATAACAGAAAAATGACATTTTAAAGATGTCTGGCAAAGGTAATGAATGAGCCCTATCACAAAATTCATAAAATTAATTTCACCAAGTGGCCAGCTTGGCGCAGTGCAAAGAAATCATAAAAATCTTGGATGGATGACATGTCTGGGTGACGCTGCTCCAAGAAACGCTCCAAACCCTCAACTGAATTCCAAAAAAGTGGCATTGCATGGAACACCACAAAACTCAGTCAGATGACTCAGGAGACAGCCAATACAGCAAAGTCACCCCCACACAAGGGTGGATGAGGACTAGTACTTTGATATTAATAAAAGAAGCTTTCTGTGAGAGGTAAGCAAGAACCTGTTAAATTACAGAGTAAATTTTTGGAGAATTTGGGGAATTATGACAACAGGATAATGAAGAGTCTGAATCCACCAGGTACAATCATAAAGGGTGGGCACTTCCCAGTTGGTGGAGGCAAGTATAACGCCAAGACATATCAACACTAAACTAAATGATAAAAAGGTGGTGAGCACCATAGAGGCAATGACAAATGTCCAACACCTCCAGTTCACATTTAGAGAATGTCCCACACAGATAATCCTGATACATGTAAAATAAAAAGGTTAGTTGACAAATGTCAGGAGAGTGTCTGTAATTCTCTCATTCCCAGAGATGTGGTACGGGATACACAGCCACACCACAAGGGATCTAGTCACTAGTAGAATTGGAAACAAGCACCATGGAAGGTACCAGAGCACAGGGGACCCAGGGGCATGGTGTACACTATAAAGTAGATAACAAGATAGCTTATAAATAACAAAACTTGATTGGACCCCAAAGAGTTGTCCATAACCAAGTACAGATTGTTGTCAGGGTGCTTAGGTGCCTCAATATTAAAGGTACTAGAGAGTTCCGGTTGTGCACCTATTTTTGCCATTAACTTTATTATAATTCAATGCCCTATATTGTTAGAGATCTCCTTGAGGAGGTCTGCACACAGGTTTGCCCAAGGGACCATGCAAAAAACGTACAAAAATAATAAAAGTCTTTATTAGCAAGTCAACCAACAAAGAAAGTTGATCTCAAGAAATCACAATTAAATAATGTGAAAAAATCTGTCAATATGCAAGAAAGATGCTAAGCCTAAACAAACTAATAGGCGCACACTCCTACCTGACATGGTTCTGTACTCAAGATTGTCCAAACTCAAGTTATAGATTTTAAGTAAATTTTCCCAACTTGGCAATATTATAAATGTAATAGGTTTTAAAACCCTGTTCCCCATGCAACCATAACAAACCGTCCAGATTGATAACGTAGCTGGTACGTTTTAACGCCCTGGCTGTAATGCAGGGTTAGGCATTACGCACATCCCCAGGACCAACTTGGGCAAATCTTGTCTGTATCCAGAGTTGTTCCAGGTTATGTTTTAAGTCAGTGGTCTCTTAAATTTGACCATTTGGCCTCCTGACGTCAAGCCTTGTCTTTACAGTTTGTGCCCTCAATTATGCCATGAGTTATGCTACCTAAGGCCAGTGGAGAGCTACATCTCTTGTGGATTTCCACAAGCTGAATGAGGTGACTGAACCAGACTCTTACCCCCTGTCACTCTTTGAGAACATCTTACCCATAATCTCTGAAAGCACTTGGTTTTTAAGTTAAACTTTGTAGAAGCGTTTCATCAATCACCAATGCACCATGCTTATCAAAGGTTCACGGCATTCAAATACCACCCTGAAATTTTTGATTATCAGGTAATGCCTTTGGCTTGCAAAATGCCCCTGTCATATTCTAACGGCTGATTGATCATTTATTCCATGATGTTTTGAGACGTTGTTTCATTGACTATATAGACTATGTAATGGTGTTCTCTAAGTCTAATGAACAACATGTGAAGGATTTTTAAGTCCGTTCTGAAAGCTATTTAGGGTGCAGGACTAAATCTAAAAGCCTTAAAAATGTGAGGTTTACAATTCATCAGTAACGTTTTTGGAAATGTGGTGTTAAGGGATGACTGGCGGTATGCCCTGACTTTTCAAGGACATCAAGGAATGTAATGCCTCAGCAGATCAAACTGGTGTACTAAGTTTTTTTTAACTGTCAACTTCCTGTGACAGTTCAAAGACCTGTCTGCGGTGGCTATGCCTCTAACTTGGTTAACAGGGAAGGTACCTTTTAATTGGGTGTAGAAGAGGAAAAAGCCTTCCAATAAATAAAATTGAAATCTTATTAAAGCCCCTGTCTTGGCTTATGCTGACTCATAGAAACTGTTTATACTGGAAACTGATACATCCAACTATATACTTGGTGCTGTTCTTCTTCAACAGGGGAGGATGGCCTAGAACATCCAATATGATATTTCAGCTATAAGATGCATCCCATGGAGACCAATAAATCCATTTGTGATAAGAAGTTGTTGGTGATAGTGGCGTCCCTCCAGGAGTGGCAACACCACTTTATGTATGCCCGCTGGCCCATCATCAGCTGGACTGATCATAAGGCTCTGGAGTTCTATAAGAAGCTACAACAGATGAACCAGAGACAGCCTCACTATCATGTGGTGCTGTTCAATTTTGTGTATAAGATTAAATACCGCCCAGGCAAGGAGAAATTTCTCTTTGATCTTTTAATTCAGGACCCCAGGTTATATTATACCCTCCATGAGATGGACAAAATTAATACTGTCACCACGTTGCCTCCTGATGTCTTTGCGTTCATTGAAGATGGTGCTAGAGGAATTAATGATAGAATTCGAGCTGCCCAATTAAAAAACTAAGTTTGGGAAGCAGCTATTACACAAAGTGGTGATGGAACCTCAACAAAATTCAAGAATTTTAGCAAAGAGAAAATGGAATCCATTATCAGGGCTCAATTTGGGCTCCAACTGGGAACTTACATAATGTTGGTTTAGAGCCCTACCATGACCATCTACTGGCTGAAAATCTAGAGAATACCAAAACCTTAAAACTAATAACCAGAGACTACTTATGTCCTAATATTGTAAGAAGGGTTAATAATTATGTGATTTGATGTCTAACATGTGCTCGCATCAAGCCCCAATGCAATCTCCCTATGGGGAAGTTGATGCCTCTACAGGGGCCCCACAAGCATTGGTCATCCATCAGTGTGGGTTTTATATCCTCTCTACCCAAGTATAAGGGAATTATTTTTATAATGGGTTGTAGTTGACTGGTTAACTAAGTAAGCTGAGTTCATTCCACGTTCCATCCAGATTATGTCAAAGGAAGCACCAGCTTTGTTTTTAGGGTTATTTTCTTGTATCTTGGAGTGCCAAAGGTGATAATCTCTGATTGTGGACCCCAGTTTGTAACCAAGTTTTGGAACTATTTACTGGACAACCTACAAATCAATCCCTGTTGATCCTCTGCCTACCATCTCCAGTCAGATTGTCATATAGAGAAAGTAAATCGGGTACTTGAACAATTCTTTTGTTGTTATATGTCTGGACATCAGACAGACTGGAAGGATTGGTTAGGATTAGATTAATACTCATACAACAACCTGGTCCATGAATCAACTGGAATGTCTCCCTTCTTTGCAACCATGGGTTTCATCCAGACCCCTGGGACCCCTCAGTGGGAGGGCAGAACCTCTTAGTGGATGAGATTACCAAGAATTCTAAAGAGATCTCAAAACTTCTGAAGCAACGGTTGAATAGACAGCAAAAAGCCAGAAACGGAGGACAGACGGAAAGAGATGGGACAATCCTGGAATAAAGATGGAAAGTTATGTAATAAGTTAATTAAAGAACTACAATACCAAAGCGCCACACAACAAGTTTGGTCCAGTATGGATTGGACCATATAAAGTGATCAAAAAATAAATCCAGTAGCATTTGAGTTGTCATTACCAGAAAGAACAAGAGAACATTCCACTATTCATATTTCCCAATCTAAGTTGTTTACAGGGCCGCTGCCAGAGAAGGCCTTTTCCCTCCAATCTGCAGTATGTGAATCTTCCAAATATGAGGTTGAGGAAATATTGGACAGTAAGTTAAAACGTGGGCAAAATAAATTTCTGATAAAATGGAGGAATTACCATTATTGAGGAATCTACCTGGAAAATAGCTTAAGACTGCTGCCATTGTTCTGAGAAAATCAGGAAGTTTTCTATCTTAAAAGGGGGTGATGCGCTAGCACAGAGCATTCCTGACAATCGCAATTTCTTTATTAAAGATAATACTAATAAAAAATATAATAATTTTAAATAGGTAAAAAACTAGAATTGGTCTCAAATATAGATGAAGCCTTCTATATGCCTTTGAAGAATATGACAGATCTAAACTTTGCATAGATGATCTATCTAATTAAATTTTTATAGGAACTTAATGTCAGATTGCATCAGCAGGGAATCTAGAGGAAACCCCAATTATAGTGGTTCTCAGTGTTATAATTTACAAGCAAATGGAGTAATTCACCTGTTTTAAATTTATAATTTTAACTTAAAAGAAATCAAAATAGGACCATTTTTGATCTTATATATTTAGGCAAACAAAGCCCAAAGTTCAAACCTATAAATAGGCCCCCAGATTTAGCATCTTTGCACCAAATTCATATATTTTGAATTATTTAGGCATGCTTAACCACCATAATGTATGTCAATTCCTTAAGAAAAATAAGCAAAACACTACATATTTTTCAAATTATTATTTTTGCAATTGAAATTTGAATAATCTCATTAGACTTAAGTTTGGAGAATTACTTTTTAATATTATAAATAAGAATTGAGTAGATTTTAACTTTCAATTTTGTGCATTTCTAAGATTTTAAATAAAAAATTACTTTGAAAGCCCATTTCAATTATTAATTTTTTTTGACAAAATACACTATGAGGAACAACATCTCTCTGAGCTAAGTGACAGAACTTAGTCACTTGATGGAATCACTCCTTGCTTTTTCCTGGGGTCAAGGAGCACTATTAGGGTTAAGTATCCTCTTAACTCTACTCCAAGATATGAATCAACCCCATCATAGTTGTATGCAAGCATTCAGAGCCTTCTCTGTGGTGCTTTTAGAGTTGTGTACTATTACCTGGTTGGTGTTACCCAGCTCTTTTTTCAACTACTGAGAAGAACCAGTCTATTATAAGATGTACACTATTTTACTTAGATTTTTTCTATATTATAAGATCTACATACATATAAAAATAATTTTAGAAACTATTTGGTTTTCCCAAGCATAAATATTTGCTAACATATTTATTAAAGTTAATATTAAATTTTGTGATGACTTTGATAATGATATCATTTGTAAAAAAGCATTCTCTAACTCATATTTGTTACAGGTTTCTTTCCTTGGTAACTTTTTATTTCTTATCAAGCTACTCTTTAGATATAAAATCAGTTCTTATGATTTGATGAGAAGCAGGGGGTAGAAGGCGAGTCGGTAAGGGCGTACAGCTACCAACCTGAAGGTTGCAGGTTCGATTCCCGCCCTTCGCACATCAATCGGGGTGCCAACCAAAGGAAGCTATTGGCAGTTAGTAGGTCTAATAACACGAAAACCTTACCCATGACGTAACCAGAAAAATTTGAGTCCCGATCCGGAGGTGGAAAAACTTTCTTCGACGGAGTTGACCCTGCTCAGGTTTCATGTCATTTCTTTTTTTTGTTTCTTTCTTTCGGTAATGCCTGTCCCCTGGTCGGCTTGCCTCAGTTAAATAAAAAATGATTTGATGAGAAGCATAATATATTAGCAAATACTGTTCACAATCTCATTAGGGTAAAAATATAGAAAGAAAAAATAATTTAAATTAATAAAGCAATAATACTATAATTAGTTTAATTTAGTATGAACATTAATTAGTGATGCAATGCCCAAAAAATTAACAATGTCACTATACTACTCTATCTCTAAGGTATAAAAAAATACTTTATTATTTTTAGAAAAACCATATTTTAGTATGTAATTTATTTGTAGGTGGTTAATATTTTTTATATAACACTTAGATTAGCAATAATTACACTGAGTAGACTAGGTTAAATTTTGCTATCAATAGGTTGTAAAACCTAAAAATGCTCATGTTTATACATAAATTGGCAAGTTTAATGGCATTTAAAGATCATTACACAATACCACTTCTTATTAGAGCATTATAAGAACTTATTTCCCTAAAGTAAGATTAAGATAACTTCACTTTAGTAAAAAAAGATATTTAAAAAATATTAGCAAAACAAATTAATTTAAACAAGTAGACTATCATGTTAGCACTCAGACCTTAAAATAGTTACTTTGAAGTATATACTTAATTATTACAATATACAACTTTTTATTTAATAACCTAATATAGTTTGTAACAATCAACAATTATATATGAATCCCATAAGTTGGATTTTATGGGATTCATGTATGTCAATAGTTGCAATTCCACTATTCCAAGTAGGATTTTCTATTTGGGTCAATAGTGGAATAATTTAAATAATTTATTTTATTGTTTATCATTCTGAGATTTCCCCATTTCACCGCCAAGTTGCCTGGATGCCACCAATTCCAGAAACTTTTGTGCCCCTTATGACACACAATTCATTTAGCCTTTTTTGGAAGTATTTCAAAGTGAGGTCAGCCCCAATGGCCCTCACTTTGGAATTCTATTCCAACTTTGAGTCCGCTTCTAATAAAGGCTGCTTTTTGCTGAACCTTTTTTATTTAAATTTAATTTATTTTAAGTGAGTTATGGGGAGCAGATGGTGGTGCATCAGGAGGAAAGAAAGGGAGTGGATGCGCCAAGCTCCTTTTGAAGAGGTCTTGCTCTGAGTAGAGGGGAAGCCAGAGTGGCCTGAGGTGACAGAGGCTGGTTGGCCACACCTCAGCCCATTGACCCCAAGGTGTTTAGAGGTCTTGGGAGGCACCTCTTCCTGGAGGTCTGAGGCAACAGAGGCTGGTGCACTGAACCTTAGCATGGTGTGCCCAGCAAGGCTGTCCATTTAGACAGGACCAATTGGAGTTGGTACAGCCACATATGAGGGTGAGTGGTGTAGGGCTGGTGGCAGGCTGAGCCTTGGGAGCCCCATCTTGACATAATTCCAAAGTCACCTTACCTTGGTGGGCTGTGGTACCAGGCAGCCCTCAAGATGGCTGCAGTCAATGTCCCAAGCATCACTTCATGCCATCAGTCCCTTTCATTGGTTTTTAGAGCCTTCCAATGAAGGGGATGGGGAGCTTGGGGGTGGGCCAGACTACTGGCAGTTGATGGCCTCTTGTGCCTTCCAGAAGACCTCTAGAGAACCCGTTGATTTGATCCAGTAGCTCTGGATTTTCAGTTAAAACCCCAAGCTGCTTGCAAAAAAGATCCCATTTGAAAAAGTTGTTGGTTGCTGCACATCTGCCTTGCCAGTTCAGGTCCAAGTCTGCCAGTTTTTCCATTTTAGGAAGGGGTAGTATAACAATCAATGATTGTACATGAATCCTATAAGTCAGAAATTATGGGATTTTTGCATATTGATAGTTGTAATTCTGCTTTTCTGAATAGGATTTTCCTATTTGAATCAATAAATGGAATAATTTAAATAATTCATTTTATTGTTTGTCATTCTGAGGTTTTCCTGTTTCATCTCTGAGTTGCCTGGATGCCACCAATTTTGGAGGCTTTTGCACCCCTTATGACACACAATTCATTTAGCCTTTTTTGGAAGTATTTTAAAGTGAGGTCATCCCCAATGGCCCTCACTTTGGAATTCTATTCCAACTTTGATTCCACTTCTAATAAAGGCTGCTTTTTGCTGAATCTTTTTTCTTCAAATTTAATTTATTTGAAGCAAGTTCTGGGGATCAGATGGCGGTGCATCAGGAGGAAAGGAAGGGGGTGGATGCACTGGTCTCCTTTTAGAGAGGTCTTACCCTGGCTAGAGGGGAAGCCAGAGTGGCCCAAGGCAACAGAGGCCAGTTGGCCGCACCTCAGCCCATTGACCCCAGAGTGTTTAGAGGACTTGGGAGGCACCTCTTTCCGGAGGTTCAAGGCAACAGAGGCTGGTACACTGCACCTCGACATGATGTGCCCAGCAAGGCTGTCCATTTGGACAAGACCAATTGGAGTTAAATACAGCCACATATGGGGGCGAGTGATGTAGGGCTGGTGGTGGGCTGGGTCTTGGGAGCCCCATCTTGACATAGTTGGCATTATTTCAATTTTTACTTTAGATTGTCTATCTTTAAGAAGGTGCAACTATTTTATTTATAGTTACAATAGAATTCCATAAATATGTCTGTAATATAAATAATTCTTTATTGTGCTACTAATTTCTATTTTTATTTATCTATAGTATATTTAGTTACAACTACCAATCTGTTTTTTAATAACTTCTTCATAAGATGTAATTAAAAACTTATCATTTTGCAAATAAAAGGTACTTTGTGAGCTAAAAATTACAAGCAATTTTATAGTGAATATATATTTGGTGCAGCATATATGTCCCAAGGTTAATCATAATTTGGATAAAGATTTATTGTATAGAAATTCTATAGTTGAGCATGAAAGTATATTTAATTATATGTAAAACCTATTACATGTAATTATGCACAAAAATTACATATGCAATTGTTTATAATTATGTAAACCAATGCTAATTATACTGTAATCTAAAGTAATGCATGCAAGGATTTCTGTGACTTTATGCAAACAAATAAGGATAAACAGGCAGGGTAATTGAAAAAATAATTTAAAGTTTATATGCTAATAATGATGTTACTTAGAAAGAGCTTGCATCTAATCGTACATAAAAGATGCCAATGCATAAATATATGATGCTAATAACATTTATAATACCTAAAATTGACTTAAAAAGCTCTAAAAATTTAAAATCAGAAATTCAGCAAATGCACATGTGCTACACCTATAAACTCAAATAGCTTACCTAACAGTTTTATAGATACACTAGCAGTGAAGCTGAAGTTTTGCTTGCAGTAAAAATATATACTTTATTTATCTTTCAATATGATATTTCTTTATTGAGCTAGATATAGTCTAATTTTTATATATTTAATTCAATTTTTTCTTATTACTCTGAACCTTTTTCTAACAAAAATAAATTCTACTGATAATTTTATACTCAATATTTAAATTTATAACCTTGTATACAAAGCTTTTTTTACTATAATTCTTTTTTCTCAAATCTTATCAAAAGTTAAATTAAGTCTCCTTATTATATTTATACTTTTTATAGGAATATCCTCCAAACCTAAAATGCTTCTTCACACCAATACCAAAGCTGTTTATAATTAATCTAATAAAGCCAATGCTTTTTGTATTCAAGACATCTAAATCTTTAAGCCCTTTATTCACCATTACATATAATTATATAATCATCTCATGAAATTAATCGTAATATAAAGTGTTATGTTCTCTATTTTCTTTAAAATTCTTTTACCATTATATAAAACCTTTAAACAGAATTAGCTGAATTAATAGAATACCCATACTTTCATTATTATAACTATCTGAGTATTAAAGAATATATATTTTAGTTGATTAATATAGCTTTTTTATTGCTTAATAGCTATTATAAAGTTTAAGATTTAATTAACCTTATTAACTTGTTTAGTAGCTACTAAACTGCATAGCAAAACCATTTGATCTATTAGATCAACTAAAAACCACTTGCCAAAATATATTAAACATAACAAATCAATAACACCCATTTACTTGCTCAAAACCATCTCAATCCATCAACAAACTAAAACCCACCAAACACTCTTCTAAACCCAATTGAATCCATCAAATTAACTTATTAATAACTGATTTACTATCCAAGTTCCAATTCATCAACTAAACAACGGCTGATCTGTGATCTGGAACTGATTCAGAAGTGACCTAAAACTACAATTACACAAATCAATTTATTAAAATTTGATCCATAATTTAGTGTGTAAAGTTTTAACTTAGTAGCATCTGATCCACAATCCAAAGTCTGATGCAAAATTAATATAAAACTAGGGTCTAGCTAATCACAGTGTTGATGATTGGGCACTTTCTTTTATATAAAGATATGGCTAGTGGAGTTACCCAGTGTCACACAGGTTTATTTAAGGGCTCATACCAACATAGCCTAAAAGCTAGGCCAGTGATATGCTAGAGCCCTCAGACTAACAGCTTTGCTATTGCCTTCTTGACTGGTGAGCTGGTTATCCTAAATCAACTTAACAATCTACTAAAAACTATAAAACTGTTTTTTGTTTAGTTTCAGGTGAGAAATTTGATAACTTTTTGATATATTTGCCAATTATCACCCACTCAGCTAAATAGATTGAAACTATCAGACTCAATGGTTTTATATACCAGTCAGGCAGGTAGGGAGGAAGTCATTTAGTGTTATTATATATAATGGCTCAAATAAAGGAGGAGGTTCTCAATTTGACCTGTATGTATGTTTTTTGTTTTTTTTTGTTTGGTTGTGCATAACTCTGAAACCACTGGACCAATTTGGATGATCTTTTTTAAAAAAGGATAAACCAACCTAGGTACCATTTTAATTTTGTAAAAATTGGTCCAGTACCTGACCAGTAATTCTTTTTTTATTTTATTTTTATTCGAGGTGGGCCGACCTGGGGACGATACTGCACCGATTAAAGGATCGAAGAAATACCATCTAGTACTAAAAAAAAGGATCGAAGAAATGAAAAAAGGAGGATAAAATCCGGAAAACCTCCATGCGCAGCGTATGATAGGCCAGGAACTCCATGGACTGCCTTTGCTATTTGCTATCTCGGTTCGGGGCATTGGTGCGCAACGCCAACACAGTCATAGTTGTCCCCTACCCAAAGTTCCTGTACCGGAATCGAACTCGGGGAGGCAGCGGTATAGGTCCCTATTCTACCACTGGGGTATCCTCCCCTCTGACCAGTAATTCTTTATATATATTAATATGGATTGGAAGCAATGGAGTTTAATTGTGAGACACATTCATCACAAGTTTAACTTAATTCCAGCAATGGCAAAGTGATATCTTTGATTCATCTTTTTATTTATATTAAATTCTATGTAATTTTAACTGGCCATGACCTATAATGGATATAAATTAATCTTTATTAAAAATTTTGACTAAGTGATCCAATTAATCTGATTACCATAAAGGGTTTGGTAAATCAAAACCTCAATTAATTCTCTGAGGACTTGGCATCTAAAGTAAACATAAGCAAAAATAATCTAAACCCCCACTCAAAGCCTTCAAACCTAAATGTTACTGTGGAGTTGGCAACCCCAAAAATCAAACTTAACTAGGTTTGCAAGTTACACTTCAAATCCCTTGGAATTTCATGCTTACCAGAATAACCATTAATTGCGCTATACAATCTACCCAATTTACTTTAATTTCCCAAATTCTACTAAAATTATAAATTGATCCATTATAAAAATAGAATACATGAAACCCTCATCTGTTTAATAACCTGGAATAAAGGTATTAATAATAGCTTTACCTTTAAAAGATAATTAGCAAAGACTAAATACCATTTAAAGGAGGATAGGTTAAGATGGATTTTTTATCGGGTGGGATTGAAATGTACCCCAAACTGGCAATCTCATGACAACAATTTAGTAGTTGTATATACTCCATCAGTTTTTAACTGACATTGAAAAAAGGATGTTCTCAATTTGACCTGCATAGTTTTTTGACATGTATATGTCTTATGTCTGGGAATAAGTTCAAAATCCAAGGTATGAAATGATGCCATAGCATGATAAGCCTATAGTAATGTAGATGGGCATTAGTAAATTTATTATAAATGGTTAAACGAATTAAATCAACCAAATAAATAGATTAAATTAAGTATTGTAGATAGCAACAAGTTTAGTATTAATCAAATTCATAAATTTAATAAATAAACAAAATGAAGTTTTGTAGATAACAATTAGTGAATTTAGTATTAATCAATTTAAATAAGTCTACTAAATAAATATATTAAATGAATTATTCTAGATGGCCATTAGTAAGTTTAGTATTAAATTGAACCAATTAAATTAACTAAATATAAAGATTAAATTAAGTATTGTAGATAACTATCAGTAAGTTTAGTATGTAATTGATCCAATCAAATCAATTAAATAAATAAAGGTGAATTAAGTATTATAGATGGGCAGTAGTAAGTTTAGTTTGTAATCAAATCAATCAAATCAATTAAGGAGATAGAATATATTAAGTATTTTAGTAGTCATTGGTAATTTTAGTATGAGAGTGGCCCATCAAATCAACTAGCTATTTTTATATAGAAATAGTGAGATTTCAAAAAATTATATCAAGCTAGTGTTTTTAAAAAATGGGAAAAAAAGAACCAACTTTGAAGAATACACATTTTTTGGGAAAAAAGAACTGCCTTAAAAATCTTTGGGAAAAAGAATCGCTCAAAAAAGCTACTAAAAAGTATAAAATAATCGAGAAATTATGAAAACTCAATAAAACCCTTTTTTGAAGTCGGTACCATCTTCCAATCTGACTTATAGAATTTTGCTCACAAATACAAATTAGAGCTTATATTAATTAGGTCCAAGTGTAAACTATAGGCAATTTAGTTTAAACAGTGTTGAGTATATATATTATAAATGGCTTACATAAGTCAGTTTAAGATATGGCGCCAACTTCAAAAAGGGTTTTATTGAGTTTTCATAATTTCTCGATTATTTCATAGTTTTTAGTGCCTTTTTTAGGAGGTTCTTTTTCCCAGTTTTTATATTAAGTAGATATCTAGCTAATAAGCAAGCGAACTTACACAAACCTCGAATGTGGCTTGGAATGCGCACTTCCGAATAAAAATTATGCACATGAAACCTTTTTAAAAGGTTGAAGCAAACAATCAATCCAGGGTAGTTATTTGTTTAGCTAAAATTCCTATATGAATTTTACTTGCCTTTTGATCCACCAATTAGGCACACAATCCGGATGCAACGATTTTAGACAAGGCACAAGGTAAAAGGATCTTGATTCTACTTTGTTAATTGTTTCCAAGGTAATAAGCATAATGGATGCTAGCTGCTTTATTACTAAGCTTAATTCAAATTCTTTGACAAAGCAAACCCTGATGTATATTATCTTCTACACGGAAACCAAACGTTTGGCGTTGGTACAAGTTAAAAGGGGCCTTGGTCATAACTCAACCTCCGATTCTTACCCTATTGAAGGCTAAAATGTTGGCATCAATATTTGGTTTAGCTGCTTTTATAATAGGATCTTTTTTAAGCATAGAATATGCCTTTGTCATATTATTTAGAATTGGCGTGTTTCTCAACCATATCCTCTTTGCAATTTTGGATTTATATGACTGGTTATATAAGGAGAAAGAAAAAAACGGTATGTTATTCTAAAAATTAAATAATATATTATGAATTTTGTTAACCGTGACTAATAATTATAAGCAGGCGGCGCCCCGGATATAGCTGTTGAAGGGAATATTAAGAAGCATGAAGAAGTGCTAGACAGTACAGAAGAGGAATTCAATATCCATGACTATATATTTATCTGGAAATTGAATTATTTACATAAAATCCCTCGCAAAAGAATTACTGATGAAGAAAAGTACAAAGCAAGAACCATCAAGCTCAACCCCGAGGATCTGTTTGTAAAACCACGACCTGTCAAAATAAATACCCCACCAATTAAAATAAAGGCTGAGCCTAGATTCATACCTGCTGCAGTGCAAAATGTTTCGGTGGTAGACGCCTCATCAAGAAACAAGAAAAGAAAACCTGAAACTCAGTTAACACGTTAATCGTTTGCCTATGCATCAAAGAATTTTTGTATAAAAGGTTACTGTAAGAGTTTTTTATAAAGCACTTTGTGATTTAATCTAGTAATAAGATGAAAAAAGGAGCTTTGTTTATATAGTTTGAGTCATGATGGGTTATTTAGGAAAAAGGACGGCAACATTTCAGGAGCTTATTTTGCTACCTGGCTCTGCAATTTTCTCTACGGGTATCATATATACATATACAGAATAAATAAAATGATAAGAAAAAATAACTGCTATTTGAAATAATAAGCAAAAAATAGATCAAAAAGATTTAAACAAGCAAAAAATAAAATGAATATTTTGGAGTAATAAAAGAGTGTGAAAACTAATTCTAAAAAGATCTCATATAAATTGATTAAAAGACTTCCAGGAAGGCTTTAAGTTATAAAAATAGGAGAAAGTGTAAAAATGATTTATAGATAGGAAGAAAAGGGCACTCAAGCTTCTTTCCGCTCGAACTCACTTTTGAGCAAATTTATAAAAATCAAGAATTTAATTTACAACTGCCATCTGCCTACATCCATTTTCCAGTTAATATCCTCAGATCCACCGCCTGCTGCTCCAGCATGGGGCAGCAGTGCTCCACCTCCCAGCATTTTCTGCCCTGCAGGAAAATGAATTTGGATGGATTCAAACAGTCTGCCAAACTCTACTGGCCATTTTATCCCCCGCAGGACTTAATGCTCCATCTGGCATGCATCCACCCCTCTCACCCCCATCCTCTCACCCTACCCAGATCCAACATCTGATTTTACCTCCATGTCAAATATGGGTATTTATTCCTATATGCCAACAAGGTAATAATTGAAGTGGCCACCACTGCATTTGCACCAGCTGGTTTCATCAATTTCTGCCCTTTTAAGGGCTATTTTGATATTGGCTTCCAAATGGAGGAGGATGCTGCAGCAGCGGCCTCTATCCTTCTAATATACAAAAACACCCCCATTCCTACCACCCAAACTCACCTTCCAACAGATACCACAATGGTGGTGTCATTTGCAAATCTTCCCACCCACCTCCCACCCCAAATTTTATATGAACAGTTGGTGGCAGGGCTTATAGCTTATGGGACACAACCCAACCTTATCTTTGCTGTTCCTTCTGATGCAGAGCGCCTTGCTGTACCTTGTGCCACTGCTACCATAATCCCCCACTACCCTGCCATCACCCAATAAATTCCCCCCATGCTCATATTGCAGCAGTGCCTGAGCACTTTTTTTGGGCTCAGGTGGATAATAGTCACCAAATTTGTCCCCTCTGTTTAGGACTTGACCATTCCAAAAAATCCTGCCCCTGAGCCACTTCCTCTGATGTGGGTCTGGAGCCACATTCAGTGGGTCCCAAATGGGGCATTTTGCTTCCCCCTCCCACCTAACATTCTAATTCAATGGGCCAGAGTGAAAAATCAGCCCCCACCAAATTGACTACCCACATTCACCTACTCAAATCTGCCCCCACCAATCAGCATCAGGCTTGGACCACCATTTGCTCCCAATTTGCCCAGTCAACTCTTACCCACCCCAATTCTTCATCTGCTATTCTTGTAAACCAAAATCCATAGGACCTACTGGCTAAAATTGACAAATCAGGTAAAGTTATTATGAGTTAACAAACTGGTCAACCTCTCAGCCAGTTCAATTATGGTCAGGCCAAATTTTTCCTTCCTGATTTTGACAATAACCCACCTCCCAAATATTTTACTCTGCTACCCAATGTTGCCCCCTACCAAAGCAACCATCAGCTCACCTTAGCTGCAGTGGCCTCTCCCCATTGCCCAAACCTATGTAAAGCAGTGGCCAAATCAGTGGCTAAACCCCATGAAGGGCTGCCCACACTCTACTTCCCCCCTGATTTCCCCAAATCTCCCTGCACCAACATCTCAAAGTTGTTTGACAATGCCAAAGCTGCTATCATACATGTTACTAAACTAGCAGAATTTAACCCATCTGCTAAATTCACCCACAAGAGTATCACCAATTTTGCCAAACTCCCTGAAGCCCACATTCAAGCTGAATTTCATATCATGGAATTTATTAAAGCAATATACCATGCTCAGCTTGATGAAGAGGTTGAGAACTTGTACTACAATGTCCTTCACCCCCACTACATGGATACCCCAACACCCTGGCTCTCTGCTTGGGTCCATTTTTTCAACCAAAATGACATAGCCATAGTGGATTTGTCTGAGGACAAACCTCCTGACCCCCCTTCACCCTCAGCCATGATGGGTTAGCAGTTTCCACTATCTACCTGGTTTGTAGTTTAATTTTATCTTTCTATTCATTTTTGATCAGGTTTTAGTTTTTGTAATTTCAGTAATGCCCATTCCCTGGTTGGCGTACCTTGAATAAATAAGAAAAGGGCACTCAAGAGGACTCAAAGTGTGACCATCTAGTACTAAAAAAAGAGGACTCAAAGTGTTATCCATTTTAGTACTAGTTGAGGGCAAGGATTGAGCAACAAGCAAAATCTGTTGGACACTTGGACTAACAGCAATGCTGTTGTCATTGCCTAGGGATACTTTTTACCTTTGACATATGTCCTATGGTTGGGGTGCATGTTCAAAATCCAGGCAAGTATGAGATCATAGTGCAACGAGCTTAAACTATTAGAAATGGCTATCATTTTTGCATAATTCAACCAATAAAGTTGACTAGATTAATAAAATGAATTATTGTAGATGGTGGTCAGTAAATTTAATATAGATTGACCAATTAAAACTAAATAAATAAATGAAATGATGTGATATAGATAGATATTAGAAAGTTTCACATAATTAATTAATAAAATAGTCTAGATATAAAAACAAAATTAGATTGGTGTATCCCCCAATAGGTTGGGGCCACCTAGTGCTAAAAAAGATATAAAAACAAACTTAATTGTGAATTACCAACCTTATTTCTGAAACATTGTACCAAGCAAAGCAATTGAACAATTTTATATATTAATGATTTTACTATAGATGATTTCCTAAACTACCACAACTAAATGCTATCTAGTTTAATCTAAGTCAAATAAGTTTTAATCTACCAGTTATCTGCCTGCTGTCATACTCAGTTTTTATTAAATAATCCAACCATTACATAAGTAAACTAACTATATCAATTAATATTCTTTTAAAAGTCAAATAACAAAACAAATTAATAGTAAGATAAATAACTGTAAATAAATAAAATGGTAAGAAAGTTTCTAACAACCTTGAGTCATTATGCATATATCATATACTTAAGCTTTTTACCATAAGGTAAAAATAAATCTTTTTTATAATATTTTAGCAAAATTTAAATTCTCACTATATAACTAGCTAGACAATTTTCTCAGATTTGCTTGATTTTATTATTTAACAAATGATTTTTATTACATGTTTTGGGACAAATATACCACACTGAGATTTTTTTATATCCAGTACAGGTTTCAAACATGAGTTGAACAAAATCTGTGCTAGAATGGAAGCAGGAATTACATTGACCAGGCTAACCACCCTTTTTGTTGAATGTTTTTTTTTAGTACTAGATGGTCCCAACCCAAGGGGGGGATTCATCGATGTTTTGTTGAATGTTTTAATTTTTATATTGATAGATGTCCAACAATAGTTTAGAAATCATTAAACCTATCAAATTAATGAACCACCAACCCCACAACATAAACAATGAACTTATTAAATCAACTAAATCATAAACCATTTGGCCAAAGCCAAACTCCTTATTAAATCAACTAAAAACTACCAACTATTTACCTGAAACCATTGATTTCACCAAATTACCAAAGACCACCAATCACTCAGCTAAATACAATCAAACATATAAAACAACAAAAAACTACCAACAGTTGTGAGAGCTCAGAAATTTCAGGTTAATCATGACCTGAGGTTTAAGTGATACCTCAGATTTTTGGATTATATTCATTTTAGTTGTCACTAGTCAGTGTTTGCAAGAGGGCATTCAGCCTAAAATATCTGATACAATGGGGTGGGGATAAATCTTAAGAAATAAAAATGGGAAAATGTAGATGCAGAGTATTTTTGATACTTTATTGAAAATTGTGAGCAGGCTTTTATACCTGATCAATTGAACATTTTTAAATTGAAAGAGTTTTTAGGGTCTCAAAGAAAAATCAGATAAAAACAAATAAATGGGCAAAAGGGATAAGACAAAGGAGAGGACATCCACCAATGGCTTGGTGATCTTGGCAGTTTCACAACACTCCCCCTACTCACTTTCATGCTAATTTTCTGAATTTGAGATTGGGGGTCTCAGACAGTTAAGATCTAGTTGTATATGGTGAGTATGTGTTCTGTGGAATTTCTTGGGCTGTTCAAGTTAGGTCAGCTAAAATTTTATATAGTGATTGTTGAATAATAGAGTTGAGATGCTCTATAAATCCAAGATAAAAATTTGTAAGAAGTGTGTCAGGGTTGATTACAAAAAAAGTGGCAGATGTGATAGATGGCAAGCGTTGTTTTTCCAATTTAATCTTCAGCCAGACCCATTTGGTAGTATCCAGAGGAGATATCAGCAGTGGAGGGTACCTTAGCTCTTCCTAATAAACTAAAAGGGGTTGAAAATTAGAGGCAATGTGTAGGCATTATTCTTGGGCACCATAACTACTGGAGAAATACAGAGCAGTTGAGAGGGGTGATGAAGTTCATTAGCTAGTTTATTTTGAATCTCAGCCAAACTAAGTGTCCACAAGCTGAAGGTAGTTTATATAGACATCAAGTAATTGGTTTTGTGTCACTGATGTCAATGTGGTGTTATCCCAAGTTTAGTAAAGGGACACTATCTTTATCTTGTCTGAAATTGTCTTCATAATTTTAGGCTAATTGGGGTAACTTCCCATTTTTGTGATCCTGGGGTTACTCAGAATCTTGGTAATGTAGAAACTTTGGTGAATATGTAAGAAGTAAGTTGAGCAGGCTGGTCTAAGCTGATGGAAGGCGAATATATCAGTAGGGTATCATTTTCATCCCCTAGTCAATTTGCATATACTGCTAGTCATTTTAAAAGCTGGAAATGATTTCAAATTCATTAAAGGATTGACATGATAGTAGCATTGAAAATAATTGTGATCAAAAACAACAGCATTGATGGATTGTACTTTGCTGGAAATTTTAACAGATAAATTGAACACTTAGCTGCAGCAGGGCTGCTGGGCGATGCTGGCCATCAGGAAGACAAGGTGCTTTGATGATATCTTCATAGCCAATCCTGAGCAGAGATTTCTTAGTGATGATGGTAACAGAGGTCCCAAAGTCCAAGATTATTGGGAAGGCATATCTCAAAAGAGATCTTTGGGTGCAGGGGGCTCCTTGGTTGGTAGAGTTTCAAGTTTTTTGTTGATGTTTCAGAGTCATGTAAGGCCAATGTTTTATAAAAATCTTGATGTAAGGTAAGGCTCAAAGCGCATAAATTGCCAAGGAATACTGGAATGATTTTGTTCTTTAATTCTTGGTGGCAGAAATTCCCTTGGGTTAATAGGGAATAACCTGTTGGGTTGGGGTTAATTTTGGAGATAACATAAGAGTGTGCTAAGAGTGGTAAATTTATTTTAGAACTGGTTGGATGGGTTTGCTTGATGTGAGAAGGGCAGTTGAGACTTGCTTTTGATGGTGTGGGTTTAAGGTTGTAGGTTTTCATCTTCTTTCAATACATTTTTATGTTTTATGACAGAGTCAGGTAAAAGTGATCTCTTGGGCAATTGATTTATCTTGTTAATTATCACCTTAGTCCACCATAGGAATTCCATGAGGTTTGGACATCTTCAATAATTCAGCGTTCAGTAAATCCTTGATATTAATTTTCTTTGTGAATTTGAGGTTAACATTTAAGCTTGTAATTACTTTGATTCTTTGCTTTTTGGAAGAATATTATTCTAAAATAATTTCCAACTGGTTAGATTTGCCTATGGGAACTTCATTTACATATTGATTTTTCATAATGGTTTTCAAGTTGGGATATCCTTGATCACAGGTTGAGCTGACATTCTGGGATGAGGGACATTGTCAAGCGAACTGGAGTAGGTAATTTGGCAGGTCTCAAGGTAGGTGGTGTGGCCCAGGTGTTCTTCACTCCTTGATAAGGGCAACGGCCACCCAGATGGACTATCTGGCACTGAGCACAGAGGGTTTGGCATTGGAAGAAGTGATGCCCTGGTTGTCCAAAATATCATCAAAGGTTGTTGCAGGCCTCTGCCTCTTAACTAACATGGTCAATTGCTAAACTTTCTTGTTTAGGGAATGTATATTGTAACTGACCCCTGAGGGTGGCTTAATGTCAAAAATTTTTGGAATAATTTTGGTTTCAGAGGCGTCCAAATCTGGCATTTAAATCTACTAAAGCAGAATTTTAGGATTGATTATGGCGGCGTTTACCATTCTCATGTAGTTCTGGAAAACAGCAATGGCTTGATCCACACAAGTTAGTTGTGCCAGGTATACTGCATCAAGGTAAGGGTTTTGAAGGCATCAAGGAACCAGTCAAAGAGTTGCTGATTGACTTCCTCACAGTGCCGGTAGGTAATATGACCAAAAGCTACATATGATCCTCCAATTTTGGCAAGAAATTTACTATTACCAAGAAATTCTGTAGGTGAAGCTGAGATTAATGTGGATTTGAGAGGATGAATTTTAAAAATTCTCTTGGCATGAGCTTTCCATTAGGTGCAAGATTCAAAAGGCAGGTTAGCGGGTTCATTTTTGAGCAGTTCCACTGAGCAAGCTAGCCACTTATTCCAAATGTTGTTGGAAGCTGACTTCATAGTCATCTACTTAAGTGGTAAAGTTTTATAAACACTCATCAATGGGCTCATGAAGAAATCGTAAAATTTATACTTGGTGAAGGTCCTTATAAAGAAGATGGTGGTCACATGGTTGGCAGATACAGTAGTTAAAGGCTCCAGGGTGTCATCCCAGGCAATATCACCACTTTATAATGAGAGCTCAGTAATCCCAGGTTGACACGACCAAAGGTTTAAATAACACCTCAGATTTATATGTCATTGTTAACTTTTTGGCAATACAGGGTAAATTTGCCTAGCAGGTTTGCACAGGGTATTAACCACTGAGCAACAAAACGGATGATATGAAGATTGTCAATCCCTAATAAAAACTGATATATAAGATATGGAGCAATCGCCCTGATTGACGCTTTTATTGTAATATAAAAGTCAGAACTTATCTGCGGACTACTAAAAAACCTCTCCTCTCATTTTTCTGCTTAACTCTTATCTCAGTATTCTAGTCCTACTTTACCTTCTGCTTAGTAACCTCATATTCATTACATTTTAGGACTTTTCATCTATCTTGAGGTTTCACAGAATTCCCTCAATTTATCAAACTATTGAGGCTACAATCAATTTTCTTTGCATTGATATATTTTCTGATCATTTAAGGCTCATCTCAACTCTAATTAACAATCCGCCAGAATTTATAGCTTATCGCCCAGTCATATCAATTTCTTAAAATTACCCCCCTTTTGACTGGGTAATAATCTTCTATTGCTTGTATGCTCAGAGGAACTTTGCATGAACCCAGTTGGTAATTAATCACCTGTGGGTTCCTTAATGGTCTAGGCATCAATACCATTCTTCTTAATTATTTTAAATAGCCCAGTCCAAATGTTAGCAAGCTTTTTCTTCTGTCCAAATCCATGTTAGTCATGGAACAAGACATGATCTATCTACAGCAAACTGCGGAAGTCCACTATGTCTACTCTGGTCAGCCGCCTGAACATGAATCTTCTTAGCCAGGATGGTGAAATATACTTCCATTTGTAGTTTGATCATCATCTCCGTTAGGTTGGTCAAAATAACGTTATGGTTCTATGACACCGGTATCCTCCACACTTGAGTAAAGCATGGCAGGTAAAGATGGATGTCGACCATAGAGCATTTGGAAAGACTCTTGCCAGTGGACAAGTGGTAGCTGACAAATACACAAAGACAGCTGTGGGTAAGAGGGTACTCCATTAAGAGGGTCAATTTTTCTCAATATTGTGGAGTATGTTTAACAATGATTGTTGACCCATTCCACCATTCCATTAGATTCAGGGTGGTAGGGTGTAATCAAGACCCTGCAGATTGCCATCAATTCGTTCAAATTGGGCAGGATATGTAAAGTGAAATTGGCTCCTTTGTCCATTAAAATGAGCTGCAGACAGCCATGTCGCTGTATGACACACTCCATAATAAACTTGGATGTGGTGACCGCCCCAAAATCATTAATCACCCTGGCTTCCACCCATCTTGTCAAATGGTCAATTGCTACTATTATGTACTTAGATCAGTTTGCACCAGTTGGCAAAGGCCCCACAAATCATGAGAAACAGTATGCCATGCAAACCGGGGCTTAACCAGCTGGTATGTAATTTTCTTGTGGATAGGTTTCTCCTCTTGGCACTGATGACAACAGCTAACTGTCTTCAGTACGTCATAATGCATGTTCTCCCAATTGTAGTGGGGTCACAAAAACTCCAACATTTTCCACAACTTACCATGACCTACCGCTCAATGTGCATCCATTATAATTGCTGGCTAGCAAAGGGTTTAGAAAAACTCAGTGTCAGTTCCCCAATCCGCTTATATAGTTCCCCATTATGTAGGAAGGTATCTATCTAAGCCCATCTAGTACTTTGATCACTTGCAGCAGCTCATTGCGGTATTTACCCACTAACTTCTTATAATTCATAATGTCAGCCAAATCCACTGTAATGGTGACCGTTGGTAGCCGTAGAAGACAGTCTGCATTTTAATGTTTTCTCCCATCTGATGTACAATCTCAGAATCATACGCCTGGAGCTTCAATGCTCAACATACAAGCCATCCTTCAGGTCATGGAGATTTTCAGCTACCGCATAGTTGCATGATACATTATAACTTGAAATTTCACCCCATGGAGATATACCCAAGACTTTTTATATGCATGTATCACCGCTTAGCACTCCAGCTCAGTCACAGTGTAATTACGTTCATGAAAATTCAAGCTTTGACTACAAAACGCAACATGGTGCTCTATGCCATCATCATCTTTCTGAGATAATACTGCCCCTACAGCAGAAAGTGATGCATCCATTTGTACTATATATTGTTTTTAAAGATGTGTATTGGAAAATTGGGAGTGCTCACCAATGCGGTTCATAAGACATCAAAAGCATTTTGGCATCGTTCCATCCAGTTAAAAGTGACATTTTTCTTCAACAACTTAAAGAGCAGTGCCCCAATAAAACTGAAGTTAGGAATAAACCACCGGTAATAACTGACCATCCCCAAAAACACTTGGATATCTTGTTTATTACCTGGCTGGGTCATCTTGCTTATAGCTTCCATATTTGCAAGCTGCAGTTCAATACCTTTTGAGTCCACCACAAACCCAAAGTATTCCAGTTGCTCTTTGAAAAAATGAAACTTCTGAGGCTTGATTTTGATATTTGCATCAGTGGGTTGACAAAAAAATTGTTCCAGGTGGTCAAGATGCTCTGTGAACATTCGTGAGAACACGTTGATATCATCAAGATAAACTAAAATTCAGTACAGCTTCAAGTCACCTGATATCATATCCATAGCATGCTGGAACATAGATGGGGCGTTGTACAAACCCTGTGGCATATGTGTATGCTGGAATACTCCCTTCAAAGTGATTATAGCACATTTCACACGTCCCACCACTGGCAATTTGATCTGCCAGTACCCCAATATCAAATCCATGGCAAAAAATTATTAGCCCCTCCAAGTCAATCTAACGCATCATCAATCTGTGGAAGGGGGTCAGAATCTTTCTTTGTAACACTATTAAACTTTCAATAGTCTCTGACCACCCAGTTTGTGCCATCTTTTTTCTTAACAATAAGCTCTGGCGATGCCCACAGACTCTTAGATGGCTCTAACATCCCTTGTTTGATCAATTTGTCTACCTCATAGGAGACAATCTCTTTCGCCACTTTTGAGTGCTGAATAGGCTGTGAACAAATGGGATGGTGATCTCCCGTGTTTACCCAAAACACCATCCCTTGGCACACCCCAAATCGTGGTCATAAGAAGCAAAAACATCTCGGTATTATTAAAATAAAGCCATTGCCCTATCTTTATGTTCCTTTAACAATATGGTTAGAGCTTCATGCGGAACCACTGCCATTGTGACAAATGGGGAATTTACCAGTAGGCTGAGGTTCTCTTACAATCCAATGTCATGAATACAATGAACCTTGTAAATAGGGGCCAAATATAAATAAGCTATCACTTGGTGCCTTTGGATCTTCATTGACTCCTTCTGTAGGTTTGAAGCCAATACCTTCACTTCCCCAAACTGGTAACAGTAGCCCCAGAGTCACATGGGGTTCAAGCCATTATTGCTGGTAGGGCCCCACAATTTCCACATATAGCCCTTCAGTTACATAGTTTTTGAGCTCAGTCCTTATTATGACCTGATGCTCAGAGATATGATCAAAGTGCTCACAGCTCGTAGTGTGATACCTTTGTACTCATAGATCTGGTTGGGAAGGACTCTGGTCCTCCGTTTCCTTTTCAAATATTGGACAGATATCACCCCATCACTATATGCCAAATTGATCTGGCTGGAGTGGAACGGGTCCTTTAGAATTCTGCTAGAAGTAAAGTAAATGGGGATCTGTTGTCCTAAGATACTAATAGTTTCTTTCACCATATTGACCATGGCTCCAAATCACCTCATGAACACCGCATCAATCACATATTGTAGCTATTATTTGGCAGAACAACCACTGGAGTGGAAGCCCTAACTGACCCAAATATCAGAGGTAACACGCTGTAAGCTCCTTTAACACAGTGCTCTGTGCCCCCGCAGCCCCATATACTACTCTGTGATCCACATCAGGCTTAAGTGGAAGCTTAGCCACAAGCTTGGTTGAGATTATATTATCTGGGTCAACAGTATCTATAATATCTCGGATTTTTGTGTTTTATACAAAATTAATACAGTAGTTACACTCCAAATAAGAAAAACTTTTGGTGTTTATTACGTGAAAGTGAAAGGGCTTTTTGTTACCAAGGAAAGAGGATATACACATACCAACATGAGTATACTAATGGCTATTTTTTCTACTGGAATGGCTACGTTAACCCCCACTAGGGAGGCGACGTCCGTTGAGGGTCCAGCATAATTTGTGCCGTTTTGTTCAAAGATTTGCCATGCATATGGCTTTTGCACATCTCTGTGGAACTTGGAGCCTAAAGGGGGGTAGTTGCTCCCTTGAATGAAAGCAGAGGTATCACCTGGAAGTTGTTAGTATAATAAGTAGTTTGATTGGGTACTGGGGCCAACGCAAAGAGACTCTTGGGAATCGTTAGGGACAATTAAATTCAAATTAGCGGAGGTAGACCGTCCTGTCTCTACTCTGCTTGAGCTTTTCCCTACTCAATTATAACAGATGGTACTGCATGCATATGCTGGTTGCCTGGGCAGTTAGCCGCATAATACCCTTTTTGTCTGCATGAGAAACAAGCATTAATAAATGGTTTACATCTATAATTCACAACTGAATGGCCAGGTTGATTGTTTACATAAGTATTGAAGTTAGGCCGGGGATAGGGCGGTTGAGCGTAAGGGGAGCGGAAAGAATCTTCCAACATATAGGGTGGCTGAATATTACCCATCAGATTACAACTGGGTCATTGCTGTCCATTTTCCAATGAGTATGCCGTGGTAATAGCAGGGGCCTTCCGCTCCACATTGGGAGCACTGAACGTAGCAGAAAGACGGCACAAAGTGTTAAAGATTCAAAGAAGCCCTGCATCTTCATTCAGTACGTGAGTCATAACATTATGCAGTTCACAATATTGTTTAGATGCCGCCATCATAGCTATCCCTACATCCTCGTTGATTAAGATATTGGCTCCCATTAACACATGAGCTTCATCTGTGAATTTCTCTGTGAACTCCACCAGGGACTTGTTCTTTTGAAACTGTATGGTCAGAAAGTTAGCCTTGCACTGCGCCATCTTAGCTGCACCCCCAAATAGATGGAGCACAGTCTCCTTCATCTCTTGATAAGATATAGAACTATTTTGGAGGTAACAGGTGCCCTGGTTGACACTATCAACATCCAGAGCAGAAAGCAACAGTTTTGCTTTCCGCCAATCTGATGCCCCTTCCATGAAAAATTTGAACCAATTAAAATACCTGTGCATGTTCACATCATGACTGAAGATGGTAACTTCTTGATCCAAACAAAATCACCTTGATCCGGGCTCTGGGTGCAAGGAACAGCTGAAATAAGTTCTGAACAACTGAGAGAAACATCCCCTTGTGAACTAGCATAGGGTCACGCAGGTGGATGCAAATTCGCTGAAGTGGACCAGGAAGAAGTTGGATTGCAAGGAGGACTGCAGTGACCCCAGAGGGATACTCACTGGCCAATCCATAGCATTCTTCTACTGACTCCCACTGACTGCACCTTTCCCCCTTACCAGGCTGTTCAGCAAAATTTTCATCAATCATTTGTTCATCTTTGAACAAATAGAACCAACATCAGCCATCTTAGACCCCCAATTGAAGTGCTTCAAACTGACTTTGCAATTCATGGCGGAATTTACACTCAGAATCCAAGTTTATGCTAAAATGCCTGAAGCCATGAGAGAACATCCTCCAGTGTTCCCTTCATTCATGCGTTCTTCCGTCCAGTGTCACACTTGTTGTTTTGATTCATCTACTTATTTTAGTGAGAGCAGCTTGTTCTCACAGCAGCTCCTCATTGGCCCGTTGAGGGTATCCAAGTGCACATGCATATCAGCATACTATACCATCTCAATGAACGGAAGGGTAATGGCTCAGCTCTGAGCTGCCTGATTAACACTTTCCAACTGATTAATATGACCCAGCAACTTACAATATTCTGAGGATACCAAAAAAGAGCTGGTCATATGATCATAAGTCCACTGATTACTCCACTCAACGTGAAGTTGACTAAACTTAACTGCCACAGAGTCAACATGTTGTCATCCACTGTTCTGTCAGGGTAACCCGGTCTCTTATCTGAGCCACCGCTGCTTCAATCCCTTCATCCCATTTAGCAGTTTCATCATATACCACTCAGTATTACCATCCAACGTTGTAACATCCTGGATCCATTCTGTCAATAGGCCGCGCCAGTTTAAATGTTCCCCTATCACTTGGGGTAACTCCTGATTCATCTGTGGAACTAATTCGTCCAAGAAATGGTGGACGTCCACAAAATGGTTGTCCACATGCACAAGTGCCCCCTGAACTTCAAAAGAGTGATAAAGGCAATCAAGTAAAAGGTGAGTGACATTCTGTTACGCTTGAACAAAACTGCATAAAGTCCCCAATATCAATGCTATGGCGGGCCAGCACATGCAGTAGCTGGTGGATCAAAGGCTGCACGTATGAAACCAAGTATTCCTTAGTTTCATGGGTGCTGAGCTGGCGAGACAACACCATGGTGGTCGCATTGAGGTAAGGCGTGTACAACGCATAATGAGATTCTTGGTCCCATTGGTTATAGAATAAACTCAGAGCATGTTCCCTCACCTCATCTTCATAGAGTCAGTACCCCACAAAAAACACTCTATAATACCCCACAGCTGCTGAGAATTCACATTATTAGACGTGCCCTATTGATCTAACACCAGTGCAGGAAAAGTGCCTAACTGCAATTTGACATAGTATTCTCATCCCCTGGCTCTGTCACCATGAAAAGTGCAAGTTCCTCATTGAATGCTTCCATTGATTCCCTGGTGTATCAATCATGAAATCTGCTTAGATTTTGGTATAAAGAGTGAAGGCTCACCGCGATGCCCTAGTGCTGATATGCTCCAGTTGACCAGTGGACCTCTGTAGTGAGAATTACTATTAATTTTTTGGCAATATGGTTTAAATCCTTTGATCTGGTTTGCAAAGGATATTATCCACTGAGCAAAGAAACATACAATATGCAGATTGCCAATCCTCAATAAAAGCCAATATATATAAGATATGGAGCAATTGCCCCAATTGACCTTTTTATTGTAATATAAAAATGCAGAACTTATCTGAAAACTACTAAAAGCCTCCCCTCTTATTCTTCCACTCAACTAATATCTTGGTATTCTAGGCCAATTACATCCTTCTGCCTAGTAATATCCTATTTGTTCCATTTCAGGAGTTTATGTCTAACTTGAGGTTTCAGCAAAATTCTCTCAATTCACTGAACTATCAAGGCTATGATTGATTATCTTCACATGGATATATTTTCCGCTCAATCTCAAGGCTTGCCTCAACATTAATTCACGATCTGCTGGAAAGTATAGCTTATCGTCCAGTCATATTAATTTCTTTACAATCATTCATATTGGTTGTCTGTGGTCATTGGTTAAAAGAGGGAATTTGGCCCAAAATATCTGATACAGTGGGGTGGGAATAAATCTTAATAATACAGGAAAATTAGAATCAGAGTATTTTTGATATTTTATTGATGGTTGTGAGCAGGCTTTTATACTTGAAACTTAAAAGTTTTCAAAGAAAAATCAGATGAAAATGAATAAATGAATGAAAGGGATAGGACAAGGGAGGAGAAATCTGCCTGATGGATTAGCAATCTTAGAAGTTTCACAACATCTTTTACAAAACCTATAAGTCTAAAAAAATTAGACAAATAATACTAAAATGCTCAGCTGAAACAATATAAAATTACTATTAAAATCTTATTTTTTAAATCTTGTAAATGCCATCTATTTATTTTCTAGAAACATTTTAAATAGCTTATTTCAATTTCCAAAATTTATAGAGTATTTGTGCAAATTTTGGCTATTATTGTCTATTTGTTCATGAGATAATATGTCTCATACCCACATAAATACATAAATACATACACTTTTCTCTTCTGTGCCTGCCACTTTTTGAATTTTTTTAAATTTTATACAGTAATAAAGTGAAAAATTTTAAATTTTTAGTTTATTTTTAAAGTCAAATATGCAGCAGTCAACATATATTATGCCTGCATCAATGCCAGCTGTTGCTCCCACCTGTGTCATAAGGCTGGTACTGCCATTATTTACCACTCATAATTGAACTTCAAAAGGGCTAAATCAGCCATCCCTTCTAACATGGTCGTGCGCTTTAGTCCTCCTAAGGACTTATCACTTCATCTTGCACACACACAGACTATCAGAAGTCAAAAGAGATAATTATCTTGATCATATGTTCATTTTTGCCTTCTGGTGGAGTATGGACGGCTGTTCCCATATTCAGACTGATAGATTCTCTAGCTGTTGATAGAAGCGTTTTCTTACTTTGGGTTTATAATTTCCTCCCTTCTTATGACAAAAATAAATCTGCGATTCCCTACAGAAGAAGCTGCAGCCAAAGCTGCATAGACCTCACTTATATATAATAATAATTCAATTCCTATCACCCACATCAATTGCCCTCAGACATGACAATGGTCATGGAATTCATGGGGCTACCTTCCCACCTTCCACCCCAGCTCCTCTATGAGGAAATGCTTATTAACCTCACCCAATATGGTGGGAATGTTTTATTGAATGTATTGTCTTGCAAAGTGCTAAGAGCTGTTCAGGACCTAGGGCAGTCACTAAAATCACTCACATCATGTGGAGACTGCCCAGCAGATCCCCCTTGCGCCATAAGCCCCTCAGCGCTTAACTTACCCCTTATGGGCTAAGTCAAAAATAGCCAAGCATTGTGTCCAGTTTGCTTTTCAAAGGACCATTCTAAGGAAAAATGCCCTCAATCGCCTGGCTGCGCCACATCAGAAGTGATTCACCTTGATACCAAGCCTGAAATGGAGGTTGAGGGTGAGGTTCCACATTAGGACTCACTCTTACCTCCAAAGCCTAAAAATATTCTAAAAAGTAAGATTTAAAGCTAAATCAGAAACTAAACCCTAAAATCAAAATTTCCATTTGAATGTAACTGTTTATTAATCAGTTTAATTCAACAAATAATTTAGATTTTATTATGCTAAGTATGCCAAATTAAGTGCTGGTCATGATACTAATTGTGAGCAACCTTGGGTTATGGTTAGTTTAGAAACCGTGGCTAAGGCGGTATCAGCGCCTCAAGAAGGCCATACACTCCCAATATTAACTCATAGTGGGCGTTGGATGAGGTCAGCGAGGCCAACTTACCTGTTGAGTCTGTAATTATCTATCTATTTTCTGTTATAGATTCGATGTTAAATCAAAATTGTAGATTTAAACAAAGACCCAACAATTGGCATACATGAATACAAATCACATGGCTTCATATGCAGCGCAACAGTTGAAATTTTTCATACACAGAGGGCAATTATTCAGGCTTCAGAGTGGCTTGTGAAAGGTCTCCCTTCTACTAATTTCTCTTTTGATTTTGATGCATAATGAAAACATATTATTAATCTCAGTGATGCAGCTTCTTATGCCATTAGAGAGGTGGAATTTACTTACAAATTCAACCCTAAGACTAAGCCTACTCAGAAGTCAAAAAGGCATTGTCTAATTACTTTCAGTGCATATAATTATTGAAGAAGCCTTAGCTAACTACATCAAAGAATTATCTTTTGATTGTACTCTGCTATATAATGCATATCTTACCAACCTTGAACTTCATTCAAGGAATTCCCACACTCCCCTCCTACCAGTTTTAGTGGTGCATCTAAAATATAGTAGAGGATGATAATCACCCCCCTAATTAAAAACCCTCAGCTATGTCAGGACAGGTAAAACTCCCTGATCATGATGGAGGATAAGGTTTTTTGCTTTAGTGAGCTTTTCATAAATATATACTATGTTATATATTCTGGAAGGAAGGGTCTCATGGTTCCCCCACCCTTTAATAATACATACATAAATACATACATACATACATACATACATACATACATACATACATACATACATACATACATACATACATACATACATACATACATACATACATACATACATACATACATACATACATACATACATACATACATACATACATACATACATACATACATACATACATACATACATACATACATACATACATACATACATACATACATACATACATACATACATACATACATACATACATACATACATACATACATACATACATACATACATACATACATACATACATACATACATACATACATACATACATACATACATACATACATACATACATACATACATACATACATACATACATACATACATACATACATACATACATACATACATACATACATACATACATACATACATACATACATACATACATACATACATACATACATACATACATACATACATACATACATACATACATACATACATACATACATACATACATACATACATACATACATACATACATACATACATACATACATACATACATACATACATACATACATACATACATACATACATACATACATACATACATACATACATACATACATACATACATACATACATACATACATACATACATACATACATACATACATACATACATACATACATACATACATACATACATACATACATACATACATACATACATACATACATACATACATACATACATACATACATACATACATACATACATACATACATACATACATACATACATACATACATACATACATACATACATACATACATACATACATACATACATACATACATACATACATACATACATACATACATACATACATACATACATACATACATACATACATACATACATACATACATACATACATACATACATACATACATACATACATACATACATACATACATACATACATACATACATACATACATACATACATACATACATACATACATACATACATACATACATACATACATACATACATACATACATACATACATACATACATACATACATACATACATACATACATACATACATACATACATACATACATACATACATACATACATACATACATACATACATACATACATACATACATACATACATACATACATACATACATACATACATACATACATACATACATACATACATACATACATACATACATACATACATACATACATACATACATACATACATACATACATACATACATACATACATACATACATACATACATACATACATACATACATACATACATACATACATACATACATACATACATACATACATACATACATACATACATACATACATACATACATACATACATACATACATACATACATACATACATACATACATACATACATACATACATACATACATACATAAGACTTTTCTCTCTTGCACTGCCCACTTTTTAGATTAAAGTTTAAATGAATTGGGGAAATAATTGAATTTTAATTTAAATGTTAAGTTTATTTCAGATTTTAAATTCCCAGAAGCCATCATCTGAGATGCCTGCATTGATTCTGGCTGCTGATACCACCTGGGGAAGCGATAAGGCACTACAAAGTGTGTTTCACTTGGCAATAAAACGCTCTCAAGTAGGGTCCAGCCCTACTTTTTCCGTTTGCTGATTTTTCCCACCAAAGGACCTCGCCACCCACCTTGAACGTTACCAGGCGGTGCAGTGAAACCCGCTGGTGCTCCCTCAGAGAAACATGCAATTTGTCCTTTGAGTCAAAGAAGGCACCATTTTCTCATATAGTAATATTAAAATTATTGAGGAGTTTTTGGTGGTGATAGAACCTGCCAGTTTTATTGATTTTCGCCCTTACAAGGGGTAATTTGCCATTGGCTTCACCAGCAAAGCTAATGCCATGATGGTGGTAACCATACCACAGTTTTTGGGAACACCTTTGCATACCACTTGCACTCGGTTGCCCACAGATGCCACTCTGGTGGTTCAGTTCATAGGTTTTTTGACTCATATACTCCCTGCAATTTTACACCAGGAACTGGTTGATGTGTTGGCCATTTATGGCTCTAACCCTGTCCTCCATTTGTGGTTTTTAATAGGGCCAAACACCTGGCTGGTCCTCATGCATTTGTGGCAATTTGCTTTTAACTGTAAAATCACTCAAGTGATTTTTCTAAAATTTTATTAAATTAGCCCCCAAACACCATTTTGGGCCCACGTCAAAGGTGGGAGGATAGTATAACCTTCTTATTCTGGGTTGGATCACTCAAAAAGAAGTTTACTGCCCTTAAAGAGGTTGGTGGCTCAGCCCCCGCCTCATCAGCTGCTCCAGATGAAATTTTATATAAAGAGCAATCCTCCCTCCCTCTCCCTCAAAACCTGCAGGTGTGGCTGATTCAAAATCAGCCAATAAAAACTGCCAGCCTGCATGCTCAAACCATCTGTCTCAGCTCAACAGATGCTGAAACAGAATTACTTGAAAATTTCCAATCTTAGTGCCCAACCAGACAATCAACTTCAACTGCAGGGCCAATCATGCCCAATCAATTTTTTTTGATGTTCTCAACTGAGTTGATGAAAATAAATGCCCACATGGTTTGGATCCAGTAATTTAATGGATAATTTTATAGAAATTTTGACCAATTCAGCTCCTTGGCACCACTTTCAACCTAAAAAAAGCCCCCAATATAGACCTTTATTTGAGATGGCATCAGAAGCAGCAGCTGCCCTGGGTTAACAATCTCTTACAGAGAAGGATTCAGTTTACATTAGGTTCATCAAGAAAAGGTTTCCCTGGGTCTATATCCCTGACAAATTCCTTTATATTTAAAAACAAGAAAAGATTGATATGGTCACAAAGCAATTGAGTCCACTATTCAAGATATGGAGTTATGTCATTTTAACAGTGGGAAAGCATTTAAAAATAGGACTAATTTTGTTTGCCTCCTAAGTTTGCTTCTGTGTGTTAGAATGCAACTGACCAATTATATTGAAGCGTTGAACACAGCAGATATTATTGATGAGTCTAATATCGCTATATTCAACCTCCAACAGCATTCAGGTGATGCACCTACTCTTTTCCTTTCTTACCTGGCGCAATACCTCAAACGTCCAATTTTTCCCCCTTTCCCTCGATTATGCTATTATAGGGGAACCTAGACTAGCATGCTAGAGGTTAACTTGAGTTTTTTGCAATTGTCATCTTTTTTATCAGCATTTTTATTTGTTTTTATGTTGATAATAAAAGTCCCCTGGCCCCTTATATATTAAATAAACATACATACAGTGATATATATATATATTAAGTTGATCCAATAATGAGGAGATTTTTAGAAGACGGTGTCTTAGTTCAATCAAACTAAAACAATCACTTAATTTACATAATAAGTTGAATAATGAATAACAATTCGCATTAAATCACTTTTTGAGGTTGACAAGGCTGAAAAAATATAATCCATTAATGGATTTGAATCATGAACATTTTTAGCTTTTGAAACAAAGTGATCACAGTAAGCGCAATCAATCCATTGATGTCTCCAGAATTAGGGATAAATATTTATTATCTAAATTGCTCAATTGATTAAATCTAAACTATAGATGCCCACTAAACTATTTTAATGCTGTGAAGTTCCCTGATAGCACCTGTGAAGCAGCAGCAAGTAACTTTACTATGCCACACTCTATATTTTTTACATAATTATTTCTTATTAATCATTTCATCTCACTGGCCACCCTATCTAAGGGTTGCCCTAATCTAAAAAATATCTACATTTGCTCATCTATATTCTATTTAATATTTTTTTCTAGTCTTGCGTAATGAGTGAATGGAGATCCTTGGGTTGGGTATCCCTTGGTAATTACATTTAGAATGTGTTTTGCCCAACCATTAGCTTATCTTAAACTGTGAGGAAACCCTGAGAGGGCATTAACCTGACTGCAAGTTAAGGACAAGGGACCAAGCAAGGGCCATTCTCATGTGAATTGAATATGAACAGTTTCCAGGCCACCCACGCCAAGAGGGCCTAGTATTGGTGTTGAGTGCTGGGTCTGCCAATGACACTGGATCCTCTTAGGTAAGATTGCTTAGCTGCGCAACGTTCAGGATGTAGCTTTTTGAAAGCTTACAATAAGAATAATTTATAGTTAGGAAATGAACAAGGGTTGACGATTGCTATATAATTGGCCTGACGCAAAAATAGAGCGTTTGATTATTGCAGGCTGTAAAATTCGTGACATTATGGTAGCAGTTACAACCTGCTCACAGAAAGAACGTGAGGCCAAGTTAGCACAAAAATATTATTTTATCCTTGTGTTCAACAGTTAAAACACCACAAGCTTCCTGTCCCCTCTAGCAATACCCCCAATTTGATGAGTCCAAGTGGCTATATCCATCAAGACCTTTTAGGAATCCAGACTTCAACAAGGGAAAAATATTGAAAATTATCAAAGTCAAGAGGGCAAATTAAATCTCCACACAGAAATTCTTATAATTAAAATTTCTGAGTGTAAAATATTAGTACTACAGGAGTAAGATCAAATTGTGAGCTATTGTATACAATGGGGAACCAACATATATTGTTTCCACTAAGCTTGTGAAAAATTGGGCCTTTCTTCAGACATAGATTATCAGAAAGCCTATGGTACCATAGGCCCCCATATTACAAACTCTTAAAGCTTCTTTCAAGAGAGTATTTATAGCTCTCCAAATCCCAGTGTGGTGGTGCTCGGTGCACAGAACCAACGCAAGGAAACTAATAGTCATTGTAATAATAAAAATAGCCCAGCAGAGGGTGCTTGAGCTAAAGAGACTTAGGGCGAGAGCGTTGAGCATAGTAAAATTAATAATCAGTCAAGAATTATTCAAAACTTGGCTATGCCCCAGAGGGCAGTTCATAACCAAGTTTGGTATAGGGGTAGTGTGCACTGGTGACCAGGTTTGGAGAAGACCTGGTAGAACCAGCAGTGTACCTGAAGATTTGATAATTTTAAACAAAATAAACTTGCTAACATGTTTCAAGACCTTCTCAAAGATGTCCACGCGCAGGTGTGCCCAAGTCAACATATAGAAAAACGTAAAATAACTATGGAGTTTATTTGGGAAGATGACCAACAAGGAATGTTAGTCTTGAAAAAAGATACTTATGTCAACTTGTGGGAATTTTGGATTGGTGGAAGTGGTAACAATCCTTGGTACACCAATAAGTGCACGCTTCCATCTGAAAAGGTCACATACCTTGAAATTGACTTTACTTGAGTAATCAACTGAAGCTGAACATGACCTGAGCTTGCACTTTCATAAATTGAACAGGTTTTAAACCCCCGTTTCCCAATTAATCAAATTTTCCCATCATTGTTTAATTAAAAAATCTTTTATTTTAACCCTAGTGCTGAAACAGGGGCTGGGCTTTAGGAACCTCGCTTGTACCAATTTGGGTATACCTAGCCTGTATCCAGAGTTGATCCAAGGTGTGCTTGAGATCAGGAAGGGCCTGGAGCTTCACCTTCTGGACCGCCTGCTGCCCAGCCTTGTCCCTGATGTTGGTGCCCTCTTTAAGGTCATGTAAACATGACAGATCCTACAGTGCTTTGCCACTGCAGTTTGGCTCCATGGTAATATTCTCTCCTGTCATCATTTTTTTTAAATTAACATTACAAATTACACATTAGGATCTCATTTATGAGAACTTATAGATTCAAAGCCGACTCTAAGGAGAACACGTTGGAAACACATGGTCAAACTCTTTCACTATTTTACATTTGGAAGGATATGGCCCTGTCACCTCAAAATCAGAGTTTTGGTATCTTCGCACTTAAAGATGGCATAGTGCCATTTGGTTATCACCAGCTGTATGCCCATACTTGGAAGTTGCCTAATCAGATAATTAAATCTAAGATACCCACTGCGCGTTAATTGCATCCTAACCACTCCAACAGGACGTCAAATTAACATGAACTGAAATTAATTTCAACATTCCCCTAGGTTTATACAGAGAAGTTTTTGCGCCATTTTGTTTTCAAATTCAGAACCTGTTGCTACGTTTGAGTTTTCCCAAAAATGACAATTAGTTACTGCTAGGTAATCTTTGTGCATACCTCTATTCAGATAAAGCAACATTGCTTTGTCACTTTTGTGTACCTTTTACCATTTAAGGAAGTATACAATATATATAATTTGGTTCCTTTGATGTAATGGGCTTTTACAGTAATATCGATCAACCTGTTTGTTCTTTGGTACCTCAGGAAAGCCTCTCAGGCTTAACACCAAAGAATAGGAACCAAGCTTTGACCCTTTTAATGAGAAATATATAAATATTTTTGCAAAAAATAGTTTCAATTTGGGTTGTGCCCTTGGGGCGTTACAATATATTATTACCAGTAATCATATGACCACTTGCCTCCATACTATTAGACTCTCAAAGGTTTCAGATAAATTGTTAATAACAAAATTACCTAACTATTGCAACATGGAATATTAGTGCCCTCCAAGAGTCCTTAACCTCCTAGGTGTTAACAAAAAATAAGGATGGTTTCAATCAACTATTAATTGTTTATAGGAAGTTCAACTACGTTAATAAATGACTCATATCCCTTATTGCATATTGATAGTGTGTTAAATCTCTTGGGCGGTGACCAATATTTCTCATCTATGAAATTAGTTTCTGGCTATTTGCAGATTGAGCTGCCCAAAGAGGAGCAGGAACATTGCACCATGATTATGGACTATGTCATTTTCAAATGAAATCATAGTGGGGACCAACCCCAAGGATAAGGCTGGGCGCCAGGAGGCCCAAAAGGTGAAGCTGCAGGCCCTCCTTGACCTCATGCATACCTTAGACCGACGCTGGGTACAGGCTAAATATGCCCAGGTTGGTACTAGTGGGGTGCCAAATGCCCAGCCCCTTACATCAGCCCAGACATTAAAATGGACGGTTTACCAAATAAACGCTGACAGTTCCATTTAGTTAGTTGAAGAATGGGGTTTCAAAACCTGTTCCATTTACAAAATGAAGCGTTTGGGTCAGATCCAACTTCAATTGATCACTCAAGTGAAGTCAGTCTTGAAATATTTGACCAATTTGGATGGTGGTGTGTGCCTATAGGTGGGCCAGTTCTAGGGTCCACATCAGCATACCCCGTATTCCCCCACCCTAGTTTAGTTATGTTTTTCCCAACCAACAGTCCTTGTTGGTCGACTTCTCAAATAAACATTTCCCCGTTCTACCTTTTATCTTTATGATATTTTGAATGCTCCTGTCACGAACCTCTTCAAGGAGATCTCGCGCTCTGTTAATTTTGCCATTACCAATATGATCAAGATATCCCCTAGTGCACCGTTGGTTCACACAGGTTCCCTCCAACCTGGGTCGCTTAACCCATTCCTCATTGTGCACCACATCACTTTTGGTAGGTTATTTATTATGATAATTACACTTATATGCCTAAGTTGTTATTGCTCTAGCACCCTCTTCTGGGCTCTAATAACTTTTGTACTAATGGCTAGTTCCCTAACGTTGGCCTTGTGCACCGCGCACTGACACGCTGGGAACAGGAGAGTTATAGACACTCTCCTTACAGACTAGGGCCTCTATCAACATACTAGAATGCCATAGGGGCAGTGCAATGCCCATGTCCTTTCATCAGTCTATGGACAAAATACTCAGCAATCAAGAAATTTCCTGTGTTATAGCTTATCTAGATGATATTGACGCTTTTAGAACGTTTACCAAACATCTACACCACTTATAATAAGTTTTCTGCCATGTTGAGATTTTTGCCCAACTTTCCAGCTGTTTAGATTACCATGGATCACTAGGGGATAATTTCTATAGCGAGTGAATTAAATACCAGTTGATCCCAATTTTATGTTAATAATATTTGGGGGATTTTAGGTAGTTCACCTGGTTTGGAGCCATTTGGGATTGATCTGGGTGAATGCTTAAGATCTCATTATGCAGAGTTGCTGATGAAATGGGGGCATATGATAGTTTAAAGATGATTAACTATCAGGTGTTCTGATTTAAATCAATTGGGTTTCATCACTGACTAATTGGAAAATTAAGGAGCAAGTTGCAAAGTGAGTGATACTGCCTACAACTAGCAAATTGATCAGTTGGTTTGCGACCTGCCAAAAATGGGTAACAAGTACCATTGCTTAAGAAGGTTGCTCGCCAAATATGGTTGGTTTGCTGGGATTTTTGAAAAATGTTAGGGACACGTTTTCTAACTCTTTCCATTTTAGGTCTCAAGGATGTTAAATAGCAGAATATTAACCAGGATGAGGAAGACCATCATTGATGAGGTGACAAAGGGTAATCTAAAGGCAACGGCTGCCATTTCATGGCTGAGGCACCAAATGAGGGTTGGGCATTGAATTCCATATATAAATTCCCCTGATAATTCACTTAATAAAAACACTCAAATTAAATAAAGACCCAAAAAAAGGAGTTAATAGTAGAATTTATTATTGGTTTTAGTTCTATTCATCTTTAGAAAATTATTTCTGTGTGCTTTAATTGGCGACTCTTTAGAAGGATAAAGAGTAAGGATTGAGGATCCTTTAAAAGAAGATGAGCTTAGATAGGAATTGCTGCCAGATTTGTGTCACCGGAGGAAAGGCTGTAAACTAATGATCTGAATGTGGATCAAGTTAGGCGGATAAGGGTATAAAAACTTATGAAGACATCAAGAGTATTTTGAGGAGAAATACAGGTCAAGTGTTGGACCAAAATTAGTTATCTATTCAACTACAGATAAAGGTCTTCATACTATTATCAATTAAATATAATATATTATCAGACAACGCAAAGCATGTACAAATTGAACCTGTACAGTTTTTTACCCTTGGAACTATCAATCAGTGAATAACCCAGAATTTTAACAATTGGTGATCACTACAGGGGTGTAGTTAAGTAAGATACGCCAATAAAGATGTCATATAAGGAAGGAGTCAAAGATGTTTTCAATTTTGGCAATGAGTTACTTGGAAAAAACATCATTTAAAAAGGAAAAAAGGAGATTTAGCTCAAGAAGTTTTTTTCATGAAGTCATAATGTGAAGCAGATTGCTTTTGATTGCGTTCACTCAGCTCAGACATGGAGTATCCAGTGAAGCAAATTGACGAACTGAAGAATTGGAAATATAAATGTGACCCCTATATGGCTAATGATGCCAAAATAGATACTCAAGATTTGGGAAAAGGACTTGCAGCCTAGATATGAAACTGTCTAGTTTGCAAGAGAACCAGCTCCACCAAAAATCTACTTAAGATTAAGATTTTTAGCAGATCAACTTGGGTTGAAATTGGGCCCACTATAAATAGTCCCAAGGAGTGAGGTGTTTAGATGAGACACCAGATGAGACATTAGATGTAATTGATATGGAAAGCAATCAGTTCAGAGTATTGGATTACAATACCAATGAAGAGTATGAGGTCAAAACAGGAAACGATTGATCCATGATAGTGGAGAAAAGGGGTTGACACAATATTATTCAATTAATGAGGAAAAAATTTCTGAAGCCGAGGATCATCAATTAAAATGAAATTGGATGAAGTTAACGTTACTTATTTCAATCTGAGTGATTAGTTATCATTTCCAGAGACATCAGTGGATTTACTTCAAACGGTTTGGATGGCAACAAATGCTAAAAATAATTTTTAAGAGAAAAACGATTAAAGCAATTGAATGGAAGTGCCAACCAATGGGGAACTCCTAATTTTAAGAGATACAAAGACTCAAGTATCAGTTACTTGAATACGAAATGAAATTAGTACCTGTTGGATGAGACAAATTGGGATTAAAGGTCCATTGATGTAAACATTTATGAGTATTGCCAAAGTTTTAAAGTGTTGCTTTTACATGAAGAAACAGCACTGCTGGTCATATAGTAAGGAAGGTCTTTACTAAAAAACTGAAAGTATTGTATCTAAAAAAATAATTGTAAAGTTACCAAAGGACCTCTGAATCATTAAAATGGTTATGTCCTAATATTTTGGTTATGTCCTAAAAGAGGACCACTGAAACAAATTAGGTGGTTAAATCTTAAAAGAATAAGATTTTGAACCATAAAAACTGGAAATTCAAAGTATAACTTGGAACCAATTTTGATGAATGGGAAAAGAAGGGCCTCTGAACTATTTGTAGGTTAAGTCCCATTGCAAAAGAAAAATTCAAAAAATATAGTTAAAGAGAAAAAAATAAATATATATATCAATTTTATTGTTCCTTGATTTTGGGAACTTTGCAAGATGAGATTGCCAGCATGGGTTGCTGAGAGTATCAATCTATTGGTCAATTGAGAGCAACTCGCTGATCTAATAGATAGACAGCAGGAGGAGGTGCTCAAATTATTTGAAAAGTATCAGGAAGTATTTTACCAGGATGACCATGATTTGGGATGCGCAAGGAATTTAATCCACAAAGTCAACACCAAGGAAAATTTGCAGATAATAATGAGACTAATTCAATGATTGAAGGCAGCTGAAGCAGTAGTGGTGGAAGAAATCAGTAAACTAGTGAAGCATGGGCTTCTAGATCTATTGTCAAGTCCCTGGGTGAGCCCTATCCTAATTGTAAAAACAAGGACATTTCTAATTGGGTGGTGATCAATTATAGGAAGCTAAATAAGATTATGAAGAAGAATTTATATCTACTACCATGAATCAATGATGCGCTAGATTGATTGGGAGAAGTGAAGTATTTCTCTGCAATGGATCTAATATCTGGATATTGTAAAACGATTTTCCAATGGAAGACCAAGAGAAATGTGCAATTATCACTGCGCAGGGGCTTTATCGACTGATAAGGATGCCACAAGGTCTATGTAATATGCCTGAGACGTTCCTGTCATGTGCACATGACATAATAGTGGGGACCAACCCCAAAGACAAGGCTGGGCGCTAGAAGGCCCAGAGGGTGAAGTTGAAGGCCCTTCCTGACCTGAGGCACACCCTGGGCCAACGCTGGGTTTGGGCAAAATATGCCCAGGTTGGGACCAGTGGTGTGCCAAATGTCCAGCCCCTGATGACAAGCCAGGCATCAAAACGGATGATATACCAAATGAACGCAGATGGTTCAATTCAGTTTATTGAGGAGCAGGTTTTGAAACCTGTTTTATTTTTGAAATAATGCGCTTGGTTGAATTCAACTTCAATCAATCACTTGAGTGAAGTTGGTTTTGGCCTATTAACCAACTCAGATGGCAGTGTCGCCCTATTGGTGAGTCAGTGCTTGGGCCCACTGCAGCATAACCCCTAATTCCCCCATTTGAGCTTAAATATGTTTTCCCCGCTCAACATTCCTTGTTAGTTGACTTCCCCAATAAACCTGTAAATTTTTGAGGATTAGCTCGCTTATTAGATGTATTCCTGTTTTGATAGTTGGGAAGAGTTTTGGGCTGATAAATACTTGAATGTGCTATGTGTCTTACAGTATTTTCTAACCATTCAGAAGCTCACAAAACTAAACAATAATATATGACTCTCTTGGTCTCTTCTAGGGTAATTTTCCCTCTCTAATCGGGAACTCTTCAGACACAGGTAGTTATGACAAGCTCCCCTGAATGCTTGTCTACACTCTTAACATGAAGATTGAATTAAGATAAGAAGATATAAGATGAAAATATGAAGATATGGAAAGATAATGATTTTATTTTAGGGCCAGGTGGCAATACTTTATACCTCTAGGACATCTCCTGGCCATACTCATCTATTAGATGAGTTAATTAAAACCATGCCAATCCGCTATGGATTATGGCAGTGGTTACTAATTTATCCCCAAGTTAATTCAACCCTTGAATTAACTTAATTACAATCATTTCAGCCCAATTGAAGGCACTACTACTCTCATAATTGGGAAGATTTTATGCATAATATTAGCACCTTAGCAGTGTATATTTGCCTTTCATTCAGCCTGATTATGTTTTGTCATACAGCTGACAAAATACAATAAGTGGGGAAAAAGAGAATATAGAATTAAAATAATGATGCACCCCTAATTGGGACATTGGCAGGTCCCTTGATAGTACTAGGTACTCCCTATTTGGGCTGTCCATGTGCAAGTACTATTGTTTTGTCATACAGCTGAAAAAATATAACAATTGATAAAAAAGAAGTAATGGATTTAAATAATGATGCACCCTTAATTGGGATGTCAGCAACCCTCTCAATAGTACTTGGTACTCCCTAATTGGGAAGTCCATATGTAAGTACTAATGTGCCAATTATGGTGATTGACATATATAAAAATTATTATTCATTAATTGTATTTGAATTAAATTCATAAATGCAATTTAGTTTGTGCCATAGATTCACTTGGTTCACCCAAGTGGTTCCCATAATCAGTTATAAAGTATTAATATCATAGCTATTATCAGATATGATAATTGGGATGATTTAGATACAATTGAGGTGGTTTTGGAATGAATTTAGTTATGCAGATATATTGGGAAAGATTAAAGGAACCATCAATGGGATTAATCTATTAGCATTTATGGTTTTCTCAAAGGGTTTATTTTTGAGTCAAACATCAAAATCTAACATTTCCCCCCACTTGACTAGAATATAAACCCTGAGTTTCCTGATTTTCTCTTCATATCTGTAAACAAAACCACTTCAGTATATCAAAAATTTGTCACTGCTCTTATTCCCAAACAATGTCGTTATTTTAAATAAATTGAACTAAACGTTTTTTATGAATATGTTTTCAGATTGTTTTAGAGTCCTGGTTGAAGTATCTTATTATTTTTTCCAACTTTAATGATATCCATTTGGCCCTATTTTTTCATTCAGCTGCTAGATTGGGCCAAATTGGCGCATGGGAATGAGGAATATGGTCCCGAGGCGCCTCCCCCTCAAAGTGGAGGAACAAAATTTGTTTTTATCTATTAAAATTTACAATTTTCTTATTACTTGGAATATAAAATTTTATTCTTTTTTCACTTTGTATATAGATGATAGAAATTTTTTTCTTTTACTGCTATTAATTCTTATTATTATTCATTTCTCATAACTATTATTCTCAATTATTTGTATATGCTTATGTTTGAATTTTTCTAGCTAGTACATGTTTTGAACTCAAACCCTGCACTTATGGGTGGAAGCAGTTTTACCTGCTCAGCTAACCACCCTTTATTTTATATATTTATTTTTTACTATTTATATTTTTTCTTTTATTATTATTATTTTCAATTACTTGTATATAGACATTTTTATGTTTTTTCTCTTTAATTGGCCCTTTCCCTAAACTTCCTTAGGAATTTTGCATGGACTTGATTATAAATATGGCCTGTTTTAACCTCTTTGATGGTATAAACAAACCTTGACATTTTCTCAATAATCACAAATGGGCCAACCCAAATGTGATTTAACTTCTGTAATTGGCCCAATTCATGGGTGTTACAGAATAGTGCCTCTTCACCAACTTTGAATTCAGCCAAATCTATTGATTTTTTGAATCTTTTTCATGTCAGGCCTTCTTAACAGCAAAACTGTTGTTGAAGGCTTGAACTTGCAACTTAATTAGGGTTTTGGCAAGCTTCTCGACGTATTGAGGATAACTGATTTCACCAGGATCTTCTAGGATGAAATAAAGCAGCGATGGTAGGGCGGATGTCTTCCATATAAGACCTGGAAAGGCGACAACTTTGTGGCAGAGTGATATGAAATGTTGTAAGCAAACATGGACAAGCTTAGGAATGTAATCCATTCCAATGGTTTGTTTGAGGTTAATTTCTGAATAATATTTACAAGCGTCCCATTTATGCGCTCAACTATTCCATTTGTCTCAGGATGGTAAGGAGCAGAGAGTACACCTTTTATCCCATCAACTGGTTAAGCTTCATAATTATGTTGGCTGTAAAATTGGTTCCATTATCCTTCAGAATAACCTGTGGGCAACCATGCTTGTGGATAACATTTCAAGGATAAACTTAACCATAATTGTTGCACCTACTTCCCAAATAGCCTTAGCTTCAACCCACTTAGTTAAGTGGTCAATAGCCACGATGATGTATTTGGCCTTAGAGTTGCTAGTGGGAAGTGGTCTGACAACATCTACTGATACAGTATGCCAAGCAAACTTGGGCCAAACAAGCTGGTAACATGTGCTTTTTTGGAATGGTTTTTCGCCTTGGCATTTGGCACAACACTCCAGTGTTTCCTGGATATTAAAGTGCATTGGCTCCCAGTAGTAGTACAGTTTAAGATGTTCCTTTGTCTTCTTTAATCCACCATGCCCTATGGCCTTGTGCGCTGCCATTATTAGGTCCATTTGGGCTGAGGGTCATGGAAAATTAACCTTTTTTCCATCAATAAATTTGTACAGTACCCCATTTTTGATCAAAGTGTTATTTTTGTAGGTCTGCAAGTAATTTTTGAACAGATTTGGGCTCATACTGGAATTCTCCACTGACCATCTTTTGAAATAACTCATCAGTGGCTAAACTGAAAATGGCAATCATAGGTAAATGGGATAGGCAGTTGGCGTTTTGGTGCTTCACTCCTGCATGATATTTAATCGTGTAATTATAGGCTTGAAGTTTTAGTGCCCACCATGCTAATCGGCCCTCAGGTTCCTTCAAGTTGTTAAGCCATCTTAGGGACAAATGATCTGTAACAACCGTAAAGTGAGTGCCATGGAGATAAACTCAAAAGTGCTTGTAGGCATATATAACCACCAAGCATTCCCATTCTGTCACCGTATAGTTCCATTTGTGGACATTTAAGGTCTGACTAGCTAAGGCAACTGGGTGTTCCTCACCATCTTCCCCTATTTGAGACAAAACGGCTCTGACTGCTGTAAGCGATGAATCAGTTTGGATGATAAACTCACGCTCAAAATTTGGATATCAAAGGACTGGGGCCAATATTAGGGCTGATCAAAGCTGATTGAATGTATCTTGACAGGCCCAATTCCAGTCAAATACAACCTTATCCTTAAGCAGATGTAACAACGGCTTTCTAATTCATGCAAAATTGGCAATGAATTGGTGATAATAACCAATCATGCCCAGGAAAACCTGTATATCACGCTTGGATTTGGGCCATTTCATCTCTGATATCGCATCCAGTTTAGATGGCTGGGGTCAGAGTCCTTCCTTATTAATAACAAACCTAAGATATTCCAATTGATCTTTGAAAAATTGGCACTTCCAGGGTTTGATTTTCAGATTTGCAGCCGCTAGTCTATTAAAAACTGCTTCTAGATGGTCCAGGTGGTTGGTGAAGGTGCAGCTAAAGACATTTATATCATCCAAATAAACCAACAAACAAGATAATTTTAAATCTCCCAGGATCGTGTCCATCGCTCTTTGAAACGTAGCTGAGGCATTGCAAAGACCTTGTGGCATCCTGATCGGCTGGAATAGGCCCTCTTGAGTTATAATGGCACACTTTTTGCGCTCCTCTTCAAGCATATAGATCTGCCAATATCCGCTTATTAGGTCCATAGTGGAAAAGAACTTTGCGCCTCCAAGTCAATCTAAGGCGTCATCAATCCGTGGGAGGGGATAAGAATCCTTCTCGGTGATGTTGTTTAATTTTTGATAATCAATGACGACCCAATTGCTCCCATCCTTCTTTTTTACTATTAAAATTGGGGCAGCCCAAGGGCTCTTCAATGGTACCAGCATTCCACAATCTAGAAGTTCTTTTTCTCTTTGGAAATGACTTCTTCTGCTACTTTCAAATGTCTAATTGGCCTTAGTCAGATGGGGTCATGGTCAATTGTGTGTATTACATTTTTAGCACAACCTAAGTCAAAATTATACTTTGCAAATATTTCCCAGTATTTTTGAAATAAATTCTGGACTTGAGCCTTTTCTGTGTCGGTTAAGTTCCCTAATTCAGCCATAGGGACAACATTATTGATACTTATGATTTCATCATCGGGAAGTCCTATCTCATCTAAAGTCTCAAATTTGTGAAATGTCTGAATTTTGGTGCTTAAAAATAGATGTAGGTAGGCAATAACCTGATGTCTCCATATCTCGATGGGCCAATTCTGGAGGTTTGCACACAAGATTTGAATTTCCTCATGACCTGGAATGACTATCCCCAGTGCAATATTTGGCTCCAATTGAGATCTACACCATGGCTGGTATATTTCACCATATAGTCCTTATGGAATTTTAATAGTCAGCCCGGTAGGGATGACTACTTGAGTTCCAGGTAGCACGTTAGTCTACTGATTTGATCATAATGGAATTTCCTTTTGATTCTCAAATCTGTATTGGAAGGGCCTTAATTTTTGAACGGAATTTTTGTACTTAATTGGGACTATCCCGTCCTTATAGGCCAGCTTAAAGAATAACTTTGGCTGTTTCTTTTCAACCTTTCCATTTCTGTTATAATAGGTTGGGATGCTTTGCCCCAAAATAGTCAGCATATCTTCCTTATGGTTCATGACAACCCCAAATCTTCTCAGGAAATCGGTCCCTATAAGGATATTGTAGCTGGTATTTGGCAAGACTATGGCCGGCGCCATAACTACAATGGATCCAAAACATAATGGTAACATGCTATAAGCCCCAAGCGACTTAGTAGTATGGGATCCTGCTGTACCATATTCTTGACAGTGTGCAACGTTGGGCGCAATTTTCAGCTTCTTTACCAATTTGGTACTGACAATGTTGATAGGTGCCCCACTATCAATGATGGCTTGAACTCAAACTTTATTTACTGCAATATCCACATAAGTACATTCAGAGTAGGTATCAGAATCATTTATTAGGTGAATATTGGTATAAACGTTCAGTTCCAAGTGAGACTTCAGACTTGAGCAGATCTCTGGAAAATTCTCTGCTAAAGTCTTTATAGGTATGGCCACTTGCATGTCCTGAAGTGTGGGCATATAAGCTGAACATTTAGGATGGTTACTTGGTCCTTGGTCAATGACTTGCTTGGCGTAGGGCTTTGCTACTTCAGCTCAAGCTTCTTCAGTGCCCTCTGATTGCTTTAATTCTTTCGCTTTGGCCCAGGTGGTAACCATATAGACGTCGTCAGCCACAATGTGGTGTAAGCTATCTTCAGCCACTTTGTCAGCCAAGAAAAGCTTTCCAGGGTCAGGTGTAATGTGCGTTAAGGCATTGGTGGAGGTAGAGCGTTCCGCCTCTACTCCACCTGCTCTTTTCTCACCTGCTCTTCATTGTTAACCTTTAAGGCCACACTAACCCAGGTTTCTTATCAGGCCGTCTGTAGCATTGGCTAGAATAATGTCTTTTTTGGCCACAATTATGACAGGTAATTGGCCCTGTTTGCTAATCAATTTTCAGGTTTACAGGCCAGTTGTTTTTTTCCTGTTCATTCAAATTTGTATTTTTTGGACCAAAAATTAAAATTTTAATTGCTCTTTGGGCCTATTAGGGGCGTCAAAGCTACTTGCACATTCTCTCAGATAATCCGTAAGTTCTAATGCTCCCAAGGGATGACTAAAGGCTGGGATCATAATATGCTGCAAATCTTGGTATGGCTTAACGGCATGCTGCATTGCAATCTTTGCATCAAATTTGTCTATGGCGCCTGAACTGAGTAAGACTTGAGCCTCATGAAAAATCTCTCCACAAAGTCTCAGATATACTCATTCTGCTGATATTCAATATTGAGTAGGTCTGTCTTCCTGGCTGATAGTTTATCAGGGCCTCCAAATTGTCTTATGACGGCCTTTTTTTCATCCAAATAGGAACAATTGTCACCCAAATAGGGCATAACAAGATTAACACTATGTGAGTCCAGACAATTAATGAGAGCTGTAGACTTTGCATGATCTGATCACCTCGCATAGCCTTTTTGAACAATTTTATGAATGAATGGACATTTCCTTCTTTGTCAAATTTTGGCAAATTTAAGGGTTTGAAGTCATCATGCCCAGAATCGGCCATAGGAGTTATGCTTTGTTTAGAGTTGGAACGTCTGGGGGAATCTTTGGTCAGAATTCAATTCATTCCCAATGAGTATCATCCAGAGTTGGGATGAAAGCAAGAATTTTTGGCATCATGAAAATATCCAAGATATCTGTTTTGCTATCTGTCTCAACTCCAGAGGATTCTGCTTCATGAAATTGCTCCAAACTACTCAATTTGAACTCCTGAATTTGGGCCTTATGTAATCTCTTAAGTTGTGTTCTGCCTGAATACTTATAGGTTTTGCTGCTCTCCTCCCCTTGAGGACTAGTCGAACAGTTGCAACTTCTCTCCTTTAAGTCGTTGACTTCCTTTTTAAGGTCTTCACGTTTTTTGAAAAATAATTTGAGAAGCCAATATGTGCTTCACATCTTCAGTCAGATTGGCAACGTGGTCATTAGTTGCTGATAGCTGTGTTTAAAGATCTTGTTTTTCTTTAGTGAGTTTGACGTTCTTTGTCTGTACAGATGATATTGTTGACCAAAGTTATATAAATTCTTCCTGGATTTTCTCAAATTCTTTCTCATTATTTGGCCCTACTGGCATGGCAGCCAGTTCTTCAATACTCTTTTACAATATTCCCAACTCAGTTTAGACATATTCATCGAGTTGAACATGCATTTATTTCGATTCCAAGTGGCTTTTCTGAGCAAATGTGGAATTTTTGGTTAAACTTTCAGTCTGAGATGACAAAAATTCGGAGTAATTCTCCAATTTCTGGCAGCATTTACTAATATTATTGACCAACCCACTGGTCAGTCCATGTAAAGAGAGGACCTCAGCTGCAATTTTTGGAACTTTTTCATTGAGTTGATCTTCCAAGTTGTTAACTCTTCTGTGGGCATCGTTCACCTGTTCCATATTACTTACAATAGCCTTTCTAAATTCATCAAAACAGGAATTTAGCTTATCCAGTAAGCCTAATCAGGAAGATCGCTCCTCCTCTTGTATTCTGTAAATTTCCACTAGCTCTAGATTTTGTTGAGCCAGAATCTTTTGAGTATGCTTTATTGAGGCTGTATGAAGCTAACCAAAAACTCGTTGGTTGCTTGTGTAAAGTTGAAGCATTTTTCCAAGGTTGCCAAGGTCGCCTCTTGGTACCGCATATACATTTCCATCTTGAAGGCCTGATCCTTCAAGTTGTAAAACAGCCCAAAAGATGAGTCCATTTTCGATGTACCAATTCTATACCCATGAAATAGGGTCTCCATCATCTCCTTCAAACTGTTGGAGGTAAACTCAATAGGGCTGGTTGTGTCCACATGCCCTTATCCCGCTGTGATTAGATCCAAGGAGTATGAAGTGCTCTCCTAGGTATTCTGGCGTGCAGTGTTAAAGTACTCAGTGACTTCTCTGTCACTGGTTAGTATGTCATTTTCATCATAACTTCTGGCGGCTCCTGCCTGGTATCAGATGAATTATTCATATTAAAGTGTAAGGTGGTTTTTTGTGAGCACTACTTGTGAATTTTTGAGGATTAGCTCGCTTATTAGATGTATTCCTGTTTTTATAGTCAGTAAGAGTTTTGGCCAATAAATCCTTAAATAGCTATGTGTCTTAAAGTATTTTCTAACCATTTGGAAGCTCACAAAGCTAAATAACAATATCTGACTCTCCTGGTCTCTTCTAGGAAAATTTCTCTCTCTAATCAGGAACTCTCCAGACACAGGTAATTATGACAAGCTCCCCTGAATGCTTGTCTACACTCTTAACATGAAGAATGATTTAAGATAACAAGATATAAGATGAAAATATGAAGATATGGAAAGATGATTTTATTTTAGGGCCAGGTGGCAATACTTTATACCTCTAGGACATCTCCTGGCCATACACATCTATTAGATGAGTTAATTAAAACCATGCCATTCTGCTATGGATTATGGCAGTGGTTACTAATTTATCCCCAAGTTAATTCAACCCTTGAATTAATTTAATTACAATCATTTCAGCCCAATTGAAGGCACTACTACTCTCATAATTGGGAAGATTTTAAGAATAATATTAGCACCTTAGCAGTGTATATTTGCCTTTTCATTCAGCCTGATTATGTTTTGTCATACAGCTGACAAAATACAATAAGTGGGGAAAAAGAGAATATAGAATTAAAATAATGATGCACCCCTAATTGGGACATTGGCAGGTCCCTTGATAGTACTAGGTACTCCCTATTTGGGCTGTCCATGTGCAAGTACTATTGTTTTGTCATACAGCTGAAAAAATATAACAATTGATAAAAAAGAAGTAATGGATTTAAATAATGATGCACCCTTAATTGGGATGTCAGCAACCCTCTCAATAGTACTTGGTACTCCCTAATTGGGAAGTCCATATGTAAGTACTAATGTGCCAATTATGGTGATTGACATATATAAAAATTATTATTCATTAATTGTATTTGAATTAAATTCATAAATGCAATTTAGTTTGTGCCATAGATTCACTTGGTTCACCCAAGTGGTTCCCATAATCAGTTATAAAGTATTAATATCATAGCTATTATCAGCTATGATAATTGGGATGATTTAGATACAATTGAGGTGGTTTTGGAATAAATTTAGTTATGCAGATAAATTGGGAAAGATTAAAGGAACCATCAATGGGATTAATCTATTAGCATTTATGGTTTTCTCAAAGGGTTTATTTTTGAGTCAACCATCAAAATCTAACAAAACCTTTTCTCATTTTACATTATTTTGAATCTTATGATATTCTGAACACTCCTGTATGTGAACCGCTTTGAGGAGGTCTTTCACTCCTTTACCCTTGCCATTGTAAGTACCTTGAAGCTCTCCCCTCATGCACCATTTGTTTGCCCAGGTTCCCTCCAACCTGGGTTTCTTGTACCCTTTCAATATGTGCACCGCGTCACCCTTACTGGGGTTTTCATTATGAAATTCGCACTCTTATGCCTAAGTTATTATTGCTCCAGCACCCTCTGCTGGGCTCTAATCACTTTGGTACTAACGGCTAGTTCCCTGTCATTGGCCTGGTGCACCGCGCACTGCCACGCTGGGAACAGGAGAGTTATAGACACTCTCCTTACAGTTCCAGAGGGCCATGTATGCCATATTGAATGACCTGAAGTTGTCATGCATCCTGGTGTATTTTTTAAGTCCAAGAGGACGTCCACATTGTGTAGATCGGGTTATTTTTCCATTTCTTAACAAGAAGGGTCTGAAGAGTGTGGCTATACCACTCATAACCCAGGGCGACCTCGTCCATGTGGTAGACAAGTGATGGTAACAGCACTCCCTCTTAAAATTCCTCCCCCGGTACCCATGCTCACCTCTGCTGAAATTGTTTGCTGAATTTAGGAAATCTGTGCATAAGATTACTTAATCAAATTCATAAAGATCCAAAACCAATGGGAATAAAGCCCATCAATCAGAAAACTGATATTTGGAAAGAGCCTATAAGTGAAAGATCAGCTGGAAATGTGGACGACATCAAGCCATCAAGTGATATTGTTGCCACTGCCAAATTCCCTTCAAATCATCAGGGATTGTCGCCAATAATTTGAAGCCCCTAGTTCAATAATTGGAAGTTGCACTTGACAAAAACTCATTTAGCTAAACAAATGCCCCAGCGATTGGGCATGGGCAGGTTGGCCATCCTGAACCCGTTCCCAACCAAATGGACCCACCCCTATGTGGGGTAGGCCTGGGGAATCCCCGCTGCCAATCACACCAAATGCCATCATGCTAATTGGTGTAAACGAAGTTGATCATTGTTCCAGGCATTTGCAGATGAAGTAATAGCAACTCAGCCTGCCACCAAATCCTTTAATGGTTCTGATTAAAATTATCCACCCCTATGAGGGGTGGCCCTGGGAATCCCCGTTGCCCATCCAGCCAGATGCCATCATGCCAACCAGCATAAATGCAGTTGAGCATCAGTCCAGGCATTTGTGGATGAACCGATAGTTACTCAGCCTGCCGCCAAATTCTTTGATGTTGGTTCCAATTAAAATTACCTGCCCCTCCCCCAAAAATTAGCCAGGTTAGATAAAATTTGAGGGAACCAATCCCTGCTTGGACCCACTACCAATTGAACACTATTTAATCAGTTGCATTGCACTGAGAAAGTTGTTGGTCAATTTCTTAATTTATCTAATCAATAAAACCCTTTACCCAAAATTTCAGTTTATATGTTGAAAACTAAACTGCTCTTTCCGCCTATACTCTAACAACCCTCAGGTTTTATGGCATGTTCACCTGGTACTTTACTAGGTGTCTATACACTATTATGGCCCATGGGTACCTAATGGCGGAAGTCTTTCCTAGTTCCATAACTTTCATACCAGAAGCAGTGCCACTGGCATTCAGGATTGCCGATTGGATGCTCCAGCACATAAACTGGCAGGCCAGTCTAAAATTAACTTGCTGTTTGCCTGACATAATTGGACGATATAAATGCGTTCATTAGGACATTCATTAACCATTTACACCACTTAGAAGAAGTTTTCAAGTGATTATCTGTAGCCAACTTGAAGATCAAGCCAATGAAGTGCCACTTCTTCAAGAAAGTGTTGAAATATGTGGGACTCATTATCAACTATGATGAAAGCAGCCACAAGCACAGAAAATTGAAGCCATAGAGTGAATGGCTGTAATAAAGAGTGTCCAAGATATCAAGTGTTCCTTGGAATGGCCAGTTACTATCAAAAACCATTTGGGATTTTGCGAAAATCGCCAAGCCCCTCTTCTATTTGCTGAAGGATGAAAGAGGATTGGTTTGGATAAAGAGGCCCAGAGTTATTTTAATAAATTACACCAGTTATTGATAGAACCTCCAATTTTAAATATTTAAATTTTGATTGATAATCAATAATACAGACTGATGCTTCATTAACTGTGATTGGCGCCATCCTGAGACAAGTGGAGACCTCAGGGATGAACATACAGTAACGTATGTGAGCTGGACACTCTCAGCAGCTGAGAGGAATCACTCCATGACTGAGCATGAATGCCTTGTGGTAATTTACACCTGTAAAGAGTTTCAGGGTTATATTCATAGAACACACTTCAAAGTGGTGAAGGACCACTCCGCGTTGCATTGGCTATACAAATTAAGAACTAGAAAGACAACTAGCTAATGAGATTAAAGCTACAGGATTACGATTATGAGATAGTCCACCAAACTGGATCTTCTCATCAGAATGTGGATAGCTTATCAATGTTATCAATGGTCTAAGTGGTATACCAGAAAACGGATGAGATATTCAGAGAATGGTCAAAGGAGAAATAAGAAACAAGTCCCAAGAAATCCATGGTGCAATTTGGAAAGTGATGGAAAACACCAAGACCATGAATGGACAAGTTTTTAAGATGATCAATGGGAAACTATTACTAATTCCAAAACTGTCAGAATGAGCGGCTATTGTTCAAGCTGCTCATAAGGTTGTGGTTAACGAAGGCTTAAGGAAGATGACTAATCACATTTACCAGTACTATTACTGGGAGTCCATCAACTATGATGTAGCAGATTATCTAGCTTGTTGTGTGGAGTGCCAGCTGCACAAGCCACACAAGAACATGACTAAATATTGACTTGTCCTCCCTGGATTTGCTTGGCGTACGGTGTCCATTGATGTGATGGGACCATTAACCATGAGTAACAGGGGAGTCAAATACATCAAAATTACAATAGAACATCTGACATGATGGGTTGAAACAAAGGCCCTGGCGAACGTAGATGCTACAAGCACTGCGAGGTTTATCCTGAATCAAGTTGTGTACCAACATAGATGCCCGCAGGTGTTGTTGAGCGATAATGGAATGGATTTCATGTCTCATTGACTCTGAAATTGAATGAAATAAAGGGGATCTGAGAAGTTGTGTTAGTACCTTACCAGCCAGAGACGAATGGACTGGTAGAATGGGTCAATGAATCGCTGGCAGTGACGCTGAGGAAGCTGGTCGCAGGGAGAATTTTCATATGGGGAACATATCTTAGTTTGGTAACATTTAATACAACATAAGTCATCATAAGGCAACAGGAAAATGCCGTTTGAGTAGTGTATGGAAGGAAGTCCGCGTTGCTGCCAATTCTATATTCAATGGTTGAACCATCATTAGGATGAGTGCCAAGCAGTACCTGATCTGGTTGTGAAATACCCTGATTAAGATGCAATTGCAAGCATTTGATACAACCTTGAAGAAAGGATCAAGGTTAAAATGACAGATGATAATAACCAACCGGCCTTATCAGAGTACCAATTAGGAAAAAAAGTGGCCTATTGCGATAAGCATGGTTTAAAGAGAACAATAAAGCTAGATGAATTGTGGCCAGTCTGTATGAGATTATCGCCAAGATGGTGATAGACGCCTATTCCATTAAGAACCTCTTGGATGGAAAGATTGTGAATCAAGTCCATGCTAAATATTTAAAGCAGTGGATCAGTGAAAATAATAATAAAAAGAGTGTTCCCAAAGGACCACTGAACTATTAAGATGGTTATGTCCTGATGATTTGGTCAATTATGAAAAAAGGACCGCTGCACCAAAATAGACGTTAAGTCTCAAAAATAAGACCTCTGAACTATAGAAAACTGGTAGGCTTAAGTATACCTTGGAACCAGTTTGGGGGAATAAATAAAAAAGATGGACCGGTGAACTGAGTGAAGGTCATGTCCCAAATGAAAAATATCTAAAGTATTGATAAAAATATAGCAAGAAAAAAAAAAGCAAGAAAAAGACATATTTATATTTTAGATTGGGTATCCTTGACTTGGGGATGATTCCTCCTATGTCACCTCCTGGGGAGAGAGGATTTATCGCAGTGGGAGTAAACGAACTATCATAATCTATATGAGATTGGATGCTAGCAAGGGCTAGACATACTCAAAGCCAAGTTTGTTGAGCGGAGGCTGATCCCTGTGAGAATGTGACTAGGGGAAGAAAAATGGAAATATTGGTACTTGCCAAACGCAATACCCCAGATTGGAGAGGGAAGCAACAGAACAAGAAGAGGCAGTCAGTTATTAACCCCAAGTAATCCTGATATGGTACCAGAGCCAGAAGATTGGTCTTGAGTGCTTGCTGATGGGCTTTGGCAAGAGAATTTGACATATGAGCCAGAATCAAGCAAGGGATACTAGGCGGGGGTTGCAAAATCATGCCCCTATTAAAACCATCAATGGAAGATACCAATGGGATGCGCGGCAGATACAAGATAGTCATGCAGGGAGCAAATGACATCCTGCAGACAATTAATATGAGCTTCTTGAAAGTAAAAGCAAAATGAGCAATGGAAGCCATGAGAGGCTGGAAGCTTCATGGCCCAACTTCAAAGAACTTGACTGGCAAAGCAAAGAGCATAGGCTGCAACATCTTGATCTAGGATTTTTTTAAGACCAGAGGGGTTCAGAGCTATATATATACTCGGTTACTTGGGACCTCAATTCTGCTTAGGTTGTTTGAAATGTTTGCGGTTTCTGATGACTAGTTTGGTTGAAAGAACAGCTGGTTTTTAAAACTGGCCAAGTTGGAAAAGGAACTCTGGAAGCAAGTCCAATCTGGCGAGGAATGATAAATTGAAAATGGAGGGCATTGCTTCAGAAGGTTTGACGATGATGGTAGGAGAATCTGAGGATGGAGCCAAATCCAGGAGAGTTTCAAATATCTAATTCAGGAATCAACAACAGAGGGAGGATTGGTTGCAAGTCATTTGAGTAGATTGCTAACCTGGTTTCATTGGGGTTGGATATTGTTTCCAGGAATTCCATGAAAGGACTGGTAACAGATCTTGAATAGGAGTATGAGTCCTACAAGGACCATAGAAGAGGATCCGTCATGAAGACTGACTCATCTGTTGGAAGAGCCAAAGGTCTTTATTGGGCATTCTATCAAGCCAATTGTTAATACCAAGACTCCAAATTCAACATTTGAGCCAGATAGGAGGGGGATGTCGGACTTTTATAATAGTCAACACTATGCACTCTAGAATCAATTAAGCTCTAGTTTCAGAGAAATCAATTTCAAAATTAATGAGATAAGCTCTCCAGAGAAGAATTAGAAATGATATGAGCCAAGGAGGTTATTACAAGAAAATAACAAGAGAAAATAATGAGCATTTTTAATTGTGCCATGAAACAAACATCAATGGCAAAAGTCTCCTGTCAAGGATGAGGAGAAAAATTTGGAAATTGAGGATGCCAGATTAAGAATCCTGAATATGACAGCGGGTAATATACCCTGATGGGGGAAAACCAGATCCTGGGATCAGTATCATCATGAGTAAATCAATCAGCCCAGCATGACAGAGGGTCACGGGGACTGCGCTCTGAAGAGGCAGTAGTGAGGAGGAAGAGGAAAAGAACTGCATGCCAAAGGTTGTCCTGAGCAGCATTGAGTACATATTGACTGAGCTCAGCTAGTAACAAAAATTTATTTGACCTGGTGTTCAGGGTGATATTCTCTTGTACCAATCCTATTCTTGCTGGAAATCTAGGCAAGAGGGGGGATGCGTTGGGATTTTTGCCCACCTTTCCAGATGTCTAGATTACCATGGATAGCTATGGAATAATTCCCTATTATAAGTGAATTGGATATTGGTTGACCCTGATTTTGGGTTAATAATGGTTGGGGGATTTTAGGTAATTCACCTGGTTTGGATCCATCAGGGATCGATCTGGGTAAATGCTTAAGTTCTCAGTGGGCAGATTTGCCAATGAAATGGGGGCATATGATAGTTTAAAGATGATTAACTATCAGGTGTAACTATTGGGATCACTTGGGTTTCATCACCAACTGATTGGGAATTTAAGGAGCAAGTTGCAAGGCGAGTGATGCCACCTGCAACTAGCAAATCAATCAGTTAATTTGTGACCTGTCATAATGGGTAACAAGCCCCATTGCCTAAGCAGGTTGCTCGCCAAATATGGTTGGTTTTCTGGGATCAAGTGAAAAACATTAGGGACACGTTTTCTGATTCTTACCTTTTTAGGTCTCAAGGATGTCTAATGACGATATCCTATCCACGATGGGGAAGACCATCGCTGATGAGATGACAAGGAAAAAAACAGCAATGGCTGCTGTTTCATGGCTGAGGCGCCAACCTAGGGTTGTGTGCCAAATTACCTCTATAGATTCCCCTGTTAATTCTCTTAACAAAAAGACTCAAATTAAAAAGACTTGATTAAAGTAGTTGATGGCAGAATTCATTGAAAGTTTTAGTTCTATTCGTCTTCAGGAAATTATTGCTGTGTGCTTTAATTGGGGACTCTTTAGAAGGATAAAAAGTAAGGATCAAGGATTCTTAGAAGAGAAGCTGAGATTAGACAGGAATTGCTGCTAACTTCATGTCACCAGAGGAAAGGCCATAAACTAAGGATCTGAGCATGGATTAGGTTAGGCGGATAAGGGTATAAATACCTAATGAAGATATCAAGAGTATTTTGAGGAGAAATACAGGTTGAGCGTTGGACCAGAAATTAGTTATCTATTCAACTATGGATAATAGGCTCCATACTAATGTCAGAATAATTATCATATATTATCAGACAACTCAAAGCGTGCAAAAATTGAACCTTTGCAGCTAACCATACTGGAAACTATCAATTAGTGAAGAACCCAGGTTTTACATGAAACCTCATCAATGCTGATCTTAAAATAAAGCTGCATAATTGCAATTTTTAAAAGCAGCTAGAATAGCTGTGATTCATTACTGATAAGTATGGCTTACGGCCTCAGAATACAAAAGTTAAAGTCATCTAACTAAAGATGCAGCTGAGTAGCAAGCTCAACGCTCAAGTGTTCCTTGAAATAATCAGATTTACCGCCAATTTGTAGAGTATTTTTGTTAAAATGGTGAACTTTATTCATTTTAGTATAGAAAAGTACCTTTTGAGTAACTGGGAACTGTCAATTGACCTTTAATAAACTAAGGCGTACATCACCCAAGCGCCACCACTAATGTTCCCTTACTTTGCTAAGATGGTTATCATTCAGAAGGGCGCTTCTCTCAATGACTTTGGGAAGTGTTACCCCGGTTTGATTCTGATGGGATTGAACACCTCATGGCTTACTTCATCTGGATGTTGGGTGTCTACAAACGATTTATATTGTAACTGAGAAGGAGTATCTGGTGGTCATTTATGCATGTAAACAATTTTAGTATATGTACATGGGGTGCATTTTTCCATAGTAACCAATCGTCCTACCTTTTCTGGTTACAGAACTTGAAGAGGCTGGAAGGTCATCTGACTCAATGAGCTTTGAAATTACAAGCCTAATATTTCAATATTCAGAACCACCACAGCATATAGCATCAAAGACGCCAATGGGTTATATTGATTGTCCACCGTAGCCTTAGTGGTTGATGCAGCTAATGAGCTATATGGAAATTCTAACACAAAAATATGATAACAAACAGGCATACTACAGTTCCACTTAAAATTTAAGAAAGAACACAGTTGTCAAAAATAAGAAGCTCTATAAAACCATTAATGATCAGCAATTTTATATATCCCTACAAACGAAGTATACCTATATTTATATTGAAGTCTTCAAGGCGATGGGACATGGGGCTTTAGAAGGATTTTGAGCTGTTGAAACAGCCCCAATATTGGGAATTGATACTTTTTGATATTCATGAGACCCTCTCTTGTTGTAAGGAATGCCATTGGATGAACCTTTATCATAAAGCCACCTCTTATCAATTGGCTAACCCCACCTTTTCCTGGAGCACCCTCTCTATTGACGTTGGCCATCTGGCTGATAGTTCTAGTCAAATTTAAGTATATAATCATGGCCATCAATCACCTCACTAAGTGAGTGAAGACCAAATGGTCATGTACTTAGGGGCCACAGCTATGGTTAAGTTTATTCCGCAAGATATTATTTATTGGCATGGATTCCCACAATTTCTTTTGACGAATAATAAGACTAAGTTTACTTCCCAGATAATTCTAAGCATAATTTATGTTGGTTATACAAGGTATTATATACAATACACTACCCTTATACCAACAGCACGATGGAATGAGTAACTGGTAAACTTGTTGGTATTCTACAAAAGATAATCATGGAGAAAACATCCGTCTGAAACCTTTTCTTGACTTCCGTCATTTGCATATAATATCTCTTATTACTCAGCCATGGGGCACTCTCCATTCACTTTACTTCATGGGAAGCAATCATCACTTCTTCAGTTATATATTATCTGGTTCATCAAGAGAATATAAGTCCCACTATATATAAAAACACTGATTCCAAAATTTATCCAAATACAAAGTGCCGCATATTTTTTGTGTTGGTTCAGAAAGTAAAGGTCTCAGGAATGAAATAAGAAAGACCAGTGGCCTTTACCCCACTTTGCTGTGAAGTAGTTGGTTCTGTTTTATAATAACCATGGGTTTGGATGAACTAGAAATTGGATCATATATGGAAAGGTATTTTAATACCAATGGAAAGATATCTAAAGATGCCTACACTATGAGGATCTTGTTAAAGATCACCTTATTACCAAGGTGCATGCTAAGTTTCTGAAGACTTATAAGCAGCGTTCTGGTCCAATGGCCATTAGTTCTCAATGATTTAGTTGACCCCCTCTCATCTTTGTCTCATGATGTTTGGTCAAGTGGATTAAGATGTTGTAATTGGTTTGACAAACCATCTGTGATATCTTATTGTTTTTCTTAATTTTATACTTTAAAATTTCTTTCCGCTCAATCTTACTTTTGAACGATTCTACTAAAAAGTTTATATTAACTGCCACCATCTAGAAATGTCTGTTCTTCAATTGATGTCCTCAGATCTTCCGCCTGCTGCTCCAGTGTGGGGCAGCGGTGATCCACCTCCCATCATTTTCTGCCCTGCAGGGAAATGAATTCAGATGGGCTCAAATAGTCCGTTAAACTCTACTGGCCAATTTATAACTCCATAGGACTTAATGCGTCACCTTGCGCGCATCCACCCAACTTGCCCCATCCTCTCGCCCTACCCAGATCCACTGTCTGATATTACCTTTATGTTGACTATGGGCGTTTAGTACCATATGCCAACAAAGCAATAATTGAACTCACCACCGCTGCCTTTTCATTGGCTGGCTTTATCAATTTCCGCCCTTTAAGGGCTATTTTGACATTAGTTTTCAAACAGAGAAGGACGCTGCAGCGGCGGCGTTGACTCCACTAATTTACAAAATATACACCCTTCCCCACTCCCCAAACTCATATCCCTGATGACACCACACTGGTGTCATTTGCCAAACTCCCTTTGCATCCCCTGCTCCAAATTTTTATATAATAAGTTGATGTCAGAGCTTTTGGCTTATGGCACTCAGCCAAACCTTTTCTTCACCATTCCTTATGATACAGAGTGCCTGGTTGCTCCTCAAGCCAATGATATTATCCCAAATCAATCTACAATTGCCCAACAAATCCCCCATGTGCTTGCTTGCTGCGGCACCATAGCATTCCTTTTGAGCTTGTGTTGATAGCGGACAATAGATTTGTCCCATTTGTTTTGAGTTTGACCACTTTAAACGGTCCTGTTCCCATGCCAATTCTTTAGTTACAATTTCTGAACCTGTTTGAGCGTCATCTGAATGTGGCTTTTGTTGCCACCTCCCATCAAACATACTTGCATGTTGAGAAAACGTGAGAAGTCAGCCCCCACCAAAACTATCAACCACACTCACCGCCCTGAGCACAAAATGACCAATCAGAGTCAGGCTTAGACCACCATTCTCACCAAGAAGCCCATTAAACTACTACAACCCACCAAAATTCTACATTCACTATTCTTGTGAACTAAAATCCTTGGGACCTATTGGATGAGTTTTATGAATCAGGTAAAATTGTCACAAATAAGGATGAAGAATCTGGTGAAGAAGACCTGAATTAAATTTTTTAGGCTGAATTTTATAACTCTGATTTTGACAAAACCCACTCACCTACACTATATTCTCCTAAACCCAATGTTATCCCATACCAAAGTGACCACTAGATTGCCTTAAAAGGTGTCCTCACCCCATTGCCACCAACTCCGCAAAGTAGTGGCACAATCAATGGATCAATTCCATAAAGGGCTGAGAACAATCAACTTCCCTCCTGCTTTCCCTGAAGTAGCATGGGAGGAAATCACCAAAAGGTCTGATGATGCTGATGACTTTGTCATGAATGTTGCAAAACTAGCAGCATTCAACCCAACCTCTCCAATTACCCAGCAAAATATCGCCAGCTTGGCCCAACTCCCAGATGCCAGCATCAATGCTGAACATCATGCTGCAGAGTTAATTATGGCTGTCTTCCAAGCTGACCTTTAGGTAAGTAACTAATATCTCACCCTCCTCCAATCCCACCACACCGATGTCCAACGCCCTTGCTCTCTGCTTTTGTCCTCTTCTTCAACCAATATGCATCTTTGATACAAGATCCGCCTGAAGAAGAGCTGCCCAACCCTCCCTCCCCCTCTGCCATGGTGAACTAGCGGTACTCCGCTCCCTGCCTGTTTGGATATTTTTATTTTCTTTTGTTTTGTGGCCCGTTTGTTTTGGGCTTTTTTGCTTTGAATTGGTAATGTCCGTCCCTTGGTGGAATGCCTTAAATAAGATTTAAAATTAATTTTTATACTTTAACTGTTAATTTTATAAGGGTTCAATCAGTTAATATTTGTCTTGCCCCACAGCCCCCAACTTTATAGATCAAATCCCTAGTCCCTGTCAGTGCAGCTTATACTGCCTTGATTTCATGATCATTTTACTTGAGGCCTTGTGGATTATATCTAATATACTCTATTCTAGTTTTAATATATTATCTTTCCCTGCACTGAAGCAAAATGGCGTCATACCCATCGACGACTGACAGTAGCTTTTATAAGCAAACTGAGCAAATCTGACCTAAGCTACCCAATTGTCCTGCCAGTCCAAAACGTAGCACTGAAGGTATTTTTAATATTGGTTTACCCTCTCTGTCTGTCCATCAGATTGGGGATGATACGCCAAAGCCTTACATGGGAAATCTTCAAATTCCCTAGAAAATAAAGCCAGAATTTTGATATGGTTTGGGGTCTGCAATTTGAAACTATTTTAGCTTTTAAGCCATGTTGTGCGAATATCTCATCAATAGAAATGTTTGTGGCATCCTTGCCTTCAAAATTAGTGGTACACAGGAAAATTTGGCGTAATTAGTCAGCCAATTGACAATAACCATTATTGCATCCTACCCTTGACCTTGGGTAACCCTGTGATGAAGTCCATGCTAACCAATCCCCATGGCTGACTCAGCATTTGGAGTGATATTAACTTGACTCTGGGAGACTTTTTTCAAAGGTTTTGACTGTACACAAAACAAGCATTCCGCCACATACTCATAATATCCTTCCAAAGTCCGGCCCACAGATAGTTTCACCACACCAGTTTGACCATTTTCTAGACTCCCAGATGGCCTGCCAATGTGTTGTCGTGTGACGCTTTCAGTACCTCCTATTTTATGAACGGATTTGGAACTCACACTCACAAATCATGGTACAGAATTCCATTTCTCTTCTCATATGTCCAATGGTGACTGTGCTGCTGGCCTTTCATTGTTTCATCCCACATCTTACAACTAAATGCCTACTTCCTCTGCTTCCATCAGATTTACTCCCCCAATTCGCTCTCACCACTTATTATCATTAGAAATATGGTTTGACCAGAACATGGTAACCATGTTAAACCCCTCCAACTCCATCTTTTCAAATGCCAGCCCCACATCATGACTCAACCAATCAGCCAAGGTGTTGACCGTCCTAGTTAATACTATACCCAGAAATTGTATTGAACCAGTTCCACATGCCAATGTGCTTGGCACTGATTAATCTTCCTGGTCTCGCAGTGATACTCCAGTGCTTGCTGGTCTGTCTAGACCATAAAAGGGTGCTGGGAATAGAAGATGGTGCTGCCACTCCTGCAAAGCTGATACCACTGCTGTTAGTTTCTTGTCATATATTAGATAATTTGTTTCTGAAAGGACCATCTTCCAGCTAAAATAGCACACCAGGTGCTCCAGCCCGTCCTTCCCCTTCAGTAACAATACTTCCTCATGGCAAAATTTGTGGCATCCGTCTTGACCATGAAAGGTTATTTGGGGTCCAGATGAGCGAGGACAGGCGCCAAAATGAGCTTCCCTTTAGGATGACTGAACACCTCGCTCCTCCTCCTCCCCCACACAAATGTCACATCCCGTGTCAATTGCATAAGTGGCAGGGCCAACTGCAATAGATTTTTCACAAACCGCCTGGGGAAATTCACTGTCCCTAAAAAACTCCTTACATCCATTTGATGCGCCAGGTCTTTCCACACGTGCACCGCCTGTAGCTTGTCCAGGAATACCCAACCCTTTTACAAACATTTCATTTCTCAGAAACGTTACCAATTGTTTTTAAACTCGCACTTTGAAGGCTCAACTGCAATCCCACCTCAGTTAGTGCTTTCAGAACTTCCCACACATTATGTACATCTACTTCCTGATGATGGAAAAATAAAAGGATATCATCCTTATACTCAATTCAACACTGACCAATCATACTACTCAGCACCCAGTAAATCATGCGTTGGAACACCTCCAGGGCATTCCGCAATCCAAACGGCATTCCACGGTACTGGAACATTTCTAGGTGGCATTTAAACGCTGTAAACTTCTGGTGCTGTGGTCTCACGATTACTAGGTTAAAAGCGTCCGCCAGATCGAGCTTGAGGAAGATGTTAAACTCTATGACCACTTGGAGGGTGTCCTCCACTAATGGCATGAGGTAAGGGTCCAGCTCTGTAACCACGTTAAGCTGTCAGAAGTCCACGCACGGCCATAATTCTCCTCTTGACTTGGGCACCAGTAATATCAGGACACCATGGCATATTTTAACGGTTTAATTAACTCCTTGCTCAACATCAAATTTACATGCTTCTCCAATGTGGCCTTCGCCCATTCATTCAGAGATAAACCAGGCATCTGCGGAGAAGTTTGTAACCCTCCTTGAACTGAAATGAAAAATATGAATGGGCTCGTGGGAGAGAATAGCAAAATGTTTTTCAAGCCAAATATTCCCACAAACTCATAGTATTTCACCGGCAATTCCTCCTCCTGCATGGCACCCAGGCTTAAATAAACATTTAACTTATTTTCTCCCACCAGCTTTTTCATTTATTGGTGGCCCCATCCTCAGATTCAGTGTAAAGGAATGGGAAGGTAAATCAACCTGTGGCCAAACTAATGCCACCACCCATCTCCAGTACCACTGGATGAATCAAGTTTTTGATTGCACAAAACTTCTCCAGAACCCAAATGAATCCTGCCATACTTTTATTGATGGGCTCACTCGCCACAAGGGAGCCCTTTTCCAACGCAAAGGAAAACACCACCCTGGTCCCTTCTGAATCTGCAACTTAGGTAACTTGTCCGGTATGACTTGATGTAGTTCTCTTCTGCCACATTATCTACCAGGGCCATCGCCCCTTCCACTCCACTATCTGTATACAAGTCTACAAGGATAAAAACGTGGACAAAGAGAAGATGGAGATTTAATTCTATGATTAATCTTTAAATTATGAATTTGCTGATGTTGAATACTTGGGCATATTCCCATTTCCCTGTCCATGGTTCACTGGTTTACATGCCTCCTCTTTGTTCCTTTGGCGCACTCCCTTCTTTACATTTCCGAAATTTCTTGGGGCTTGATGCCAGCCCCTGACTAGAACAATTACTCTCTTAGATTATCTTTCCCTTGTGACATTAATCCCTTTCGCTGGTTCCAGGCCAGCGCCAATTGCTTCTAGATTTGTAATGCTAAACAACCTCTTCCACCAGCATGTCCTATATCTTCGCCACCGCCAAAGCCACCAGAAAGTCTGCATATAACCCCTGATGGAATATATGGAAAGATTGGGAATCCGCTAACTAGGCTGCTTTCGCCAATGGGTGGAAATCTACACATATTCTTCAACCAAACTACACCCCTGGCTACCATTAGAAGTGCCGGCCATGCCACATCCTTTGCCTCATCTGGACATGCTGCATGGTTGATCAACATTATGCACTCCTCAATTGAAATTAGCAATCATCCCTGTTCCTCAATCAAATCCTGCAACCATCCTGCCAATTCCAAAGGTAATGCATCCACCACCTGGGCTTTTTGGAGTGAGAAAAAGGATTCCCCTACTGTTGCATGTGCCAACTGCGCCTGAGAGTGTACTTGTGATTACCTTGTGAATTTTGACCAGTGCCTTCATGTGCAAAGCCACATGACCGCTAGGTGATTTGGCTTTTACTAGGACTTTCATGAATTGTGGGGTTTCCACTCCCTATAATTACCCCACCTCACACAGCAAAAAACGCCAGCGGTATCCCCACCATAACTACGGTCAGCAAATGTTGGTTCCACTCCTCTCCTCTGGAGACCACCACCTCCTTCAGGGACCCCACAAAACAGAGAGGAAGTTATTTGAGTTTTTTTGTGTAATGGCTGTTCATGCCAATATGTGACAAAGGAGTTGTGAAGTATGAGCCATGTCACTGACCACATGACTGACAACGCAGCCAAAATTCACCCCAAACTTGTGCGCCATTTCTGGATGTTGTAATGTTTTCCTAAACTATGGTTCTGGCAATGGTGCACGCAAGCAGCAGCTTCTGACTCCATAATTGTGCCAAGAATGAGACCAACGGCTGGGCCTGATCACTCATCAAGCTCATCTTTTCTAGTTCAATTTTAAATAATTCTGAATAAAATCTTTTGATGATTCCAAAGCTAGGAAATATTTTTTAATCTAAATAATTTTTTTAGAAAATGAAACTAAATTATCAGTTATCATTCTACCTTTTTATAGCATCATAAATGCCACTTGACTAAAATCCTTTACCCCAGGCTTTCAATTATTGACCAGATCATCATATGCAAAAGCTTAAAATCCCAGTAATTCATGATTTGGAGAATAAGGATGTCAGTCAAGCAATACATCGGATCAGCCCTCATTCTTGAATTTCTGAATTCTTACCTATGACCCCATTCTCTACTTATTCCTCCTTTGCCACAGAATTCTCCAACTTTACCTTTGGATTTTTGGTAGAATCTGAGATTTCATTCACTAAGTCATTGTGCAGACCAGGCTGAGCCTGATCTGTCACAGCTGCTATAAAACACTGCAATCTTACCTTGTTATTAAAGGTACTTCCAACCCCAATCACCATTTTCAAAGACATATAACGAGGGTTTTACCTCATAAAGTACAAGAGTCTCACCTGGTACAACCCCTGACTCTGAGGCCTACCACTCCTGGATCTTCAGCTGTGCCTACCATCACTGTTTGACTTATACTGTGAGCATTGGTAACTATATTCATCAATATTAACCCCTTATTCCTCTATTTACTAAAAATATAATATTATAGCCAGCTATATCCATGGTATTCTGGTTTGGATATTAGGCGCCTACTCATCCAGACTGGCAGGCCAGTATTAATTTCATCAGACGTTAACATTATAAATGATGTTCTGGTTTGCCTATGTGACAGCTTCTGTGGATTATGATAGTAAGTTTGCAACTGATGATCAATGCGCACAACTACAGTATGCTTTACCTCTTGTAGTAGATACCGCTAGTGCATCAAGGTCCAGGCGATGGCAGCCAAGTCTTTATCATTGTGGCCCAAGAGCGCCCCATCCCATTAAACTTCCACATAAAATAATCCACTGGAAGTTCTTATCTTTTCAGATATTTGTATGACGATTCCTAGCTCTCAAATTAAAGTCTCAATATGATCCCAACTCTGGTGTTGATTTTACCCTTTAAATGAATTGCATTGTAATCAGACTCATGATTTCTCATTTAACTTCTTTTTTATCACTAGATTGTCCCTTCCTCACTCTCTCATTTTACTCCTTTTTGACAACTCCATTACATAATTGCATTATACAATAGTCAATGATCATAATCAAGAGATCTCAATCAAATCTTGAGTGAAGTGACTTGACTATAATATTAGTCATCTAATTTTATTTAAAAAGATCGCTTATATTTACCTAGTCTAATTTTTCTCTTATGTTTTTGGAAGTTGAGAGTAGACCAGCTAACTATAACCTGTGCAAGTATCTTAAAGAGATACTCACGCTACACCATCCCTCATTCTATAAGTGAAAGCACCTACGCCCATGCTAGAGTTGTCTTGAGCCACAATAAAGGCTTTTATTCATCAGCATGGCATAGAACAGGGGTGGAGGTGAACATGTTCTTATTAAATCAAAAGAGTGTTAGCACTCTGGGGCCCATGTAAAAATTGTGTTCTTATCAATGAGTGGATGTAAGGAAACGTGAGTTCATAAATGGCAGGCGAGAATTTTTTAATAAAGTGAATGATCCAAGAAAGCTAATTAGCTGCTTCTGCATCACAAGATAGTTAAATAGAGATTGGTAACTAATTTGGATTGTAAATATCATGGCCTTCCTTCAGGGTGAGGTTTCCTAAGAATTGCACTTCATCCTTGAAAAATTTTTCATTTATATGGTTTTGTAAAAATAACCTGGCTTTTGAGGGTTTTTTATCAAAGCTACCAAATCATTAGCATGTTGCTCAGCATTAAGTAAGTGGATTAAGATGTTGTCAACATAGGCTACCACTTAAGAAAACTTACTTCACCTAGAACATTATCAAGAGCCGCTAAAACATCTGACGCATATTTCAGTCCAAAAGTCATAACTTTAAACTGGTATATTTTATAACAGGTGAAGATTGCAGTCAACTATTCCTTAACGACTTGACCACGCTTGATGAAAAGCATACTAATACAAGTTTATAAAAACTACCTTAAGTTTAGATATTTCTTGTATAGTAGTGGTCTCAAAGAGAAGAGGGTAAGGATCAGGGATTGTAACATTGTTCAAGTGGCCATAATCCACACGAGGCCTCAGGATGCCATCAAGTTTCTGAGCGAGTACCACAGGATAAGAAATAAGGGGAGGTTTTCTTTATTGTCTAATTTTTCACTGTCATAGCATCAATAAGCAGCTTTAAAATCAAATCCTTTCAGTTGTGTAGCCATACAAGGTGAAGTTAATTTTGATTAAATTACTTGTCAGTTGATAATGCAGATCAAACTCTGAGTGGCTTGAAAGGCTATTTAACTTTCCACATCAAACAAAATCTTAGTGGACTCAAGGCTCTGTGGCAGATTAAGAAGGTTATGTTGAACATTAGTAGCGGAATACTTTACTACTGCCGTCACTACCTTCCCTGCGATCAGTGTTGAGAGGAGAGGGATCTTGTAAAGAGAGTGTCTGCAACTCTCCTGTTCCCAAAGAGGTGGTGCAGGGTGCACAGTCACACCGCAAGGGAACTAGTCATTATCAAGATGGTAAACAGAGCACCGCTGAGGATGCCAGAACAGAGGTGACCCAGGGCAAGGGCGTACAACGTGGAAGATAGTAGTAGAAAACTAATGTCCAACAAAACTTGGTTGGACCTAATAGGGGAGTCCATAACTAAATGGAAATCTGTGCAGGAGGGCTTGGGTGCCTCAATCTGAAGGGGACCATGGCTGCCCAGCGCTGCACAAGATTTGGTAGCTATTTTGGTAAAAATAAAATGACCAACTTTGTTTAAGACGTCCTCGAGGAGGTCTGAACACAGGTTCGCCCATGGAACCATTTTAAACGTAAAGATAACAGGGGATTCTACTAGGAAGTCAACCAACAAGGAAATTTGGTCTCAAGGGAACATAAAATAAACAATGGGGTGAGTCGTCAATTGGAAGAAGTGATGCTAAGCCTAAGCGCACCAATAGGCACACTCTACCATTGGCTTGGGTCCTGTAACGTAAAGTAGACGAAACTCAAGTTATGGATTTTAATTGGATTTAATCCAATTCAATTTTTTAAATTTGGAACAGGTTTTGAACCCCTGTTCCTTGAGCAACCATAAGAAATTGTTAAGATTTAGAACATAGCTGGTGTGTTTTAACGCCTTGGCTGTTACGCCAGGATGAGCATAATGCACATTTCCAGGACCAAACTATGCATATTTTGCTTGTACACAGCGTTTTCCAGGGTATACTTAAGGTCAGGGAGGCCTGTTAACTTCACCTTTTTGGCCTCCTGACGTGCAGCTTTGTCCTTACAGTTAGTTTCCACAATCATGGCATCATTCCATGACATTACTCTCTTGTTCTTTTGGGACTCCACCCCTCCTCCAGGGGGCTTTCGCCAGGTAAAATTTTTGTGAGAAGGGCCAGTTTCATGACGACCATTTCTGTTTTGACTTGGGTCCTGCAGGCTCAGGGAAGCGCTTGTAGAAAACTTCAATCAAGGCTTTGGCATGTGCGCAGTCACACGCTGGTAGCCAACTGTTTTACACTGAATCATATTCTTTCCAGGATACTAGGTATTAAAACCTTCTTTTTACTCAGCGGGAAGCTACTATCTCCTCCACTTTCCACTCCGGTGCCCCATCCACAATATAAGCCTCTGGGGTAGCTGGTGGGTGGCCCTCAAACAACGTCAGCTTGCTTTCATCAAAGACTGAAAAAATCTGGTATGAGGGTGGAGATCCAACTAGTACGAGGCGTGGCACACTTTTCTGACAACGCGGTAAGGCCCAATCCTCTTTGGTCCCAGCTTTTTTACATGGCTTAATAGGGATGTTAAAAGCATCAAGAATCATTAAATCCCCTTCCTTGAAAGTTGGACCTACCCATCTCTTTCCATTGGCATTCTCCTTATATCTTGTATAGAAGCCTCCAAATTTTTGAAACTCCCTGGTGTACTTTCTTGATTGTCTTAGCAACTTCCACCACCGCTTCAACTTTTGATCCACAGCTGGGCTCCATGTTGAAGGCGTGGTTAGACACATGATTGTTTAAAAATGGGGAACAACTGATAGATGCATGTTGAGTGTTGTTATAGCTAAACTGGCAATGGGAAGGTGAAAAACCACAATCTGAATGATCCGCAGCAGTGTAACACCGCTGGAACTGTTCTAAGCACTGGTTCACTCATTCAGTCTGCCCATCTTATTGAGGGTGATAGGTAGCTGAACGGCAGGGGCAAAGCTTAAGACTTACACAACTCTTCCCAAAAGACGGAGGTAAAATGGGGTCCCCAATCACTAATAATTTCTTGGGGGACCCCATAAAGCGCAAACACATGAGTGACGAAGAGCCTAGCCATGTCAGCCATGGTTATTGTGGTTCTGCAGGGAATAAATTGGGCAAACTTTGTAAAACTGTCAACCACTACTATGATGGCATTGTAGCCATCAAATACAGGTAATTCCACAATAGCATCCACTGATAAAGATGTCCAAGGACATTAGGCCTTTTGAACTGCTACCAACAGCCCTGATAGATGATGGCAATTTGGCTTCATTTGGTTGCAGAATAGGCAATCCTTACAATACCTGGCTACCTGAGCGGCTTTCCTTCCAATTGTAAGTGTGGCGAATTAGCTTCAAAGTCTTCGCCTTCCCAGGATGGCCAACGGTGATTCTGTCATGATGGTCCCAGATGATTTCCAGGATAAGTGGTCTGGTAGGACCCATAGGCGCCCCTGGAACCACACCATCTCATCCTTCACGTGGTAACCCCTGGTAATGTCACCTGGATTTAACTTACTCTTGGCATGGACCATATTATACTCATCTGACAAAGGCTTTTAAAGGACTACCTTTCTAAACATACCATATAATTCCACATTTTCCAGAGGAGCAAGTGCTGGCCCGTGGGTCAGGGGAGAAGATAGTTGAGACACAATCTTGCCTGGAGGAATCATCAAGTGGATATTATGCATCTCTACCTCCTTAGAATTGGGAGCCAGTGCAGGGTTTCAGCTCAATGCATCTGTCAAACCATTCTCCTTGCCCTTTGTAAACTCATAAGAGAACAAAAATTGGGCCAGGGTCCCATGCCAGTGATATTGCCATGGAGTCAAGACATGAGGTGCGCGGTAGTACAACAAGGAACAATGATTGTACAAACGCGAAATGGTTGGGATGAGCCGTGCAAGTGATGCCTCCAATAGGTAAGCGCCTTAACCACTGCTAATAACTCTTTGTCATAAACGGCTTAGTTCAACTCTGGCAGGGAATATTGCAAGAAAGATCCCCAACTTGATGCTCTATTCCATCTTCGCCTACTTGTGATAGGCCATTGTATGGCAAAGTTGGAGGCATCAGTGGCCACAATGAACACCTTTTCAGGATCCACATAGGAAAAAATGGATGTGGACAACAGGGTGCACTTTACCGCTTGAAATGCATCCTGCAAAATGGGGGAACACTGGAGCAAACTTTGCTCCACTCGCCTTATACAAGGGCGCCATAACCTTAAAAAGATTTGGTGTGAATTTCTTGAGGAATGTACACATCCCAAAAACTCTTCAATTCCTTGGCTGAAGTTGAGGGTGGGCCATTCATGAAATGTCTTCTCCTTGTCTGGAGTTATCATGTGACTTTCATCAAACATGAGGTTGCCCAGAAAGGTGACCTGGGACTTGAAGAATTCACATTTACTGATTCTTACCGTAAGGTCAGCTGCCCTCAAACGCTCCACCACATGCCAAAGGTGTACTGTATGGGACTCATGATCAGGTAAAACACCAGAATATCATCTATATAGGATACCTCACACAAACTTACCAGTTCCCCAAAGCCGCATCTATATGGCATTGAAAGATAGCTGGGGCATTTTTAATCCCAAAGGGCATAACTCAAAACTGGAAAGTCCCTTTTCTAGTATGGAATGCGGTAAGCCACTCCTGGCCCTTCTTGATCCTGATCTGATTAAAAGCATTTAATCAATCCATTTTGGAGAAGATTTTTGCCTTGCCACATAGCGAGTAATCTGTGAACCAATGGAATGGGATGCAAGTCTGGTGCTGTGACATTGTTAGGATTCCCATAGTCTACACATGGGCGCAAGGTACTATATGACTTTTCCACAATGAGAAGTGGAGATCATACCTGGGAGGTACACTGAAATATTGCGTCTTTAGTTAATTGCTCCGTAACCCACAAATCTCAGGCCGCTTACTCCCATACAGTCAAAGGGTAAATGTGAGAAGATATATGCACCAGATTAACGTTGAGCTTGAACTCGCAATCAAGCTTTGAATGAGCTGGTAGTACGTTGTTTATTGCCGCATGAAACTAAGATTTTATCTCCATCAAACAGGAAGGTAATGGTACCTCCAGTGAGGGCTTCGGCAATGGAGTAATGATAAGAGTATGGATATTGACCAGTAGGGCAGATCTCCCTGAGAGTTCGCTTCAGACAAAGGGACAACTAATATGTGACCATTTATCAAAGTCAAGTACAAGTTGTTGTCTGTCAAGTTGATTCTGAAGTCAAACTTTCGCCACCACTCTAGTCTCAAAATAATGGGGTACAAGAGGTTTTTGATTGCTTATAAGTGGTTAGCCAAATGATATTTGCCCACTTGATAATCCACTAACCCTAGAACCTTCAGCGTGGTAATACCTTGGGAAGCCCCTCCTCTGTCCATACCACCTGGTAAATAATTCAACTCAAGGTAGTCGGCCAGGTCTTGGTCAATAAAATTCTCAGATGCTCCTATGTCCACCAAAACATTTGTGCTGATTTTCCCTAAAGAGGATGAATGGGTAGCAGTCAGCATAAGATATCCAGAATGACCTTTATTCATAGCAACAACCGCCAACACTTCACCAGAAAATTCCTCATCCAGCATAAGCATGCCTCCAGGGTATGTTTTTGCATCAAAAAATGGAGAGGGATAGTTGGCCACTTTTACAACTGAGGTCACATATCCCACCTTATCTCCAGCAGTTGCATAAACGTTTTTATATTGTAAAAGTAACTCCTTCTTTACCGCCTGTGTTCTGCAGATCAAGGTAGGGGTCAAGCGTGGGTTCTCTGGGGTGATCTTTTATTTAAAAGATGTAAGCTGACCAGGGGACAGACAATACTGATATATGTAATGGGGTAGGGGGAGGTGAAGTGTAACAAAATTAGGCACCCCAGAGTAGATGAGCTACCCCTGTTGCCAGCCGGTACTGCCAGGTATAAGGGGGTTGAGTGCGCTACTCCAAAGGGGTTTCCCTTATTATGGAGAAGGTTTAAAGGAAAGGGCCTATATGCAGAAACCAGACTGGGAACCATGATTCAACAAGTTGTTGATGCTTCAGCCTCATGTATTCATATAGCTAGGCTTGAAAGTGTTTTAGTAGGTTAGGTGAAATCTGCTGATGTCCCATGTATGGTTGGCACAGTTCCCTTGAAGGCATCCTGTGCTATGGTGTGGATTGTCCACATTGCAATGGTGACTATCAGGGAGCGGAATGTGGTCAGTATTGGGGATCCAGATTACAGTGCGAAGAAGCTTCTGGTGATTGACAGCTCCTGATCGTTATGTGTTCTTAAAAAAAGCTCAACTTCCCGCCATATGGCTCTAGATGGGGGGCTCGCCTCAAGGCGGTGGTTCAGGGTGCCATCCCCTCCACACACTGCGTTCTCTGCATAAGAGTTGGAGCGATCTGCTGTTCTGTAGGTTCTTCTGAGGCAACACCAGGTGTTATCTCTTACCCTTAGATGGAGGAGCGAATGATGTGTTTTCCTCCATATTGTCTTCTGTGTTGTGAGATTGTATGGGATGTCTAAAGCATCCAGGCAGTCAATACTTGCAATGAATGGGGCCACGTCGTGTGTGTCCCTCTGGGTGTGGTCCTCTGGATTTCTTGGTGTGAAGTGGGCTCTGGGCCTTCCCCTTCCCTGACTTGTGCCTGTGAGTGTGACGTACCACCCCATGTGCTAAATGGTGCAGAGGAGGCTTTTGAGGTGTGGGGGGTTCTATGAGGGCCCGCTGCATTGAGACGGTTTGCAAGGTATGTGAGAAGGCTGGACGGGTTGTGTGGGTTGGATAGTTTGAGCGCCTGTGCAAAGTTGGCCCTTGACGCTCTGGACCAGTGTTGATGCGGGAGGTCTGGGGCTAGGATTTCCTTTATCCAGGTTCTCAGTATATGGTTGGCGTGGACCTCAAAGTCTATTAGGTCCATGCCTCCGCTAGATCGTGGGCCAAAGAGTGTTTCCACCCATACAGGTGGCCGGGTCCCAGGCCACAGCCATCCCTGGATAAGTGCGCAGATTGAGGATATAAATGTAGGTGAGAAGGATATTGCATGTGGGGGGAACCACAGCATCGGGATGATGAGTGAGTTGACAACTGTTACTAGCTCTGTTAGTCCTGAGGATCTTCCTTTAAGGGAGGCGACACAGTTGGACATCTGCTGTATTAGATTGTTCTCCATTATCTCATTGGTGTACCACCCTGTCTCCAGCCATACCCCAAGGTGGAGGACAGGGTTGGTCATAGGAGGTGATGCGAAGGGAAGGATGAGATGGTTGTTCCTTCATGGGGGCTGTGAGGTTTGGGTGTTGTACCCCAGTTGTTAGTGTAATTGTCTAAGATGATTATTTTCATTTTCCTTTTGTTGAGCGAAGCGTTTCTCACAATGGAATATTCCTCTAGTGTGCATTCCAGTTGGCGGACATCATTGTTGTTAGCTATACCAGTTATGCAGTCATCCGCAAAGGCTAGTATCTTGACTGGTGACTGGCCTTGTGCGGCTATGCCCATGAGGCATGAGTCAGCGACGCGAAGGAGTGGATCAAAGCTGAAGTTATATAGCAGTGGGATGAGGGGGTCCCCTTGTTTGAGCCCTCTGCATAGTGTGATACTGTTAGTTAGAAAGCCAGGGCCGCATACAGCCATGGATGCAGGTTTTTAAGGAGCATCACCCAGTTTATGAATCTGGGTGGGAGTTTGTAGGCGCTCAGGAATTCCTTCAGCTACAGCCAGCTAACGCAGTCATATGTCTTCTCCTGGTCTAGGAATAACTGGGCTCCAGTTTTTTTGGATTGACATATGTTGGCAACGGAGTGTATTGGTCCAGATTAAACGCCCTGGTATGAGCTTAAACTGATTGGGCGACAGGATTTTAAAGATTATTTTCCTAATCTGGTTGCTAAAAGTTTTTGTGAGTAGTTTTGTATCAGTGTTAAAGAGTGCAATTGGGTGCCAGTTGTCTAGGTCCAGTTTGTCGCCCTTTTTAAACAGGGCTATGACAAGGAGTCCTGACCATCAGGCAGTAGGCGTGTCTCCAGAAGGCACTGGTTCATTGATGCTAAGAGGAGGGGGGCGATTTGCTTGAAGTATTTTTTGTAAAATTCATAGGGTATCCCATCAGGCCCTGGATATTTCCTACATGGTGCACCATGGACTGTGTCCCAGAGCTCCTCTTGCGTTAATAGGTTCAGGAGGTTGTAGTCTGGCGGTGCGCTTTGTGTTCTGTCAGTGTGTATAAAATCTTTACTTTTTTGGGGGTCAGTTAGGGGTCACAATATAGTTCAGTGTAATAACGGTGTACTTTCGCCTTGAACTCCTCTGGGTTTGTTGCCACAGTGCCGTCATCTTTGCGGACCTGTGTGCATGCAGCCTGATTGCTGTGGGAGTGGAATTGGCAGAAAAAGTATATTGAGCAGGTTTTTCCTTCTTTTATAAACTTACTTTTTCTTGATACTTTGATTCTGTGCTGGTGTTCAAAAATGAGGGCGTTTAGGTGTGCTGATATTTCAGCCCATTTTTCCCCAGTTGGGGCTATAGCTGGACTTTGGGTTGTTGAGCTTAAGGTTGTCCAGTTCTGACAAGGTGCGCCAGATTGTGACTGTGTCAGTGTGTACTTATGCGAGCTGAGGTGGCAAGTTTTATTTTGTTAGTTTGGTTTTACAATTTTCCCAAGTTTTGATGGGATCTGATAAGAATGGGGTTATGAATTCTGGGTTTGTGACCTTGTGTTTGACCCAGTCAGATATTTTGGGCAATTTTATGTTTTTAGGTGTAGCTTTCTCCAGGTTGACGCCTGTGTGGGAGTTCAGGTTGGTGAGAGCTTCACCAAAATGAGTCAGTGGTCAGAGAAATTGATTTTTTTGTTGCAAAGTTGGATATGTTAAAATGGTGAGTTTTTGGTGTGAGGATGTAGTTGATATGGCTCATTGAGATGAGCGTTCCCTTATATATGTTGGGGCGGGTCATGTGGGGAAGGAGTGGTGACCCAGAGGGAGGGTATCATGTAGGCAAAGAGATGCCTTCATTGCATGAGACTTGATGTTCCCTGGTGGGTATCCCCTGGGGTTAGGCCATTGGTCCATATTAAGGTTATCCCAGCAGTTGAAGCCGCCCAGTAGGATGGTATCTGGTGGGAGGGTGAGTGTTGGGATGGTCTCAAGGAATTTTTTCCTCTTGACCGCGGTGCGTGGTGCATAGATGCATGCTATCAAAATTGTGTCCTCTTGGTTTGCAATTGTTGCTATCAGGACACAACTGTGCAGATATGAGGAGGAGTTCGTGAAAATTAGTTTTTTGTTATTTTGAATGACCACCCAACAGTGTAACGTCCATACCAATAGGGATGGTGAGACCCTGGCTGACCAGGATCTATCTTCCCCCTGTAGGCAGTTGGTTTCTTGGATAGCCAAGATATCTACAGGGGTTTTCACAGGAAGTCTAGATTTTTGCTTGGGATGCATGAGCCCTGCTCCCACGATGTTTAGCGTCCCTATTGTCACTGAATTGCTTGAAGCGTCTCAGGAGCAGTTGGGAGGGCCACCCGGCCCACTCCCAACTCCCTTTTTGCTAGCTCTGCTCCATGTTTCTGGGCCAGTATATTCTGTGGCATCATCCAGTCCCATACCCTTTGTCGATTTCTCACAGATATTGTGGTTTTTAGGATTTTTGGCAGATTTTCCTTCTCATAACTCATGATGGTCCAGTGCGGTGCACTGATTTGTTTCTGTGGTTTTGGGGTGTGAATTTAGAAAATTGGGTCCCGCTTTTTGCCCAATCTGGAACTGAATTGTCCTGCTAAGTTCACTTGATTGATACCATTTAGTGATTCAGTCGCTTTGTTGAGAAAATTTTCATTTTGGGCGTACTACTCTGATTGGGTGGCTTGGATAATTTTCTCCATGTCCTCCTCATATTGGGCAGTTTGTACTGATTGGTTTTTGCTTGGCTGCTTTCCCCTATGTTCCCCTGAATTTGGCCAGGGTTGATAGAGGAGGATATGAGTGATGCAGCCTTGGCCGCTTCCCGCTTGCAGGCCTTCTGCATCATTTTGCATGCTTTGGGTGTTACTGGGTCTATGAGGAGGTAATGCCCATCCTCTCCCCATTGGAAGAATGGTTGGCGTCAGTCATTTTTCCAAATTCTACATTGTCTTCATCCATGGCATCATCGCAGAAGTCAGGGGCCATGATGCCCTTCTTAACGGGACATTCATGTTCCTTGTGCCCCAATGTGGTGCAGTGGTTGCAGATAGGCGTACACATTCTGGTGTGAAGCAGAATGGCTTTGACACACTCCCATCTGGGAGGTGAATTGCTGCTGTTTGTGGGATTCTTGTGAGGTCTACGGCTACCTTGGGGAGCGGGTGGATCATGGCAATTGCCTTTCCTGTGCACAGGTTTAGCATCAGGTGAAACCGCTGTAATTTGAGTTCTTTAATTTTTCCATAGCTGGTAAGTCCAGCTCAGAGCTCCTCCTTGACTTGCTTGTGGGGAAGGGTGGTAGTGAGAAAGTCAAAAGAGATTAACAAAGTGTTTGCTTTGTTCCATCTGGTGCACACAGTATGCACAATTTGTTTGCCCATAGAGAGGAAAGCTTCAACGCAGACTTTTGTGGCTTTGTCTACATCTTCTTTGGTCTCAAAGCCCAAATTGATCCAGCCACGTTGGATCATGTGGGTGGTAACCTGCATCGCGTAGGAGAAGAGGGAGGCCTGTGCCTCGCCCACTTCCTCCTAAAGATTTGAAGACTTGACCCCTAGGTAGAATCAGATCCCATGCTTTACCTTTGATAGGGGTTGGTTATATTGGATTTCCATGTATTGATTTTGTTTCGTGGTGAACTCCACAAACCAAGGCGGTGCCTCAATTTGTGGTTTTTTGGCAGCCATGTTTCCCAGTCCCCCTCCAGGGCGTTTCTTGCCCTTTGGCGCACCGTTTTTCCATTTCCTGATACAGCTTTCACCCATTCAAATTGGGATTTGTTTTAGTCGCCCATCTCTCCTGTGTGATTATCAAAAATTGGTGATTAAATTTATCGTAGTAACTAATGTTATTATTAAGGGAAAGAAAAGCTCTCTGGGGTGATCAGGTATACTGAAAATGATTTCAAACTAGAGCCACAAGATATGATATTTGGCTCATTTTCTATATAAGTAATTAGCGTTACAAAACTCAATTTAGACTTTAAACAACCCCATACTAATTTTGGTGGCAAGTTGTGCATCGTAAATCAAGGTCATCACCACCAGACACTTTGTCAATAATCCTACCTGCACCATCCAAATGTGATGCCAAGAAAAATCATCTTAATTAATTTACTTTCATCGATTTTGGGGTAAAGTTGGGAAATCACGATATCTGGATTGTGAAGCATCCAAATCTACCAGTTACAAGCAGGAAGGGTGGACTTTCCAGTTGGAGGTAGTGAGAATAATGCTGAGATGCACCAACCCTTTTGCCAAATGATAAAATGGTAGTGAGCCCCATCAATTCTGTGACAAATGGCAGGCGCACCCAATTTGCACTCAGCAAAAGCCCCACATGGATAAACTAGTGTATGTAAAAAAGTGGTTGATCAACTAATGTAAGAAAAGCGTCTGCAACTCTCCCGTTCCTAAAGAGCTGGTGCAGGGTGCACAGCCACACCTCCAGGGAACTAGTAATTATTAAGATGGTAAACAGAGCACCGCTGAGGATGCCAGAATAAAGGGGACCCAGGGCAAGGGGTACAACGTGGAAGATAGTAGTAGAAAACTAATGTCTAACAAAACTTGGTTGGACCTAATAGGGGAGTCCATAACTAAATGGAAATCTGTGCAGGAGGGCTTGGGTGCCTCAATCTGAAGGGGGCCAGGGCTGCCCAGCGCTGCACAAGATTTGGTAGCTATTTTGGTAAAAATAAAATGACCAACTTTGGTTAAGACCTCCTTGAGGAGGTCTGCACACAGGTTCGCCCATGGAACCATTTTAAACGTAAAGATAACTGGGGATTTTACTAGGAAATCAACCAACAAGGAAAGTTGGTCTCAAGGGAACATAAAATAAACAATGGGGTGAGTCGTCAATTGGAAGAAGTGGTGCTAGGCCTAAGCGCACCAATAGGCGCACTCTACCATTGGCTTGGGTCTTGTAACGTAAAATAGACCAAACTCAAGTTATGGATTTTAATTGGATTTTATCCAATTTTTAATATTAAATTTGGAACAGGTTTTGAACCTCTGTTCCTTGAGCAACTATAACAAATTGTTAAGATTTAGAACATAGCTGGTGTGTTTTAACGTCTTGGCTGTTACTCCAGGATGAGCATCATGCACATTTCCAGGACCAAACTATGCATATTTTGCCTGTACACAGAGTTTTCCAGGGTATGCTTAAGGTCAGGGAGGCCTGTTAACTTCGCCTTTTTGGCCTCCTGACGTGCAGCTTTGTCCTTACAGTTGGTTCCCACAATCATGTCATCATGCCATGACAGATCTTACTTAAATAGAATTTGAGGTAAAAGCTAGCTAAATCTTTCCAAGGATATGTTACCAATTGACAGCACCAAGAACCTATACTAAAATTATTGGGTATAACAGCTCTTGAATCGCTGAAAAATAGCTACAGCTTATGTTCATCAGCACTGAAACAAAGTGATTTACACGGGATGAGAAAACCCATTAATCCTGTGAAGCACACAAAACTGTACCCCATAGCAACTTCCATTTCCAAGGCCTGCACCACATTCAGATTGTTATAATTACCAAGAGCTCCGGTATACACCAGGAAATCATTGACATATTATGTTGCCCTAATGAAACATGGAAAGTAAACAAGAATTAATCATGGTCATAATTATTTTAGCTTGTTGAGAGAACCAACGTGGGATTCTTGTTTCTTAAATATAAGGTTTCTTCATGAAAATTTATTGATAGTTAAAAATGGAGAGAAAATTTCTGCTGCCCGTGCATATGATAAAAAAGCTGATCGATGATATGAGGGGTCATCTAGAGGACAAATATCTGACATCTTTTCATAAATAGGATTTAAACAGTGTTGTGCTTAAATTTCTTTACCAGCAATAACTGGGAAGGAGATACTGTGGGTTCTTAGGATTCACAGGGGTTGCTATCTTCCTAATTAGCTCATCCAGGGTATCGTCATAATGAACAGAATAATCAGAACTTTAGGAAGCACTATGAGCTAACATGGTCTCCTCTGCAGATTGGGATAGTACATCAAAATCAGGTGATTTATGTTCCATGACATGTTTTCTAAAGTGAACTAAAAAGGACAAGGAAAAGTTGAGCAAGTCCAAAGGGGTCAAATTGACCATTCTCCATGAATTCAGATTTATATAAATTGAAAGCTGGGTCAGGGCCAAGAAGGCACAGGTAAATTCCTAAAAATTGCATTATGAAGCCCAAGATTTTAATCAATATTATCAATAATCACCAGTTACTAAATAAATGAGGATGGGTCTTTTACGTTTGCATTCCAAATGAGGACTAGATTTGTTTACAAAAATGATATTACAAAAATGGTAAAATGCAGCTGGTGTCAAAAAACTTGAGTTCATACATACTTGAGGTAAAGAACTAAAATGGATGGTAGTATTTATTATTAGCTAGAATTATTTTCAAGCCCATTAGATTTATTCAGGTCTCACCCTGATTTTCAAAATATTGCATTTTTTCAACCTTCTCTCTGTTAGTCATCTCCTCAACCTATGAATAGAGCTTATTTTCTTTTTTATCATAAGATACCTTTTGCTGACTTCAAGGGTTACCTCCTCATGAGAATTTTCTGGGTTTTTGATTGCAATCTATGAAGGTGTTGCCACCTTATAGGATGTTACTAAGTTTGTTTTTATAGTATTTTATTCTTGGAGATAGAGACACATTTCTTACATCAGATTAAATTATTTTTTGTACCTGTGGGGATTTTATTATGTGAAGAAAACCTTCAGTTGGAGTTGATTAAGTGCACTGGCTGGTTTCCGTGGTCACTAGTCTTCTCACCACGAAGTTATTGTTCATTTTGGCAGTAGCTAGGTCAGTTTTTTCTTTTTTACTTCCCGTAGGAGGGCTCCAACCCTTCATTCAAGATATTGGTGGTTCTGTACCATTTGAGTTTCTGCTACCTGGGCTTCAAATTTTGAAAGCTTCTATTATATAACAAAACTAGCCCTCACTCAACCACTTGGGCCATTGAGGGGCTGCGTCATAGTTTATCTAGTGCCTTTGATTTGGAGAGAAAAGGTTTTGAACTCCTTCAGGAAGTGAGGCAACCATGGTTCCCTTCCTTCCAAACCTTCCATAAGTTCTGTGCCCCCAGTCAGTTTGGAAGCTTTTAAATGTTCGTCTTATAAAAATGTTGGTTGGGTCCAGGCCTTAATTTTTTTTGACGTCTTCAGAACTTCATTATCCAAAAGAAGAATAATGAGCCAGTCATTGAACACTCAGTGATTGCAGGCACCACATGCCTCCTCCAATCCTATGGTTGGTTTCCTCCTTTGTGAATTCCTCACTACAGCCAAAGGGGTTTTATAATTTAGCTATGAATATAACACTGGTGGGGACCCTATAAATACTGCCCTTAAAAACATGAATTTCCCTTTGAAAATGGAATCTTCTTTTACTTCCATTCCTTCTTTCTTAGGATCACTGTAGTATTATCAGGGTTTTACACCCAAATTATTATTTAACGTTTCTAATAATTTTGCTGTGAAGGTTTCACTGGCGGTAACCTCTATATATACTGCTCTAGAAAACACACATATTCTTCTGAAAATGGAGGAATTTCAATAATTTTGGCTTTTGAGTTTGTGGTAACTTGGAGGTTGCCAGGGATTCAGTGCAAGGAGAGTGTCTATAACTCTCCTGTTCCCAACATGGGAGTGCATGGTGCACAGGGCCAACGCCAGGGAACTAGTCATTAGTACAATAGTTACTAGAGTTCAGCAGAGGGTGCTTAAGCAAGAATAACTTAGGTTGATGAGTGTTATCATTAGAGTGAGTAACTAAACAGGTGCAACGCGGTGCACGGAGTAGTAAGATATAGGCGTCCTAGGTTGGAGGGAACCTGGGCGGCCCAACAGTGCACTGGCAGATAGTTTTATCATAGTTAAAATTATAAGGTTAATGTAGCACATGAACTCCGTGAAGAGGTCCATGCACAGGATCATCCAAGATAGAAATATATGGAAACAGTGTAATTATCAAAGGGTTTAATTAATAGGGAAGTTGACCAATCAGAGATATTAGACTTGACATAAGAAATTTAAAGGACATTGGAAAAACAATCAATTTAAGGAAGTGGGTCTAAGCTGAGGTGCACCAATAGGCGCATGCTTCCATCAGGCAATAAAATGTACTTGGTAATTGACCAAACACGGGTAATTGATTGTAGGAGCGGCTGACCTGAGCTGGAAATTTTGAAAACTGAACGTGTTTTGAGTCCCCATTCACCTAAAAACTGAAGCAAACTGTTTTTGTTCACCATAAAGCTAGTTCGTTTTAATGCACCTGATGTTATACAGGGCTGAACTTCTCTTGCATTCTTGGGACCAACCTGGAAATACTTCACCTTGACCCAAAGTTGATTTATGGTATGCTTGAGGTCAGGGAGGCCTTCCAACTTCACCTTCTTGGCCTCCCAACATGCTGCTTCGTCTTTAACATTGGTCCCAATTATAACATCATATTCCAACCGTGACATTCAGCTCCCCTTATCAATTAAATTTTTCAGAATTTTTTGCCAAGGTTGTTTTACCCACGGCCACCCCTATAAGTACCAACCTTGTAAGGCCTAAGTTTCTTCAAAAAATGGCAGCATCATCTGGTGCCAACCCTTTGCTCTCAGAAAAGCAAAAGGTTCAGCAGGGGCCTAGACTCAACTTTATAATTGATGTTCACTTGTTGGACTTCCTGTTCTAGAACTCTGTTCCATGGAATGATGTGAACCCTCTGCAGAAAGGGGTTTAGGTGTATTGGTAAGAATAACAATGTACCAACAGCTAGTTCATTGGGTGTGATGCCTTTGCAACCAAGAGAACTGCTTTTGATGGTAGGTACATATATTTATAGCCATTTTTAAGCTCTGTTGGGCTACCTGGACCCAATTCCTGTATATGTGATCACCCCTGAGAATCCTCAGATGACCTCTCAGCATGATTCGCTGCACTCAGGAGTTGGTAAAAGTTTTATTAAAAGATTATGGCAATAGGTGTGACTTTTCAGAAAATGTTGCTGGGTATGTACCCTCAGTGGTATGAGTGGCGAAATATTTCACTCTTTTTAGGTAAATACATATCCTGGTGGCATGCTTCCATAGAAATGTTAATTCCACCTTGGGTTTGGTGCCATTATCTGCGTTAAATAATGAATATTTGGGGTTTTTTTACTTTCTGCTACTCTTTCTTCTCCTTCAGTGTAGAATAGTAAACAACTTTAATGGATATTGGGGACTCAGAGAAATTTTATTAATTTAGACCTAGCTGACTACCTTGAGTTACGCTACTTACCTGGTGGTATGGTTAGGGCAGATGCTTCCCAGAGTATTCCTACTTTGAAGGTTCAGGGTCTGGTTGATTATTGAGTTTTTATGTACAGTTGGCTGACCACTTCTTGGAAGTTGAAAACCTGCTGTACAAAATCATCTTGGGAGTAAAATGGTGGATAAACTTGATATAAAAAGAAATCTGAGTCCAAATAACTTAACCATGTCCTTAGAGGGTAGTTGAGAATTAACAAATTTCTTATTGGACAGTAGCCCTCTGAGCAAAATGCTGCAGTGGCCAATGTACATTATCATATTCTTACGCCTCTACTAAAGTCCATTCCAAAAGCACCCCTACCTCCCTGTTTGAAGGGTTGGAGTCTTCATCTTATGCAGCTTCAAAAAATGCCTTACCCAATCATTTGGAGGCTAAATGTAATTTCAAACTCACTGTTGACCTGGTCCACATTTTTCTCCACATATTACCCTTTGACTCTGTGGGAATAGACAGCATTAGATGTTTGGGTTACATATCCTTTGCAAAAGGAGCTATTTATTATAACTCTCCAGTATGTTTACCGCTGCTCTTTAAAAATGTGGACGGTATTCTAATCCCTTGTGTAGATTATGTTTACTTTAATAAGGTCATCATACCTGTTCTGCAACACATTTCTATGGAAGCACAAATTTTCCGCTGTGTGGAGAAAGCCAAAGTCTTCTCCATTAAGGTTTGTTTTATGCCTTTATCCAGAATCTGCATCAAAAAGGGTCAGGAATGTCTCACTTCATTCCACAACAGGAATGGTATTTTTTAATTTTAGGTCATTTCTATTGGTCTCAAGAATGCTCCTGTAATTTTTCTGCGTTTTATTGATGCATAATTAGGAAGTTATTGGGTGTTTGCGCTGTGGAAAATATGGATATCATTCTGGTGTTCTCCCCTGATCAAGCTTTCCATTAAATTTGCATGTGTCAAGTGTTTGAGCATTTGAGAGCAGCAAACATAACGCTGGAGAATGTTAAGTGTGAGTTCTTTAAGTCCCAATTCATCTTTTTGGGCAAAATTGTTTTGCCAAAGAACACATGGTCACTCCAGACAAGGATAAGGCTATTTGGAATGGGCCACGTTACATAAGTTAAATAATTGAGGAGTTTTTTTAGGTACTTGCACCTTCCTTAAAAAGTTCACGCCAAATCATTAAAAGGTAGTGTCACCCTTGTATAAATCCAGCGGGGCAAATTTCATTCAGTGATCATAGCGCTGAAATGCCTTCCAATCTGTGAAGTGCATCTTGCTTTTTACATCAGTTCTTGACCACGTGAATTCCAATATGGAGTTTGTAATTGCTAGCGATGGCTCCAGCTTTGCTAATGCTGCTGCTCTGGTACAGGAGGATAAAAGATGGAGTTGAGCATCCTGTGGAATAAATTTCCTGTAAGATGTTTTACCTGAGTTGAATTACGCTGTATTTGACAAAGAACTATTGGCGGTAGTGGAAGAACTAACCTAATGGTGTCATCATCTTCATGGTTCTTGGACATTCCGTGTATGTAATGACCATTGGGCTCTGCTGTACTAAGCCCTAATGACCTGACCCTTGACAAACCCGCTGGCATGAGACCCTTGCCCAATTTGTGTTCTCATAAGAGTTTAATAAAGGCGAGGAGAATGGTTTAGCTAATGCTTTGAGCTGTAACCCTGTTTTAGCTCCTGTCCTCAAGAAAGTGTAATTGCATAGCACCCACCTGGTGATTCCCCCGGTAATATTGTATCTAAGCGACCCTTCTCCCCTGCATGCATTCTGGTTCTTGCTTCTCTGGAAAATCTAGAGAAGTATGGTATATTCAAAAAGGTCATACTTTATTAGTTCTTACCAACCAAATATACCTTAATATCACTAAATGCATTTCAAATCAGGAAAATATAACAAAAAGTACCATGTAAATGACAATATGGTATGGTTCCAGAGACGCTTATGGGTTCCAGCAGGACCACTCCACCTAGAGATAATTAAGGGACATCATGATGGAATAACTATAGGGCACCCTTGGAAAGAAAAGACCCTGGATCTTATCCACCAAAGATATAAATGGAAGGGAATTTCCATTCAGATTGCAAGGTAAATCAAGGAGTTTCTAGTTTGCAACATCATGAAACAAAATTTTCAGCCTCTCGCAGGGTTTTTGATACTAGTCCAAGAAAGCAAACTGTTCTAAGACTACCTTTAGTTGATTCTAATGTTGGATTACACCTTCAGAGGGATAGATGCTATTATGTTAGTGGTGAACCAGTTTAACAAGTTTACCCATTTCATTCCATGTAACACCACAGTAAATGCGGTGCATATGGCCAAGTTATTTGTTTCTCATGTGTTTGCGCTTCATGGGGTTCCCCAAGAGATTTCAGTGACCATGGACCAAGTTCACGTCACTATTTTGGGAAAAGTAGTGAAAGACTCTTCAAATTTATCCTTGCCAATCTAATGCCTTCCACCTGCAATCAGATGGGAAGACAGAGCGTGTGAATCAGTGTTAGGAGCAGTTTTGAAGTGTTACATGGCAGCTGACCATTCATATTGGGCTTCAAACCTCCCTACAGAGTAATTCAGCTATGATAATGCCCAGCATTCTTTCATTGGGTGTTCTCCCTTCTTTTTCCAATTATGGCTTTTACCCACGTTTAAAATAAAACCCATTTTTGATTGTAAGGTGGAAGCACTGGTGGACTTTGCTAAGTTCTTCAAGAAATTGCCCCTGGTGGTAAATACAAAGTTGGATGCTGCCATGAAGGTATACAAGAAGAACGCAGATGGTAAGAGAAGGGTCTGATCTAATTATTTAGAGAGGGACCTTGTGATTCTTGATGTCAAGAACGTCCTACCAAGCAGCCATGTAAGAAGTTGGGGCTTAAGAGGATAGAATCTTACCGCGTGGTTAGAAAGGTGTGTCATGCCTCCTACCATCTGGATCTACAACCAAAGTTCCTTATCTTTGCCACATTTTGTGAGAATAAATTGACTTCTTTTACAGGGTCTCTTCACTGAGACCCCAGATTTATAACTCATAGATGAGGCTCTGGAGTCAGAGGTGGAGGAGATTGTGTCCCTTATATGGTGAGAAGAAGGCTGTAATAACTGATATAATGGAAATGGTTTGATGCTGCAGAAAAGAGCTGTGTCCCAGCTCATAATTGTGCGCATGCTCAAGACATGATTTATGCATTTTATAAGTGTTTCCCAGATGCCGCTGGTCCCAAGTCCTCTCTGGAAGTTTCAGCCATGAAGTTACCCAGCGCCTAAGAACTTTTCTCTGGATGAGGCCCCTGGGAGTAGGGTGGGGCCACAGAAACTGGAGGGTAATGTCAAGTCCCATGACATGGTTTCTGGAGTGAACCAAAAGGACAAGTAGGAGATGAGCAAAGCTAAAGAGGTCAAGTTGACCACTCTAGATACCTCAGGTATTCCATAACTAAATACCAGGTCAAGAACAAGAGGTACAGGTAAATCCCTATAAATTGTTTAATGGGGCCCAAGATTTTATGTCAATGGTACCACTAATCGCTGGTTACAATATAATTGAGGATGGGTTGTTACATTTGCATTACAAACAGGGACTAGACTCATTTTCAAATTTTAATTTTACCAAAAATGGTAAAATACAGCTGGTGTCAAAAGCTTGAGTTCACACATACACGAGGTATAGAACTACCATGGATGGGAAAGTTGTATTATTGATTAAAATAGTTTCCACCTCCACTAAGTCAATTCAGGTCCTTGCCCAATTTCACTTTTAAAATGCATTTTTCTGACCAATTGTCAGACATTTGCCCTCTCAGCTGCAAAGGAAGAATGTTCTGGGTCAAAATCAGCCAAAATGGGAAAATGTCAGCCATCTATGAGTTTGCAATGAACCAAAATGCGATTTTACTAATAATAATGATTTTGTTGAACAAAAGACCTTGGTCAATTCTTGGTGGAACCCTGCAAATTGGTGTAACATGATTTCAATAGATACTAAGGCAACAACCATTAAGTTGAGAAGTTGGATTTCTCCAACTATGCAAAGGACCCTGGGGCGTCCATCAAATGGAACTCCTCCAGCCACAACCAGGTCCCTTCATACACCTATGTGGAGACCACCTCTTTTTATAGGTGTGTTGGGGTTCCCCTGAGGTAAAATAATCTTTGCTAATGGAGATTGGCTGAAGCTAATTAAAGAATTACCACACGGGTACATAATGCCAGCTGTTAATTCCTCATTCATATTATAGCCCATGCAAAGTGAGTGTTCCAGGCTTTAATAGGCTACTTTATCATATTTCCTAATTCAGATGGTAACAAGTCATAGCAAATTTACTAGTAATTTCCCTCAGACCTTTGATACTGTTTAAAAACAGATTGGTCAGATATTGAGGGGATCATTTTTTTTCTTTCTTACCCCGCCTACTAATAAGACTTCTTAAAACCCAAGTTTTTATTAGTGTAAATTCATTAAATTTAACAAAACTTTTGTGGAATCCAGCGGCATTAGCACCAGAGAGCACAGAGAGATGGATTCCTACAAAGTTGTACTCACTACAGGGGACACCTGTACACTGCAAAAATCATAAAAAATGGAGGCTTCAACCATGAGTAACCCTCCCACTTTTCCTCTTAATATGAAATCACGTTTAGTTGTTCTGGAGAAGTAACTAACAAGCGCACTATCCTGACTCAATGAACTTGAGCAGCGCTATCAGGGCAAAGCCTGACATGAAAGATATCCCTGATATATCAGTTCTTATTAGTAGAATACATGATATATGTAATCAGCTTAAACAATCGAAGATGATAGCAAAATCACATAGCAGAACGAATAATGAGTCAGACGAGTCAATTCAAGCCTAACAAATCTGAATTGAACATCGGAACACCTGGGGCCAGGTCATAGTAGTCCTAACTAGGCATTTGACTACTAGTCTAAGCTTTGGTTATCTAAGACAAGAAGAGCCTAAAGAATCTAAAGCTAGATAAGATTCAAGTAAGCCCTAAAGCTAGTTCAATTAGTCTGAAAAGTGTATATAAGCTGAATATTTCTAAAATCATTCCTTGCAGTCAACAAAGTTAAGATGCTTCTAAATACTTACTTGATTTACCTGCTTTTGATCCTTAGTAAAGTATAAGGATCTTTATTATCAAGATTATATTAATTTAACAACCCTGAAAATCCAACTATTTCCACTAACCTAATTTCACAATTACCCACTGTCACTGGTATCTTGGCCTTAACAGGGGTTGGACTAGCTGAAGCTCTACAACCTATATTAAGGCCCAACAGACCTTTATTCACAGCCGTTATATTTTTTATCAGCATCCTTCCCTTGTTATACTGGACTCTTAGCTCATTCATGGCAAGTTCACAAGTTGCTATGCCAAATTGGGTTAATAGATTTCCAGTCCCTGACAAATTGACTGCCAATCAAACAAAATATTACCCCCTTTTCCTTATGCTACTAGGCGCAATAGCTGTATATATTATTAAAGGCCTATAGAAAAATTAAGGCGCGCTTAAATTTTTCTGAGTCTCAATCAGACAATCTATCAAGGAACTCAGAAAGACCCAGCCAAGTGCAGACTGTGACAGTAGCTAATCATACTATTCCCTTTAGCTCCACAGTAAACTTTCCTGAAAAGTTCACACTCTCAACTATAAAGGAAGGACTGGCTTTAAGTGCACAATTCAGAATCTACCCCAACACTTATCATAATGATGCATGCAAAGTGATGGCAATAGGTTCCCAACTCACTGGGGATGTACTTAGTTGGTTTGTAAAGGCTCTTGAAGAAGATGAAAGTCTATGCACTGATTATAAGTCTTCTAAAAGTCAAATTTTAGCCGCTGCAACACCAGCTGGATTAAGATTACAAGCACGTATAGCTCTATTGAAGCTAAGATAGGAAGATCAAGCTATGGAGGATTATACAAAAAAATTGATGCGTTTCATAAAGCTGATTTAGATTCTGAGATGAGTTCACTTCTCTTTCGCCAAGGCTTGAATGACTTTTGGACAGAATTTGTTAGACATCAAATAATCACTATGCCTCTTCAGGATTTAATTGAGACTACAACAAATCTGATGATTGAAGCACCTACTAATTCAAATAAAAATAAGTAAAAGAAACTCATCAGAGCTAACTATCAACAACGGTGGACCAAAGAAAAGCTATGTTATAACTGCCACAAGCCTGGTCATTATTCAAATTAATGCTCATAAAAAACAGTTTCTGTTAAATCTCCATTAAAGAACAATGCTCAGCCTCATCCTATTTTATATGTAGCTCTAAGCCATGATGAATATAAAGAATGTACAGAGGCTTTAATAGATACAGGCGCATATAGAAATTTCATTTCTGAGAAATTACTAGAAAGTCTAAAATGTACAAAAGGAATTGAATCACTTGATGTAACTCTTGGGAATGGGGAGATTATCAACACCTATCGTTCATATCAGCCCATTAGGCTTCATATTGGTTCCTATACCTCAGATGTTGAGTTCTGGGTGCTTAAGGAAACTACTCAACTAGTAATACTTGGATATAACTGAACATGTCAGATGAAACTTTAGTATCAGTATGAGAATCATGCTGTTGTTGTTAGCTTTAATGGGAAAAAGGAAGTTTGGCCTTTGATTAAAGCAAGATGCTCTGGGCTGTTATTTGCTGATACTCCACTTATAGAGTTGGAGGCCTGTAAAGCAACTATTCCTAAGTACTTAAGGTAATGGGCTTCAGTTTTCAGCGAAGAGGAAGCCAATCAACTACCCCAACATAGCCTATTTGATCATGCAATAGACTTGGTTCCAAGTAAACAGCCTACTCACAGCTCAATCTACAGCTGTAATCAATGGGAACAAAAAGCTTTGTGAGAATACTTAGATACCATGCTAAGCAAAGGGTTTATCAGAGTTTCACGATCCCCATGCTCATCATCACTTTTATTTGTGAGTAATAAAGATGGAGGTTTACGTCCATGTGTCAATTACCAGAAGCTTAATGATATCACTATAAAAAACAGGTATCCCAAACCTGACGCAGACCACCTCAGCGACCAATTTTCTGGGGCAACAATATTTTCAAAAATTGATCTTAGAGATGCATTTAATCAAATCTGAACCAAAGAAGGAGATGAGTGGAAAACTGCCTTTAAAACAAGATTTGGCCTGTATGAATATCTTGTAATGCCATTTGGTTTATGCAAGAACCTAGCACATTCCAACAGACAGTCAATACTGTACTAGGAGGCTACATGACCAATTTTGTGTTGCTTACCTAGATGATATCTTAGTATACAGTAAGTCCAAAGAGGATCATCTCAATCATCTTCAACTATTATTTGAGAATTTCAAAAAATTTAATTTGCATGTTAAATTATCAAAACGTGAATCTGCACAAGAAGAAGTAGAATTCCTTGGTTATGTTGTAAGCAAGAACGGGTTTACAATAGCACCAAGTAAAGTTGATGCTATTAATTATTGGCCTACACCAACTAGCAGAAAGTAGGTGAGAAGCTTCCTAGGTTTAGCAAACTTTTGCAAAGATTTTATCAAAAAATTTTCAACAATTTCATTATCTTTAACGCAACTCACCTCTGATAATGTAAATTATAAATGTCTTCAAAGGCAGAAAGATCCTTTAATGACTTAAAGAAAGCGTTTACTACAGCACCAGTTTTAGCAATGCCAGACTATGAAAGGCCATTTGTGGTTGAAACCGATGCCTCAGGGTTTGCACTTGGAGGTGTTTTACTACAGGAGGTGGATGATAATAGGCTTCACCATATAGCCTATTACTCAAAGAAGTTTATCCCAGCTGAATGTAATTACCCCATTTATGATAAAGAGATGTTAGCTATTGTTCAGACCTTGAAGCATTGGAGAAGATACCTATGTGGGGCTAAACATCCATTTACCATTCTGACTGATCATTAAACTTAATTTACTTATTCTCTCCTCAGAAACTAAATCAAAGTCAATTCCAGATGGGCTCTCACTTTAGCTGACTATGAGCTAGAAATTGGTTATAAACTAGGGAAAATTAATGTAGTCTCATATGCTTTAAGTAGAAGATCAGATCTTATCCCAGATGAAGAGGAGATAGAAGACTACAATACTCAAGTCTTACTAAAAACAAACAGAAAATTAGATCAACTTTCTCACCTTGTCCTAGTAAAATGGGAGGATGAATTGATCAAAGCCCAGGGGAAAGACACTTATTGCCAGAAAATCATATTTGATTTAAAGAATAACAACAATAGCATTTGGTACCAAAAGGATTATTCACTTAAAGGATATCTTCTACTTTGGAAACAGTGTCTCTATATACCTGAAGGTCCTCAACGGCTAATTATATTACGTGAATACCATGACACAATCATGGCAGGTCACCCTGGAAGAAATAAAACGTTTTCACTTATTCATAGAACAAACCGTTGGCCTGGTTTGATAAAAGATGAGATCAAATACCTAGCTGGTTGTGAGACCTGTTGTCGTACAAAGGCTAGAAGAGTATAACCATAGGGCTTGCTGAAACCTCTAAGTATGTCAACAAAACCATGGGAATCAGTTTCCTTGGATTTTATAGTTAAGTTACCAAAGTCAAATGGTTACAATGCGATTTTAGTAGTTAATGATAGATTTACAAAGATGGCTCACTTCACACCTACTAAAACATCTGTAACAGCTAAGGAAACAGCCCAACTATTTATAAAAAATGTCTTTCTTTTACACGGCATTCCCAAAGAAAAGATAATAGACCGTGGCGTTCAGTTTGCATCGAATTTTTGGAATCAAGTAATGAAGGACCTAAGTATTAAAAGATGTCTATCCACTTCATATCATCCTCAAACTGATGGACAGACAGAACGCGTAAATCAAGTATTAGAGCAGTATCTAAGATGCTATGTGAATATGAACAAAATAATTGGGTAGAGCTTCTAACAATGGCCCAGTTCTGCTATAATAACTTGGACCATGCTTCTATAGGTATGTCACCATTTAAGGCAAATTGTGGTTATAGTGTGAATTGGGGACCCAACTTCACTGAAATCTCATAAAAACCATCAGGTAGAGACTTTACTAAAGATATTCAACAAACTCATGCCTTATGCATTGCAAATCTAAAAAGAGCAATCAGGACATATAAGGATTTTTCTAATAAGAAAAGAGTATCTGGAAAGATCCTAGAAATTGGAGATGAAGTTTACCTAGATGCAAGAAATGTACCTATAAGTGTTCCATCATGTAAATTAGCACACCAACGCATAGGACCTTTTACAGTAGAAAAAATTATAGGTAAGGTAGCATATCAAATAGCATTACCCAAGGAATGAAAATCCACAATGCATTTCACCGATCCCTTTTACATAAGAAAGATGGTATCTCTCTACCCCATCAACAGATAAGAACAGCTGCCCCTCCATTAATTAAAGGAGAGACTCCAGAGTATGAAGTAGAAGCAATCCTTAAGAGTAGGAAGCATTATAGAAAATTCAGTACCTGGTAAAATGGGTAGGGTACCCTGTTGAAGAAAGTACTTGGGAACCAGAGGAAAACCTTAAAAATGCAAAGAATCTACTTCAAGGTTGAAAAAAGAAAATTGCAGATGGCTTCATCCTTGGTGGGGGATAATGTCATGGCAAAGCCTGACATGAAAGATATCCCTGATATATCAGTTCTTATTAGTAGAATACATGATATATGTAATCAGCTTAAACAATCGAAGATGATAGCAAAATCACATAGAAGAACGAATAATGAGTCAGACGAGTCAAATCACGCCTAAAAAATCTGAATTGAACATCAGAACACCTGGGGCCAGGTCATAGTAGTCCTAACTAGGCAGTTGACTACTAGTCTAAGCTTTGGTTATCTAAGACAGGAAGAGCCTAAAGAATCTAAAGCTAGACAAGAATCAAGTAAGCCCTAAAGCTAGTTCAATTAGTCTGAAAAGTGTATATAAGCTGAATATTTCTAAAATCATTCCTTGCAGTCAAAAAAGTTAAGATGCTTCTAAAAACTTACTTGATTTACCTGCTTTTGATCCTTAGTAAAGTATAAGGATCTTTATTATCAAGCTTATATCAATTTAACAACCCTGAAAATCCAACTATTTCCACTAACCCAATTTCACAATTACCCACTGTCACTGGTATCTTGGCCTTAACAGGGGTTGTACTAGCTGAAGCTCTACAGCCTATATTAGGGCCCAACAGACCTTTATTCACAGCCGTTATATTTTTTATCTGCATCCTTCCCTTGTTATACTGGACTCTTAGCTCAGGCATGGCAAGTTCACGAGTTGCTATGTTAAACTGGGTTAAAGATATTCCAGTCCCTGACAAGCGCCCTCTAAAACCGTGTTTTTAAAGACAAGTACATCCCTGGAGAAGGGATTATTGCTACTTTTTTGTACGTTTATGAAGATGCCATGGATGGCGCAACGGACAAGCAAAAAGTTCAACACATCTTTCCTTGTTTAAGCTGCCTAGCGCAAGAGATGATAGTTACTTACCTGAACCCTTTGTACACCTGGGCAGAGGTGTAGGATGCTCTTTTGGCTGAATTTGGATCAAAGCAGAGTCTACACAGGGAAAAACAGGCCTTTATATGCCTTAGCATGTATAAGGTGAATCGCCCATTTCCTTTTCTGAAATCTTTTACCTTTCTGCGCAAAGGTTGTCAACCTCTAACATGCTCCCCTTGATGATGCTATCGCCGCCTTGTTAACTGGGTTAGCTTCTCAGCCCTCTCTAGTTAGGCATATCATCTCTGTGAAATGCTACTTTAAACTCATCCGCAACATCAAAGAAGCTTTGTTATATGTGGCCAAATTTCATTTAAATGCCACAATAGATGAAGCTGAGATGAAACCTTCAGCTCTAACCTTTGAGGAGTTTCCATCTGTTGAACAGTTGGGAGTGAGCCCACCTATGACTATCTTCCCTGCAAAACCTGCTTCCTCAATGTGACTTAAAAAGGATATCACTCCTTCTTATGATTCAGAGCCCTGTAAGGTAGCTAATAACATAATCTCACACAAGCGCACCAAAGCCTACATGCCTTCCCTTTCAACCAAGCTGGTAAACGTGGCACCTAAGATTACCCAATCTTCTGCGGCTATCTCCCCTACCTCCATCGCGGCCTTGCCTGTTGTTGAGAATACCCTTGGGGAGGAATCTGAGGGGGGTTATGATGACGTTGGTTACTACATTTTGGGAGCCCCCAACGAAGTAGAAGTGCCTGATCATCTGAATGCTGGAGTAGTAGACGATACCACCATACCTGAGTAAATGTACCTCAGCCAAATACTAGGGTGTCCAAAAGTTATTGGCACTGCCAGCAATGGTGACCAATTCTTCGCTGGCTTGATACGCCCTCTTCAGAGGGTTCATCTAATAAAATCCATCATGGATAAATACCCTGAGACTGCTAAAAAGCAAACCTCCACCTTCTGGCTCAAGGAGCTCATAGCTTTGTCACCTAACTTTGGAGGAACGCTCGTTAAAGTTAAAGTGGTCATTCAAAAGGTATTAATACTATCTGTTGCAATTCTGATATGACTGGACTATAAGCCCTAATTTGTTATGTCAGAATGGATAGAATCTGCCAAGTTTAATATGAGTGATGATTATTTGAGCACCTCGAGATAAGGCAATATTGGGTTGTTAAGAAATCACCTTGAATTAGGAGATTATGAAATTAACAAATAAAGAATCGCTGGAACCAATGAGATATGGCGAATTGAATTACTAAGCCATGGAAGTGGTAGCATCTAAAGTCACTACAATATAGACAAGACGAGATGATTAAGAAAGGAGGTTTTTAAGAAGTTAAGAATAGCGAAACAGCAAAGAGCCACTGTGTTTAATATATTAAATAAAGACCATAGTGGGAGCAGGTGCTCCATATTATTAAATTAGTTTTTTTTGTTGTTTTGAAGGGCAACGATCATCATATTGTTGGTCCTATTGCTCAGTGGGCCAAACTCTGTGCAAAAATCCCTTACAGCGTATATTACATTCTGCCAATTTTATAACAGTGGTGCTCACTACAGGGGTTTCCATTGATCAATCACAATACCAATAACATCCCTCAGTTGCTGGCCATTTCATATCAGGATTGCTCTGGCAAGGAGTCTTCCTGAGATGCTGCAATCATTGAATATGCAGAACTAAAGATGGCCTTGGACGCTCTGCTCCAGTGAAAGAAGGAGTTTCTGCAGGAGGTTTGTATTAATAAGCTGCCTCCATTTGATCATAATGGGAACATCCAGAGGTTTTTTAAGTGATTTGAATTTGAAATAGAAGGAGTGTCAGATCAGCATAAAGCCAAATTATTAATATCCACCTTGGATGTCTAAAGTGCTGACCAAGTTATTTGCTATCTCCCCACTAGTACTGCTACCTATCAAAAAGTGAAAGATACGTGTTGTGGTTATTTGGAGGAACCATGAAAATGGTGCAGCGGAAGGCTGAGTTTTTAACCATCGGGTTTCAGCATAATGAGACCCTCACTGAAATTTCTGATTGCTTTATGGTGGAAGCCCATGTGTTAATTGGGGCAGGAACTTTAACCAAATCAGATGTATGCATAGCGTTGACCTCCACTGTGAAACCATACCGTAAGCTTTTTGATACCATGGCTCCATATTTAGAAGTTGGTATACTTTTGCTTAAACTCATTCAGATCTTATTTCAGTTATCTTCTAACTTCCCTCCGCCCAAAATAGAGCGGAACCCTATCCCCTCCACTACTGGAACCTCTTATTCAGTGGATTTATCTCTTCCAGTTCAGCGTCCATTTAATAACCCTCAGCCTTATTATCACTGCACACCTCATTTTGCACCAAGTTGCCGCCAGCAGTTCAACTATCAGGAAGGGTCTGTTTACGCCGCTTGACCTCAGCCTAACTTTTGGGGTGGCTCATTTCATAACAACTATGGTGCAGATCTTACAGGATTAATTGTTTCTCATGCGGTCGCTCTGGGCACTTGGCCAGAAGTTATCTTAATTGTCAGGTTCATTCCCTACCACAGGAACAGAATAATAAGGTAAAAGTCAGAGCGGAGTAGAGATGGGACTTTCTACTTCTTCTATTCTAACTCAAAACGTCCCACCTGACTCTATTTCAGTACATCCAGTGGAAGGTCCCCAGTATGATGATGCCTTTCTATATCAGCAGCCGGTTGGGGGGTGAATGTGTTGACACAAACGCAATCTATGGACACAGCGGAAGCAGGCCCTCAGGAGCAACCACAGCATTATGCCTGTCAGATGTTTAAACAACTTTACTGATGAATCAGATCCATTTTCTGATGCGCTTTTCTTAAAAGGGGTAAACGCGGCCCTCCCTGTGAATGCTATTATTAAAGAATACCTTAAAGTTGGGGAGGGTATTATGAGCTTCCTTTGAAAATGAGATCCGTTAGATGTCCATGTTTTAAACAATCAGAATGCATCTTATTCTGAGTGTAAATACTGTGACACTGTTGTAGCAAAAACCTGAGTTTGTGTGATAATTGATATGGGTGCCCCAATCAACATAGTGTCCACAAAGTTGGTGGCAAAGCTGGCATTGAAGCCTGACGTGTAGCATCATATGGTTTATGGGACTGCAGGTGCGGAAATCACAGTCTCTGAAGGAGCGTACAGCGCACTACCTTTGCAATTTAGTCAATTGACATTGTAGCTCCAGCCATAGTGCTACCAAGTAATGATTATAACCATTTAATTGGAACTGCTTTTATGCGCCACTTTGGGGCTGTTGTTGATATGACAGCGGAGACATTTGGAATTCTGGGGCAGCGGATCCCAATCTACATCACTTCCAGTGGAACACCAAAGGATTCAGTACACATGAGTCACGTTAACCTTACATATGGTGATGGGGTGGTTTCAGTTTGCTATCATTGACTTAAGTGCAAGACCTGGACCCTTCCCCATCAAATTTATGAATATCAAAGGCTACCGCTTAGAGCGGCGGGGCCTATATCCATTCCCTCTGGACACCAAGTAATCATAAACACCAAGTTAGAGGTGGAAGTGCCTGTTGGGCTTTATGGGGAGGTCATTGGGCCTTATCAGCAATCATAGCTCTATCCCCACGTGGCCCCAGGCATTATACTTCTGGGACATGGGGAGTTTAAGGTTTTGGTAGAAAACCTTCAGAGTGAACCAATGCAAATCTGCTGACACCAAATTGTAGTGTACTTACATCTGATTCCAATAGACGAGGTCCTTCAGATTCATGATTTTGGGTCATTGGATGAATTTGGTCTACCAGTTGAGGCACTGACCGGTGTACTAACAGTGGTACCGCGGAGTAATTTAATAGGACTGTTGGAAGAGCAAAATGACCAAGCAATAGCTTTATTTCAGAAGTACAAGGGGATTTTTGCTGTCAATGATCATGACTTAGGGTGTGCTCAGGGGGTGGTCCAGTGAGTAGACACAGGAGATCATCCCCCTATAAGGTCCTGGCTGATCCGCCAATCAAGGGCAGTGAAAGATGTTGTCACTAGCGAAATTGATAAGTTGTTAGAGCAAGGGGTGCTCAAACCATCCAAAAGCCCATTGGCTTCACCTGTTCTGATTGTAAAAAAGAAGGACAACACAAAGTGCATAGTAATAGACTACCAGAAGCTCAACAGTATTACAAAAAAGTACTTGTACCCTTTTCCAAGAATTGACGATGCTTTGAATTGGTTAGGGGGAGCCCATTATTTTTCTGAGATGGACTTGATATTGGGTTACTGGCAAGTTGAGTTACCCATGGCAGATCAGGAAAAATGCGCTTTAATCACCTCCAAAGGCCTTTTTCAACCAACGCGGATGCCTCAAGGGCTGTGCAATGCCCCAGTTATGTTTCATCAAGACATGGATACTATTCTTGGTGACCTGAAACTGTCATGCGTCCTTGTATACCTTGATGATATTAACATTTTCTTATCAAAACTTTTTGGAGCATCTCAATCACTTGGAAGCAGTATTTCACCAGCTGGCTGAGGCAAATATTAAAATTAAACCTCAAAAATGTAACTTCTTCAAAGATCAGCTGGAATACCTAGAGTTCGTGGTAGACTCTAAAGGGCTGAAACCACAGCTGGCTAAGGTGGAGGCCATCAGCAAAATGACTACACCTAATAGTAAATGTGACATACAGGTATTTTTGGGAATGGTCAGTTACTACTGGCGCTTTATCCCTAATTTTTGCTGTATTGGGGGGCCACTATACAAGTTGTTAAAAAAGGATGATGTGTTCAAATGGACGAAATGTCATCAATCTGCTTTTGATACACTTTGTATGGCATTGGTCAGTGCACCGGTGTTATGCTATCCAAACTTTGATTAGGAGTTTATTGTTCAGATGGATGCATCCCTTTCCGCTGTTGGGGCAGTACTTTCTCAGAAAGATGACGAGGGAGAGAACATCCTGTAGCATATTGTAGTTGAAGTCTGAACTGCCATGAGCGTATTTATACTGTGACTGAGCGGGAGTGCTTAGCAGTGATCTATGCGTATAAGCAATTCAGAGTCTATCTGCATGGGTAAAGTTTAAAGTCATAACAGACCACGTGTCATTACGCTGGTTGCAGAACCTCAAAGAACCCAAAGGGCGTTTGGCTTGATGGGCTCTTAAGCTGCAGGCTTATGACTTTGAGATCCTTCATTGGCCAGGAGTAAAGCATCATAATGCTGACTGTTTATCTCAATTGCCGACTGTTGCAGTGACGGCGGACCTCAACATGTGATGTATGATAAGATGCTCAGCAGAAAATATGACAACTATTCGCCCCAAGTGATCAAAGAATTAAACAAGATGTGAACAAATACCTTCAAATGGAATGGGGAACTGTACAAGCGGATTGTCGATTCAATGGTGAATTTTCTGTGACCCTCAGCACAACTGGGAATCATTATGAGCGCGCACAAGGCAGTTGGACATGGCGGGGTGTGTAAGACTATGGAGTTGCTGTGCCCTCAGTACTATTGAAAAAGCATGAGCTTCGATGTGCTTGAAACTATTTTCTGTTGCCATCAGTGCCAAGTGGAGAAGCCATTCCATCATAAAACTTCATACCAGGTAGTGAAACTACATTTCACTTGGCACACGGTTTCCCTTTATGTCATTGGTCCCTTGCCAACAGGAGCCAACAGGTGTAAGTACATTCTTGTGGCTATCGACCACTTGACCTGGTGGGTCAAAGTGAGGGCGATACAAGATTTGGGGGCAGTTACAGTGGCCAAGTTTGTGATGGAGTGCATTATTCAATGACATGGATGCCCTCAGTTTATTCTCACTGATAATGGAACCAACTTCACCTCACACATCCTCCCCAAACTTAATGAGCTTATGGGTATCCGCGGGGTTCTAATGACCCCATACCACCCTGAATCTAATGGAATGGTTAAACAGGTGAATGGGACTCTGGTGAACATCCTATGAAAGTTAGTAACAGATTTACCTTCCAATTGGATCTCCAACCTTTCTAATGCCATGTTCTCCTATAACATCAGTTACCATTCCGCCATGGGGAAGAGTCCCTTCCAACTACTATATGGCTGACACCCGGCTCTTCCAGCACTACTTTATTTGTGTGTGGAAGACACCGGCGGAGTGAAACCCCACCACTATTTGATTAACCTTGCAAACATTCTGATCAAATTGCAAACTGAAGCATATTCCTTCAGCTTAGCCAAAAAGATTAGGAATCAGGCTGCCAATCAGGTATGTCATAGCGGGTTGGCACAGTTCAAGGAAGGCGATATGGTTCTCTTCCATGACTAACATGGGTTCAGCTGGAAGCACAAGTTGGCCAGTAAATGGATTGGGCCATTTGAAGTTATTGAGAAGACAGGTGTGGAGGCCTATACTATCAAGTACCCCACTAGCAGTCAGATCATTAACCGAGTACATGCAAAGTTCCTCCAGGCGTATAAGCAATAGGAGCCTTATCATCCAGTCAAAGGGGGGGTAATGTTGTGATTTCGATATGACTGGACAATAAGCCCTAATTCTTTATGGCAGAATGGATAGAATCCGCCAAGTTTAATATGAGTAATGATTATTCAAGCACCTCAAAATAAGGTGATATTGGGCTGTTAGGAAATCGCCTCAAATTAGGTGATTGTGAAATTAACAAATGAAGAATCGCTGAAACCAATGAGATATGGCAAATTGAATTACTAAGCCATGGAAGCAGTAGCATCCAAAGTCGCTACAATATAGACAATATGAGATGATTAAGAAAGGAGGTTGTTAAGAAGTTAAGAAGAGCGAAACAGTAAAGAGCCGCTGTGTTTAATATATTAAAATAAAGAGCATATTGGGAGCAAGTGCTCCATATTATTGAATTAGTTTATTTTGTTGTTTTGAAGGGAAACAATCATCATATTGTTGGTCCTATTGCTCAGTGGGCAAAACTCTGTGCAAAAATCCCTTATGGCATATATTACATTCTGCCAATTTTATAATACTGGCCATCCTGGACAATGGCTCCAGTTAACGTGATCTTCACTAGGCTTATCAAGTAGATAAAGCTAGCACCTGACTTGGAGTACACAAAAGATTTGGTACCGCTGGACTCAATAATACCTGTGCTATTGGGGAATACTCTTCCCTTCCCATTTAAATTGGGAAGCTTATTTTATCAGCCGCTGCTGTGGCTTTGGACAACAATGCATATGATATGTTCATTGGCATCCAATTTATGATTGAGTATGAGGGAATAATCAACATGAAGCAAGGTTTCCTCTCGTTACTCAACTATGAAGTCCCATTAGTCTTATCAAATAAAGAACCCAGCAAGCATGAATACTCTTGCCTGGTCAAATACCCCTTTGCAGCTATAACTTTGCCTTATTACACTTCTGGAAATAACACAAAGAAATTGCCTGATTCAGTGGATGCTAGGGAAGGTATCCCTTTCTATGCTGTAGATGAGGTTTTTATTAAGCCTGGTGAACAACGAGTGGTTGACACAAAAATCACGCTTCAAATTCCACACCAATGTTTGTTGCACCTTGTAAGTAATGAGGGTGTTAGTCCCTTAGAGCCTTGGGTATTGCCTAGCATACTTGACCCAGATTACTGGAGGCCCACTACCTTTATATTTTGGAACCTCACCTCAACGGACATAGTTGTAAAAAAAATCAGGAGATTGGTAGAGGCTTGTTAGCCCCTGTGGAGGACATTGAACAAATTCAGCCCATTGGTGCTATGATGGATATGGGCCCGCCAACGGATAACCTGATATGTACCTTACCCAACGTCCATATCTTGGATGAGCTAACCCTAGATGATCTGGAAAAAGTTCACACTCTCCTCGATGACTATAGCAATATAGTCTCCAAATTAGATAATTACTATGGCCACATGAAGGGCTGGTGCCACTCCATTGATGTGGGCGATGCCCATCCCATTTGGTCAAAACCTTACCACAAATCAAAGGTTGAAGAACAGCAAATGAGTACAGAGCTTCAGCAGTTACTAGACGCTGGGTTGCTAGTTCCTTCCCAACGTCCTTGGTCTTCCCCTCTTCTGCTAATAAAAAAATGGAGGTAATTGGATAGTCATGGACTACCGCAAGTTAAATAACCTCAAAAAAAAGGATAGCTATCCTCTCCCTCATATCTATGATAACCTGTCCCAACTCTCCAGCTTTAACTTCTTTTCCACCATGGACTTAGCTAGCAGCTATTGGAAAATGGACCTTTCTCCTCAGGATCATGAGAAATGTGATCTTATTTGTAGTGAAGGTCTTTTTCAACCAACACGATTACCTCAAGGGTTGTGTATTGCACCTGCATCTTTACAGCATGTGATGGATCATATTATGAAGGGCCTGAAGTTAATCTGTGTCATTGTCTACCTCAATGACATTACAGTATTCTCTAAAATTTTAACAAACACTTTAATCACCTGAAGGAGATTTTTAAAGGCTACGTAAGTCAAATATCAAGTTAAAGCCCTTGAAGTGTACCTTCTTTCAAAAGAAACTGGTTTCCTTGGCCATTCCATTTCTCAAAAAGGAATTTAACCAATCCAAGATAAGGTAGAAGTAATCTCAAAAATGCCTCCCCCTAAAAATTTAAGGGATGTTCAGGTTTTTCTAGGGATGATGTGATATTACCATCAGTTCATCTCTAAGTTTTCCCAGCTTAGAGAGCCTCTTGTCCGCCTATTGACCAAAAACACTCCTTTTTAGTGGGATGCGGAACAGAAGGCCACTTTTGAGACTTAGAAGCAACTGCTGAAACAACGCCCTATCCTAAGGCACCCAGCTTATAATAAACCCTTTATTTTATTCACTGACGCCTCAGACTATGCCATTGGGGCCATCTTAGCCCAATTGGATGAAAACGGTGTAGATCATCCGGTATCCTATTTTAGTAAGATGCTGTCAAAGTTGGAACGCAACTACATTGTAACGGAGAAGGAGTGCCTTGCTGTTCTTTTAGCTGTAAATCACTACCGCCCTTTCCTATATGGAACCACCTTTACTGTGGCTACTGACCACGCATCTCTAAAATGGTTACTGGACATGAAAGATCCTACTGGACGGTTATCTTGCTGGGCTCTAAAGCTCCAGCCTTATAACATGAAGATTGAACACTGACCTGGGACCCGTCACATGAATGTAGATGGGTTGACTCAGCTGCCAGACCTTCACTTGGATAATAGTGAGGCAGAGAGGTTACATGACCTCCTAATGACCCCCAACGAATGGGAGGATGAGGCTGAGCCCATCCAGAAGATGCTAGCTCGGCACTCCCATAATACAAAAGTGGAGAATGGGAAGCTGAATAAGCAGGTGGGGATGAAATGGCTGCCTTACCTTCAGCCCTTGGAATTCATACCTGCTATCCTAGAAGCTCATTACACCTTATTGCATGGAGGGGAAAAGAAAATTTATGAGTGTATTAAGAACCAGTACTATTGAGATGGTATGATGGAATTTATTGTTGACGTCTTGGAAGCTTGCCTTACATGTAAAAAGAAATCCAGTTTCAAGACTAAATATCAGTATCAACCCACTACCCCCCCCCAACAACCGTTCCACATTATCTGTTTGGATGTAATAGGTCCCCTTCCTCAGACTAATAGTGGGAACAAGTTTATTCTAGTAGCTATTGATCATTTCACTAAGTGGGTGGAAGCTGTGGCTCTTCCTGCTCAAATGGCCAAGGCCACATCCACCTTTTTACATCAATACATTTCCTTTTGACATGGCTGTCCCCAAGTACTACTCTGCAATAATGGTAAGAAATTCACCTCCAGAGTAGGCATAATTCTTCTACATCCATAAGAGACCACCAACTTTCTCAGCTCTGTACAATCCCTCTACCAAAAGAACTGTGGAGAGAGAAAATGGTACCTTGGTATCCATCCTACGGAAAATGTCCTCTTCTGATCCACTTCAATGGGATCAATTCTTACCCGGTGCTCTTATGGCCTACCAGATTATTTACCAAAGGATTTTGAAAATGTCCTCCTTCCAGTATTGTATGGGCAGGAACCAGGAACACCTTCCCTCTTAGTCAAAGATGTATTCTCCTCTAGAGTTGAGGAACCCAAGAAGGTCATGGGAAAATTGGCTCAGCGCATCATTCAACTCCAATCTGAGGTAATGACCAATTTAGAAAAAACAGTGACTAAAGAAGGGCAGGTGGCCAATGAGCTCAGAACCCCCTATCTACATTCTGAGTGTCTGACATGGTATTATACTACCATAACTGCACTTCTAGAAGCGTTAAGCTTGGATAAATCTGGGAAGGTCCCTTCACTACCACCTACAAAAGAGGCAATGAATACTCTATAAAATCGTTACCAACAGGAATTACCATCAACTGAGTACATGGCCGCTTCCTTTGGCTTTATTATCCCCCCCAACATTCTTGAGGGGGGTGATGTCAGACATTTGCCCTCTCAGCTGCAAAGAAAGAATGTTCTGGGTCAAAATCAGCCAAAATGGGAAAATGTCAGCCATCTATGAGTTTGCAATGAACCAAAATGCGATTTTACTAATAATAATGATTTTGTTGAACAAAAGACCTTGGTCAATTCTTGGTGGAACCCTGCAAATTGGTGTAACATGATTTCAATAAATAATAAGGCAACAACCATTAAGTTGAGAAGTTGGATTTCTCCAACTATGCAAAGGACCCTGGGGCGTCCATCAAATGGAACTCCCCCAGCCACAACCAGGTCCCTTCATACACCTATGCGGGGACCACCTCCTTTTATAGGTGTGGTGGTGTTCCCCTGAGGTAAAATAATTTTTGCTAATGGAGATTGGCTGAAGCTAATTAAAGCATTACCACACGGGTACATAATGCCAGCTGTTAATTCCTCATATTATAGCCCATGCAAAGTGAGTGTTCCAAGCTTTAATAGGCTACTTTATCATATTTCCTAATTCAAATGGTAACAAGACATACCAAATTTACTAGTAAATTCCCTCTGACCTTTGATACTGTTTAAATACAGATTGGTCAGATATTGAGATTATCATTTTTTTCTTTTTTACCTTGCTTACTAATAAAACTCTTAGAACCCAAGTTTTTTATTAGTGTACAAATATTAAATTTAACAAAACTTTTTTTGGAATCCAGCAGCGTTAGCACCAGAGAACACAGAAAAGCTGGATTCCTACATCAATCTCTCTGTTAGCCATCTCCTTTATCTTGGAATAAAGCCTATATTAGTTTTATAATCATATGTTACCTTTTGATGGCCTCAAGTTTTATCTCCTCATGGGGGTTTATGGGGTTTGATTACAGGCTATGAAGGTGTTGCATTTTATGGGGTATTTTTATGTCTGGTTATTAGTAGTTTATTCTTGGGGATGTAGAGACACCCTACTTACATGGGATGTTAACTAGTGAGTTAATGTTGAGAGCTGTGTCCTGTAAATTAGTTCCTAACATACTCAATAGCCTCCTGTTGGGTGATGCTGTCATGGCTAGAAAAGCATTGTCTAAAGTAACTGGATAATGACAAGCCACATCAGCTGATGTTTAAGGGGAACTACTGCTCCTTGTTGCAATTAGACTGCATGAATTTATATTAGTGGTTTGGTCCTTCACCATTTTTAACAATGTGTGATTGAGTGTTAACAATGGTATCTTGTGACCAATAGGTGAGGAGCGCGCGTATAAAGCCATAAACGATGTTTCAAGAATGCATAGTTCACAGCTAAGATTATTAACCTACTCCTTTGTAGTTATTTTAGAGGTTTATTTTACTATGTTAGGATAGTAGTAAGCCAATAGAAAACTGGCATGTGAATTCAAGTTCCTTAGAAATTACAATAACTGGGTTAGATTAATTCATGCCACACTATCAGTGAGGTTTGAGATTTATGAAATGAGGAAGGGGTTTTGGATTTTTAGAACAAGTAAGAGGAAGGTTAATAGTTGTTTATACTGTTATAGCTAGTAATTTCAGCGTTTTGGGATGAGGTTACACCTAAAGATACTTTCCTAACTGAAGCTAGGAGGTAAAATCCTTTATAGCTTATTAGTAAAACAGTAACTGTGATTTTAATTTAATAAATAAACTAAAGCCAGAGTTTTTAATAAAGTTTTATTATGAATTATAGAAAAAATAATCCAGCAAATTACAAGATGCGGGCTTTTGGTTTTTATATTTAAAGGATGTGTACACTAGCTTAGTAAGTCACAATTGCTTTAAAAGAAACTATATCATTTGACCAATTCTTTTCTAAATTTAGCATTCTGACTTTGAGATTAAATTGTTTGGTTTTGGGTTATAGTTTTCTATTTCTGCTACAATATTCTTGTAAAACATTTGTTTTTATAAAACCCATCATATACCTTTACTGAAAAACTCTTACCATAACAAACTTTTTGATGAATATTTGTCAACTGGGGTTGCACAGGTATCAAATTTTACAGATAACATTGTGTCAGGCTTCACCCTTAATTTGAGGGAAGCCTTAACTTTGGGCTACTGAATGACTTACCTGTTTAATTACCTCATATTTGAAATTAATCAATATTTTACTTTGAGATGTGTTGTCAGGATGAAGGGCTGAAATGATCAACAAAAAATGTTTATCCTGGCAATCAATTCTTTGTTCAAGACTCTATATTATTATTACTTTTGTATTATCTAATGTTAACCAATTCCTATTTATTAAGTTATACCTTCCTGTAAAATGCTTGAGATAAATCACCTTAACACCATTTCAATAAGATTAGGAAATTTCTCCTTATCTTTGCCTATTCCCCTGTTAAAATCCTCCATAATGAGATACAATCCACAAAAAGTTATACATGAGCTAATATCACTGATACAATGGGAGAGCAATATGATGATTGACAACCCTTGAAAAGTATAATAAACTAAGAAAATGGAGACTAAGAGCTCCAAGAACCACAATCTTAGTTATTTGGCAGAATCCTTCTACTTTTTAATCTTTAGAATCTTTAGCCTTCAGAATCACTCTTCAACTACCCAACTAATTAGAAACCTTCTTTTTTCCTTCATTTCCAATCTTATGTTCATCTTTTTGGCCACTTTCCAGCCTATACTCTCAGCTACTCATCTTTTTAAATGTCCCTTGTACTCATATCATCATTGGAGGTTTGGCGGAATTCCCATATTTTGGGTAGGTTTGTATCAATTAATGATGACACATCTCAAATCATGTTAAATCATTAAATACTCTAAACTCATTTTTTGATGGATAACTGATGATCTGCCATCAATATTTTAGGCTTATCATTCAGTAATATCAAATTACCTGATGTCCCCACTTTATTATCCCTATTAAAGGGCTAGGACTATATCAAATAAAGAACCACTTTTATTTGTCCATTATTGCCTAGTTTAATGCTAGTGATTTTGCCTGTTCAAAATTCAGTGATTTGCCTCAATGGAGACTAATCTGTTGAGATTGACCTAGAGAGAGAAAGTTTGCTAGGTGATAGCATTGGTGCTATTAATGACTGATAATCATGTAATCTTCAAATGACCTGCCTTTTATATAATAAAAGATTCAACACTGGTGATCCTTCCAGGGATCCTTTTCAGGCTATCTGATGAAGAAAAATATTAACATAAGCAATACCAGCAATAAAAAGATGAGTGCACACCAAAGTGTCTACTATAAGAATCAGGACAAGATGGACATGGAGGAGAGAATGCCCTTCACCTTCTGGATATGAGCTGGTCCTACCATCTGATGTTTAATTGAGCTCAACCCTACCCTGATGTCATAAAAATTGTGGGCATTATAAGCCATAGATACCTTGAAACAATGAAAGCTACCATGGAGGAAGCGAGCTGTGAAGTTTGATAAAAACTTGATGTTCAATGTTGTGAAATTCAGCTTTAACTCATCAAGGATTATGCTGAAGAGGCCACTAAATGAATTGAAAAGGCTGACCATGAGCTCAACAATTACCAAGCAGCTGAGGAAGGACTTGATATAATTTATGATGCTATGGATCAGGACACTTAGATCTCATGCTGGAGCAACTCCTGAATGAGCGCTGCAAATTTATCTGTCTATTTCAGAAGAAACCTGGGATAACTTATTAGGAATTAGGCTTGTTCCATACAAAAAAAATGAATGTTGCCCATGCTGAAGTCCAAGAAGATGTCAAGTTTAATTCTTTGGCTGAGCAGGAACCACCTGATGAGCCAAGAAGAATAGCTAAATCAAATGATTTCTCGCCACTTTGGTTTCTGATGCTCCTTGCTGCTTTGAAAATAAAATTGAGAAAAAGTTGAAGTAGCCAACTCAAATGCTTTGGCGTCCTTTTCAGTTATATGCTCTAAAGATCCTCAATTTTATTGATGAAATTTGAATCACCAACCCAAAGTCCTTGGAGCCATTTTAATTTCCCTGCGCTGATGCTTCCTGTTATTTTGCTGATAAAACATCCAACACAAATGCTTCAGCACTCTTTTTTATTATTCTGCACCAATTCTCCTCATTGTTCAGGTGCTGAAATTGGAGTCACTGAAGCCCAACCAGTAGACCTTGAGTATAATTGTGTGACTGTTCTGGAACCTCCCAATGGGCTAAATAAAGAAGGCCACCTAACTTCCTTGGTGCTCTGTTTCCCAATGATAAGGTCACAGCTGATCAATTGGGGCAGCTGAATCCAACGCTTTGGTGCCAGATTTATTTTCCTTGGTCAAGCCAACTGAGAATCTCACTAGAACTCAAATTAGTTGAGCTGGGGTGATTGCATTCAAAGTACCTCCCCTTGATGAGATTCTTTGTAGTTTGGTGGAGTTGCTTGGCCCAGTGGAGCCAAATAGCCCCCAGATCTAATCCACACACATTTACAAATTTGTCTAGTTCTAACCATTTTATCTATCATTAGGTTTTATTAACATTTTAGGCTTTCCATCTCTTATAAGAAAAAATAAGAGCCACCTGATTCAACCCAATTTTCAGACATTTGCCCTCTCAGCTGCAGAAGAAGAATATCTTGGGTCAAAAACAGCTGAAATGAGGAACTGTCAGCCTTTTATGAGTTTCTGATGACCCCAAATGTGATTTTAAGAATAATGGAACCAAAATATCAGTGGTATTGACCAAAAGACCCTGGCTGATTCTAGGTATTACCCCATTAATTGGGGTAACACCATTTTGACACCTGCCTGGGCATCAAAAGAAAAATTTGAATGGTCAGATTTCCCCAACCTCACAACGCATCTATGGGCAACCCTTGGAAGGTATTCCCCCAACCATCACCAGATCCTTCAAACCACCTATGCGGGGGCCACCCCCCTTTATAGATGTAGCAGAGGCCCCCCAAGGTAAAAGTAATTTCTCTAATGGTGATTGGTTGCATTACATCAAAACCTTACCGCAGGGTATATTCTGCCCCAAAACCCCAACTTTCAGTTTACCAAAAATTGACTCCTTTTTCTCTAGGATCTGATAGGATTGTAACCTATATTACCAAAATTGAAAGCATTGAAGCTATTTTAAACCTATCCTCAAATTCCTACCAACCATCAAAATCAGTTTAAATACTGATAGTTGAATATCAGAAACCACGTTTTTGTTTACCCCCACGCTCTTAAAAAATTATAGAATAACCCAATTTTATAGTAGCATTCAATTTTATTATTAAAATATTTTGTGGGATCCAGCAGCGTTAACACTAGCAAGCGCCTAAATAGCTAGATTCCTACACCAATGGAAGGACCAGATGATTTTCCAATCTGGTCAGCCAATTTACTTTAGTAATAAACCAACAGCTGATATGGTGGTTGATCCCCAAAACTTGACTGATGGGGGCTCACCACATGAAATTGGGTAGTGCATTGATGATCCAAAATGTCTCACTGAGCCAAACTTAATCTCCTACATCTCAACCATTACTTATAACCACCAGGTTCATTCAAAAACCAAATCACCCAAGTTGGACCTTAGGATTAGGATAACCCATGATCTTGTCCCCATTAAAAGGTGAGCTAATGCCATTGTTGCAGCTAATTTGACCAACCATCAGTTTGTGCAATATTTATTTAAATAAGTATTTTAATTAATAATTATATATAGAATTTGATCTAATATTATAAGACCTCAGCGCATGGCCCACAGCTTTATAAGGAGTTGCCAAAGTTGTATTTGATTACTTTTGGTGTTGGGCCATGGTGCATCAATGTATATGATATTATTATGGCAGATTGAATCCTTTAACCCCACTGTCTCTCCTATTCTGTTACTACTAAGCTTGTTTCTACTACCCTCTAATATCCCTTGTGCCAACATAAAATATTTGGCAGGTGGATTTATAATTTTTATTTTAGCCATTCACCAGCGTCTCAATTGCAGTCAGTTGATTGTGGCTATAATTATAAATGCTTTGAGCTTTGGTGATTAGCTCCCTAATTGCATTTAGATAATTACTCCTCTAGTATATCACCCTTGAGTGCAGCTTTGTACATATAAAATGCACCAATAGAAACATTAGCAGAAGGAGCATATCCAGGCAGAACTCCAATGATAAGGGAATCCTTTATTACACATGCTGGAAGCCAACTTCAGCAATAACAGTCCCATCTGCAAGATACAAAGATGTGTCAGTATTTCAATACTACATTGTGCTTCCATTTTAATTATATATTAAAAATCTCATTTGCCAAACAAGGTTGTCCTTTTTTGTTAGTTTGGCCATGTTGCTGTCTTACAGCATCTGGTAAGTTTAATAGTGAATACATGTGCACCAAAATTTGATGCCTTAGCGCTGATTTCAATAGCTGATATGTTTTAGGCAAGTCAAGGCCTGCCTCTAAGAAACCCATGTGATGCAACTGTCCCCCCAGTTGGGCTTGGAGGGGGCACTGTCAGGCTTTACTCCAATGTGAGGGAAGCCTCAACTTTGGGCTGCCGGATGGCTTACCTGTTTAATCCCCTCATACATGAAACTATCAAGTTTATTTAGTGATGTGTTGTCAGGCTGAAGGGCCAAAATTAGCATCAACACTAAGGTATTACTCTGGCCATCAATGCTTTGTTGGGCAAGGGCCCAAAAATATTACTAGTTTTGGTTTATCTAGCATCAACCAATCCCTATTTGCCAGGTGAAACATTCCTGATAAATACTCAGGATAAGCCACCTTGACAACCCCATTCAAATAAGCTTAGGCACTTTCACCCTATTTTTGCTTAGTCTTATTTTCCCTAGCCCTATTAAAGGGCTAAGACTATATCAAATGAAGAACCTCTTTTACTTGTCTATTATTGCCTAGTTTGATACTAATGGTTTTGCTTGTTCAAAAAACAGTGATTTGCCCTTATGATGACTAATCCATTGAGTGATTGCCCTAGAGAGAAAGTGTCCTGGGTGATAGCGCTGGTGCTACTAATGACTAAAAATCATATAGCCTTCAAAGGACCTGCTTTTAAAGTTAATAAACATCCAGCACAGTGTTATAGAGTGAATTTTTTATTTGGGAGGGTGAGTTGCCTTAGTGCTGCTTACTTTAACCCTGTTTCTAAAATATTACCAAAGCTATTTGATCTGGGCTTAGTGCTCTGCAGATTCACTGCTAATAATGGGTTGTAGTTTAGGAGTAAATTGTGGGGTTGGAGGTGACAAACAAGGAGGGAAAGTCGCCACCCATCTCTCATCTAGGGTGTGCCTTATATCAACTGGTTGGATAAAGGGAAAACCCTTAGCGTTGACACCCTTCTTAGTTCTAAAGGGTGCAAGGTCCTATCCAGCTTAATAGCTTGGTCCTGGAACCTTAAAGTATGCAGACGATTAAGTTTAAGCTTACAGTTCAACCTTGAGGTGCATCAATAGAAACCTTGCCAAATGTGAACCTTCTTAACACCTCAATACATAGCAACGATTAATTGTAAAATGGAATGCCCCATACCACTCACCTCTGATGACCCTTCACAATGGTTTAAGCCTGACAATGAAAGGAGTAGATGGCTATAATCTACTTGTCTATTTCTAACAATGGATGGTACACCACCCCTCACCTCCAATGAGCCTTCGCATCAGCTTAGATATGACGCCGAAAAGAACCGACGGGTCCAAACTATTAAATAATTCTGACCGCAGGCTAAAGATTTGTTCAAAGTCAACGTCGGCCCATGGCCTTCAACCCTTGCCACCTGAGGGCACGGGGGTTAAGTTCGCGGTATTAGGCCAACGGTATAGAGTTGAGTTGACGCCGTATTCCCAAACTAGGCTAACTGACCATACAAAGTAATGATCTAACCTCCAACTATCACGTTTGATTTAACCGGCCACCCGCCATGAGTACCCTGCCAACCCACAATTTATAGATGGTGAGAGGGGTAAACCACTAACCAAAAATCACGTGGAGTTGGTACGCAGCCAAATTTAACGCGGTAAAGCTACCCCACCCTTGGCGCAACTTGGATCCGGCATACGCTGAAGGGGCAGCTTACGACACCCTTCTCTCGGGGGAAGCTAGGTTCGGCACTCTATAAGGACCAGGCGCGCTATATAAAAAACAAACTTTACGGCGTTCGAATTTTAAAGATGGGGGGTTGCGCGTGAGCGAGGGTAAGGTTCCCGCCGCGACGCCAGAATCGGTGGTCGGTTAAGGCGCGACCGAGGTATCAAAACCAATTGTATCACGCACCCCCAAACGCGCAAGGCGACGACACGTCAAAAGCTTCGGAGCCGAGGTTTAGACACGCTTGGGATCGGTTCGGACGTAAGGGTGGGTCTAGAGTTTAAGCTGGCTCCAATCAATTTAGGGAGCACGTGCACCGGCACTCCGCCACCGGGCACACCGTATGGCGCTGGAACCACTGGGCGAGGTGGGCCGAGTGCCCCCCGTGCCGGCACGTCTGGCACCACGCGAACCAGTAGTCGAAGCTACGCGCGGATGGCGTCGGGGTGGGGGAAACGACGGGGTTGGCAGGTGGGGGCCCACCTAGAATACGCTCAGCAATGGTGGTGGGCTTACTTGCAACCTGGGAACCAGTAGACAGCGGGGTTGTCGGCGAGTGACCATCCCCCGTCGCGAGGGCGGCCGCGAGAGGGCCAGAGGGATCAGCAGGCGTCCCGAGGTGCAGCAGGCAAAGTGCGCATCGGGGTAGCGGCTTCTTACAATTGGGGCAGGCGGTGGGCTACAGCTAGTCAGCGGTGGAGCTCGGGATCAACGTACCTTCGGTGAGGTGCTGGAGGCCGTTGTGGGGGCCGGGTTGGGGGAGGCTCCCCCTGCGACGGGGGCACTGCGGCGAGGTTTAGCCACGTTGGGGGAGGCGATCGGGGGTTGGGAAGCGGGGAAGGGCGGGCCAACGTTGGCGTTACAAAAGTTGCAGCGGACGACGACCTGGGGTGGCGGGGGTGAGAGGGCGACGGATAGGCGCAAGGCCGCCTGGCGGCGTGCGATATCGAAACGGCAGCGGGCGCGCCACAGCCCCCACCGGTCCAACAGCTCGCGGTAGAGCTCCACCCAAGCGGAACCGCGAGGGTCACTGGAGCGCGGCGCAAATGAAACCAGCACGGCGGCGGACTGGACATCGCCGGTGCGGTCGACGTAGCTCGAAATCAAGTCGTGGGCCGCGGTTGAATGGAGCCCCGTCAAGATGACCCCGACGATACTGCCGGCCGGCACCAGCTCGGCAGCCAGGCGTTCGAGGTAGCGCCGCAAATGTTCGGCCTCGAGGTGACGGGTGGCGATCCACAAGCGGTCTCGCAACGGCAGGGCCGCATGCTCGAGGACATCGGCCCAGCTCTCCCTCCAGGCGTAAAGGAAGACGGCGCGTAAGCCGGGTTCGGGAAGGGCGAGGGCAGTCGCCCGACACTGTTCACCCCACGCCTCGTTGGTGCTGGAGCGCCCCATCAGGGCGGTCACCATAAGGCGGTGGCGCTCAACGCCGCTACGCCGTAAAACTTGGACGGCCCGCTCCAAGGACACCATCAGCAGTGCGCACGCAACCGCCCGCTCCCAATCTCCCGCGCTCTCCAGCTCAGTAACCAACGCCTCGACGTCGTGTTCGTCGCAACCGGTACCACCGAAGGTGTTGAGCATATCGAGTGCCAGCTGCCGGCGCCGGTGCTTGGGAAGTAGGCGTAGCTGCTGGCGCTCAAAAGGTGGCTTACGGAACGGCGGGCTCGGGTTAGCCTCAAGGTCGGCCTCCGCAGGCGCCTCCGCGAGCCTGGCCACCGAGGCGGGGCTCTGGGAGCTCTTCCGGAGCAGGATGGCCTCTAAAGGTTAGTTTAGTTGGTCCGTCGTCAAGTACTTGAACCGGCCGTCAGGATGCTCAGTAGGCCCTGGAAAGCGAACTCGACCCCCTCCAACTTTGTCAAACCTGCCTGCTGCATCAGCACGATCCCTAAAGTTTAGGACATTGAAGCTCAATTACGTTCGACCCACCCCCACAATTCGACCAAGTCGGGGGATAGGGTGCAGAGCGCCTTATTGGTAGCCGCCTCCAGGCCGTACCCAGCTCGAGCGCGGGTCAGCATAACGTGGGTCGCGTCACAACCGGCGCCTGGGCTGAACGACGCATCATTGGGCGCGTACCCGTGAATCGAAATCTGGCCGAGCTCCACAGTCGCCAGACCCGTAGGGCCCCACGCGAGACTACGGGGGTCCCCGACCGGGTAGCTTTCCAACGCCCCCTCGCGCGTCAAGCAGAGCAACGCTTGGTTGGCTTTGCCGCACGCGGACGACGGTACCCAGCAAAAGGAGGTCAGGCTACGCTGAGATTCGAGCGCCTGGCGCGTCCGCCAGACGGCCAAGGTCTCCCCGCCCAACACCTCTCTAGCCTCGACCAAACTGATGGCGCGCACGCGGGTATCCTCCCGGTCCAGGATGGCAACCTGGTTGGGCTGCGTGGGCGAGAAGCGCACGACCAGCTGCTGGCCCCGGCCGTCGGCCTGAAACGCCAATAGCGGCCCCGCCGGCCTGCGCCGGTCCCAAACCTTCACGAGCCCATCTTCGGAGTGGGACAGGAAGCGGTGGGGGCGGAACGGGTCGATTTGGATGCCGTACACCGCCTTGGTGGTGAAAATTGGTGAGCTCCCGGGATCTTGCGGTTAACCTATACCATGCTAAGCTACCTCTCAGATCGAACAGCCGGATCCTCTTGAGACCCAGACCCCCTAAAACCTCATGGGTTGACCCAGCGAGCCAGGCCAGCGAAAACACCGCTTCCGAAGGGCAGTACTGCCGGTGCGGGGGCTCGTCCCCATTCGCGATTGGGTTGGCCGGCGCGAGCGGGAGGGATCGGTTTGGAAGAAAATCCCCGACCGCGTCACGCCCAAGGCTGGAGGCTCGAACGGGGTGGGGTTCGGGGGAAACCGTAGCGTTTAGGTTGCCACGTAGCCCGGGGAATAGCTTAGCCGTGGGTACCGCGGTACTGAGGTCCCACACCCAAAGTGAAGAGTCGTTGCGCACCTTTTCAAACCCGGTGGCCAGGAGGTTTGAAGAGGCTTTTGAGAAAGCTATAGCGTTACACGCCCGGGTATGCCGTACGTTAAGGGTAAGGATGGTGCCGGCCACCCCGGAGAGGGAGGGCTCGTACCCTGGGGATGAGTGAGGTTGCGGGCTGGAAGGGAAAGCGGTTCCCACCGTAGGGCCCACCGGAGGAGAGCCAACCCTAGGAAGCGCGTGGGTTGGCTGGAGCTTGACCAGGCATACTTTTCCGGTACTCTGACCCACCGCCACGAGGTTGGGGGTGGCCGTATCATACGACCAGTCGAAGCACTTTGCCAAAATGTTAGGAGCCGTACCCAACCCTATTGTTGACGCGCGTCACCCCACAAGAGTCATACCCAACCCTTATTTACACGCGTTTGTTGACACGCGTCACCCCACAAGAGTCATGCCCAACCCCATTTTTGGAACGCGTTTATTGACACGCGTCACCCCACCGACCAACTTAACCCAATTTACCTTCATAAGGGGCAAGTCGGTATGGATAGCAACCAGGGACAGGTCGGGCGGCTCGAGCGTGCCCTTCCAAACAAAGGTAAAATATCAATAAAGGTTACCTTGGAGCGGTACTCGTAGAGGCGGAGGTCACCCCCACCCACCAAAAACCTGGGTTGGTCGTGAGGGGACCAAAGCACCTTACCGTACCGGTGATTGGAACCCGAGACCATAGCGAAACTCATGTCGGATTCAACGAAACGTCCCCCCACTAAAAACTTTGCCCCTTATTTACCTCGAAACGTTCAATAATTTATTCGGTTCGTCACCTATAATCCTAATTTCGATTCGCCAACCATAATCCTAGAAGCTGATTGGCTCGTCAATCGCTACCCCAAACTTATAAATTTGGTGGCAAATCCAAACATCCTTGAACTCAACTTTAAACTTTGGCCAACGTGACCACTTAAAACTGTTCGATCTTTAAAACTCGGTATGGTTTATCATTTATCCCTTACCATGATTAGAGTAAGGTTCGGCGTAAAAGGTTTCGTATGTAAACGTAAACTTATTTGAAATGTTTCAAAATTAAGCATCTTTTTTTAGTACTAGATGGTCCCACAAAATTAAGTATCTTATTAACCCTCAGATATATCCATTTAAGTTAAGCTGACCTAAAGTGCTACCACCAATAAAAAAATAGAGTATATTTGAAACATGATGGGGTTTAAACTAAAGATAATAAATTTTTCTACTTAACCCTTTCAATGATTCGACGCATATATGCGTCCAAAAAATGGGGGTATGTAAATCTAAAAACGCATATATGCGTCCAATTAAAATAAGATTTATATAGATTTATTTTAAAATTTATCGAATATTCGTGTTACGGACAAGGACCAATTTACCAAAAATTTATGTTACGAACAAGGACTGAATTTACCAAAAATTTGTGTTACGAACGAAGATCAAATCTACTAGATATTTATGTTACGGACAAGGACCAAAATGATTAAAAAAAATTTTAGGGAAAAAAGAACCTCCTTTAAAAAAAGCTCTAAAAAGTATGAAATAATCGAGAAATCAAGTTTACTCAATAAAACCTTTTTTGAAGTCGGCGCCATATTTTAAACTGAATTATAGAATTTTGCTTACAAATACAAATTATATCTTATGTCTGGATTGGGTCCAAGTGTAAACTATAAGCAACTTAATATAAATGATACTGAGTATATAAATTATAAATGCCTATTATAAGTCTGTTAAAATATGGCGCCAACTTCAAAAAAGGGATTTATTGAGTAGGCTTAATTTCTTGATTATTTCATACTTTTTAGAGCTTTTTTTAAAAGAGGTTCTTTTTCCCCAAAAAAAAATTTTTTGAGAAGGTTCTTTTTTTCTCAAAAAAACTTTACCCCTAGCACTTTTCCCTCAAAAAAATAGTGCATTTTAAAAGTGCCTCTTTTACCTACTTTTATTAAATATTACTATCTCTATATATTGTTTTTGGCCCCTTTTATTTCTCTATAAAATTAAAACTGATTGTACATCTATTATATATAGTATCTTATAAACAAATATACTAATAATTCATTTTATTAAATTAGTTGATTTTATTGGACAAGTTAAATTAAATTTACTGATCACCATCTACAATACTTCATTTTATTAAATTTAGATGATTTTATTGGTCAACATATGCCAAATTTACTGATCACCACCTACAGTAATTCATTTTATTAGATTTTGGTTGCTTTTATGAGTCAATCTATGTAAATTTATTGATCGCTATCTAAAAATAATTTATTTTACCAAATTTAATAGC
>JAKSZP010014559.1:0-193749 GCA_022478985.1 Massospora cicadina
AAGATGGCAACTACTAACTATGTGAGACAGCAGAAAACTGCTTATCCACCTATAGTGTAAGGGGAGAGGGGATCAGAGGGCTCATCATAAGCAGCAGCTTCCTCATCCCAGAGTAGGGTATGAGCTAAGGCAGAGAGAAAGGGCATCAGGGCATCAACAGAGAGTGGTTCAATGTTTCTGAAAATTATATTTTATGGATCTTACTGCTAAAAATGGCGCTGATATATTCAGCTAAAGCTTTTCAGCTTTAATGCAGGCATTAGTGAGTTTGATAAACGTGGTGATATTAATTTAGGTAATCTTAGCTTTAGATTCTGCGCTAACACTAACATATAACTAGATAGTGTCATTGACAGCTTTATGTAATTGATTCATTGTAAACTTGCTTTTTGGGGTGAAAGTGAGGGGATAGAAGGAGGAGCTATACCTCCTGTGAACATTACCACTAACTTGTGATAGCTTTGCAGGGGGATGATAATCTGTCTGGCAGCTGCTTTAACAGTAAGCTGTTGGTTACTGCAGAATAGTTCAGCATTTGGCTGTGGGGATATAAATGAGGGGGGGTTCTTGGCATCCCTCTGAATAAATGAACTGATTAATTTGTAGAAAGGGGTTTTCAATTAAATTACCTGATTCATCAATTTCAACCAATAAGTCTTAAGGGTTCTTATTGAATTTGAATTGGGTATAAGCAGTGGGGTGGGACCATCTAGTACTAAAAAAAATAAGCAGTGGGTGATGATTGTTTGCCTTGGTGGAAGCATGGGGAAAACTGTTGCCCAAACCTGTTCATGATTTATGTGAGCATCTTTGGTACTAGGCGGGGGATGAGCCTAATAGGTTGTTGCAGATTTGTATGTAAGGTAGAATTTGGGGAAGGGGTAGGATAGTACCCCATACCACAAAAAGCATGGGGTTGGCTGTTAAAATAGATTCTGGCAGATGAGGGCGCAGAGTTGGCAGAAGCAGCCAAGGATAGGCATTTGTATTTTGAGTAACCAACTCAAAACAGGATGGATATATAGTCCATCTGACCTCGACGCAGGCCCATAATGGATGGTAAGGGGCAGAGGGGGACAATGAAGAGATGGATTACTAAAGCATTTTTATTAAAATCAGGGCTGATCATGGCAAACAACTGAGGCCTAGAAAGACATGTGGCCCCATTTTGGACCACAAATTTTAAGATGGGGTTGGAGCTGTAAGCTGCCAAACCTTCCATAAGCTCCTGATGAAGCACTGTAGGGGGGAAGGTGAGTGGGCAAACCAGTGAACTGGACCACCAAAGCGGTGGGAATAGGGGTGCCTTGGAAAACTAGGGGCACAGTTGCTGCAGTGGCAGCATCAGCTTCACATGTTAAGCCCAGGTCAAAATATCCCTTGTAGGGGCAGAAGTTGATGAATCTAGTGGGTTCAATTACTGCCTATGCTATTTTGGTTATTTGTTTTCCCTTATATGAGAACAACTTCCCATAGTTGACCTGAAGGCCAAAATGCATTGTTGGAAAATTGCTTTTCTGAACAGTGGGCTCCACTAGTGTACCAGGCCAACCAGTATGGAGACTGGTTGACCCTTGCTGTTTAGTCTTCATTGGTGTACAAACCCCCTATAAGTCTGCTTCCAACCCACCAACACATCATACAAACAACTTTGCCTTAGCCCCAGGGTCCTTGGTGTGCCCCAGCAAGTCCTGCCCCCATTCTGGGTGGCCAAGGCACTCCTGCACTGCCCCACCCTCCTGACCCTTCACCAAAACATCTGGGTATGCCCCAGTGAGTCCATCCCCCATCCTGGGTAACTATGGCACTCCCACGCTGCACCCCGCAGGGCTGATGGCTAGTCAACACATCATTGTTGGTGGCTGTTTGGCCAGGTTACTGTCATGGAAGCGGCTGATAAGAATTAGACTGGGCTCCCAGTCAGGTTGTGTGAGCACCCAATAAAGAGCCCAGAATGCCAAGGGCACAGCAGTCCATGTGACTAGAAGAAGGGGAGATCTATTGGGGATGTGAGGAAAGTAAATGTTCATTAATGTACTGAAAGCCCCCAAGGCAAACCAGATGATTACAGTGGGGCAACCGCGAGTCTTGTGGGGGCAACCCCCAAGGGTAGGAGAGGCGGGGAGGATGATGACTCCTCCAGGGTTCACGGTTGCTGGCCTTTGGTTTTGAGTAGGTGAGTCTGTGCGCCAGAGAGGGGTGGCACAGGGCCCACAGTGTGGGCAGGGGTGCTGTCAGAGGGGAAAACGGACCTGCAATGAGCGTTAGGGTGAGCCCCCCTTGGGTGGGGTGCTATGGAGCCCTCAGGTGGGTGGGATTAGCGGTGGACAAGCCAGAAGTGGGGACTGAGCTCATGGGCATTGGGGCGGGTGCGCCCTGAGGCTGCTTTAATAGGGGAGTGGTCTCAGAAATCCCAGAGGCGAAGCGAACGGACAGGTTTGCATTAGATGGGTACATGAAAATGGATGGAGAATCAACTCTGTCATTGAGAATGAGGAAGTTTACAGCATATATGATCCACTGCCACATGGTGGTGTCGAGTGACTGGATGACCCATTTGGCAATCATTGGGATGATTATTCAAATGGCGGCACACTTTGCCAGATTGATTGGCAGAATTTTGAAAAAAAAACAAACAGGTGGAGTCCGCGGCAAGGCATTCAGGGTATTTGGGCTTTTATTTTAGCGCAAAGCATGGGAAGAATAGCAAAATGAACTGACAACTGACCCTCAGCAGGGCAGTTGACTTAAGTAAAGGGAGAATCACATAGTGGGGATGCTGAGGGATTGGGTGATTGGGGATTGGTAATGGGATTTGGTTGGCTGATGGGTGGGGGGGGGTGGAGGGATGCCCAAAATCTTGGCAAAAATCAAAAAAACTTTTGCAGGGTTTTCCAAATTTTTGGGGCCAGACCAGGTCAATGGGAACAATCTGGGCCTTGACCATTTGAGTCAGGCTGTTCACACAGTTTGGGTTTCCCAGATTTGTCCCAGGGGGCTGTGGCCTTGATGATCAGTCATCTACAACCCAGTCCAAACTCTCAATCTGATTGTTTACATGATCCAAACTTCCCAGATCCATCCCAGGGGGTAGAGGCAACTGGTCCAAGTCACTTGTAACCTGGTTCAAAACCTGAGTCGAGTTCCAATATGATTATGGACCCAGCCAGTCCAGACTGGCTCCATTAGCCCGGAATTTGCAGACCAGGCTCTGATACTAGCACTGGCTATTTCCTCAAAAATTTTGGTGTGTTTTCCCTGGTGAGTGAGGGGTCCCAGGGCCCTCCCATGGCCCATGGCCTGCATAATCTCCTGGCAGGTCCCCTCTATTAATCTTACCAGGGTTGAGGAGGAGGGGAGGGGAGAGATCTGATTATCTTTAGGAGGAAGGGCATTCACTAAGCGCTCATCGACCACGTGCGCCAGGTCACTCAACTGTGACAGGGGGTCCACTTGGGCCTTTGGGCCCCTTTTTGTCTGAAAGGGATGCTGCTCCCTATCCAGTTGTAGGGGGTGGTCCCCAGGACTTACAGTTCCTGCTGGTTCCTCATAGGGAGAAGGTATTGGAGCTGGCAGCATTGGCCACTCCAGGCACATCACCCTGCACCTACTTTGTGATCTTCAGTCCTATCTTCTCTTAGTCTAGCTGGTGAACTACTACAACTAAAAATAAATGGATGAGAGAGAGATATTTATTTGGAGGAAAGGAAGATTATTTATACTTCTGGCTACTGTACCTATAAAAGCCTCTTGGCCATCCAAGCTGGAACCTCAACCAATAGCAGTCACCCATGGTAGCGATTCCTTCTAATTCCACTCATACCAATCACCAAATTTTAGATTAACTCTTCCTCAGCACAAGGTACTGGTCAGCCATATATAATATCTATTATGATAAATACTTTTAGCATCCTCAGCATAAGTTGCTGGTACTCCAAATTTAGACAACAATTTATTAAAAAAATGATTGATAATGAATACTTCAGCTTTCCACCGGAAAATCCCACAATCTTTTTTTAGGGCAGTTGGTGCAGGGATAAGATTCCACTGAACTCAAATTCAATTTAACGCAAATAATTGTCAGATGGTTGTAAACAAATACATCAGCGGTCTTTTACCCTCAGCCAAATTGCCTATATTCCGCCCTTCCCTCTTACTTTCCCTTAAAATTTATTTTAAAATAAAGTATGGAGTTTTTACTAAAAAACGAATACATTGACTTTTTCACTGTAAATTCTACAATCACCTACAATTTTGGAGTCAATGCTGAACTAGGAAACTGTCAAACCTAAAACAATTAATATTTTTATATCATTAACCCCTCATGTACATTTGGCAACAGCATTGCATCATGAACTTGCTTTGAAAAATATCACATTATCAAAAAGTATTAATATTTTTCTTTTTGTGATCCCTTGAGTATTTTTTGTCATAATGTTTCTTTTATAAATTTAGATTCAATTTATGATACTAATACTAATTACTGTGTACATTATATTGCTCAAATAAATGAATTATCACACAAAATCTACCACCTTAATCTAGTACTAAAAAAAATCTACCACCTTTATATACTGTTCCACACATCAGCAAATTGAATATGTTCCAAATGCAAGAATTTCTTCAAATATTTCTGTACCCAAGGGGTTAAATAATATTGAACTAGGCAATTAGCTGGCAATCATACCCAACTAAATGACACCCCTAATTTTGATATTATTGGGAGAAATCCACTTGGGTAGTTTCTGACATGCATATTGCTCCAGGGTGGCACCAGGGGTAAATGGGGCACTGCCAGGGTACATGTGAGGTGGGTGTCAAGATCCTTGGATGGACTGAACTGACCCAAGATTTTTGTTGAACTGGATGAACCAATCCAAGTGCATTTTCCAACTAGATGGAAAATGCTGGGAAGAGTTTTTTGAATGCCTCACACTGGAGTAACTAGCAGAGGATCTGAGAACATCAGGTAAGATGGCAGTTGGAAGTTAAAGTTTTACTTAATTTAATAATAATATTAAAATATCTCATAAAGTAAAGCTGAGAAGAAAGAAGAGCTACATTTTATATTAACCAAACTCTAATTAAGAGTTTTTTCTAAAAATAATTGCAGTTAAAACATAAAAAATTATGAGTTTTAAATTATAAGTATGTTGTTTATCTTATAAAGATATAAAAGTATATACAACTAATAAAATATCATGTATAAATCAGCTTAGATAAATTTGTGTACCTTCTTATACCAAAAAAACTACAGCATACAATTTTATGTTTGCCTTTCTTGACAGTATGTCAAACTATCTTAAGATTAGGTCTAAGGATCATGATATAAGATAGGTCACCAAAGTCAACAAGTTGTGGAACAGACAAGTCACTGAACTATTGATAACTATGTTTAACTTATATTAGTGTAAAATGTTAATTAAATACTAAACTAATATTCTAACTACTATTTTAAATTTGATAAATTATGTCACTAAGAGTTTTATAAACATTATTATAATCTTGAAATCTCCAAATATTATCAGAAAATGATTCTGAATATAATATCTACATATCTTCTTTTTTCTTATTATGTAAAATACTAAAGATTCTATTTTTAATATACAAGTATGAGATTATTTTTTAGTTTTATATTAATATTGTTTATGTTAAAATCTAAACATTAACTACCATACAAGAACCTACGTTTCTTTGAAGAGTTTTGACTAATAAGATCTATTGAATTGCTAAAGTAAGACTTCATTTCTTGATTGAAGGCTTAAAAGATCATCACTGAGAAAGCAAGTAACATTAGAACCAGTGGTAATAATGTTTGCAAAACGATTATTAGACAGCATTGTTAAAACTCATCAGTTATGTGTCATGTTTTAATAGATTTGTAATTGATTTTGTAGTGAGAACTAACCAATTTAGCCTTTCAATGATTTTTCTAATAATATCAAACTTTACCTTATATTTTTAAGTATAAGCAACTGAGGTATATAATTTTATATAGAGGTTTTATTTTATAAATATATAGCATTCTAACTAAAGTTTATATGTTACAAAGTATTACTTAACTGAACCATATATGTGAATTATAGAGTTAATAATGTATACCATAATATAACTTTACTATACTGTATCTTAAATTATAGATGATACTAAACATATATGGTTTATTGCAATATGTAAAACTACTATCTTGATAGTTGTCAAGGGGTATAATTTGAATGTAAATATCCCAAATTTTTATAGACAATAATTGTAATCATATAATAAATAAAAACTTATACAATGTTTTAAGTAATACTTTTTATAACTAAAGAATTAAAGCAACAAAATCTAAAAACATACTAGTTAAGATCTGTCTTGATTATCATATAATCAATTATATATAAATATGATAGAGTGGAGTGACTTAAGAGATTTTTTACGCACCAGATTATATAACTGGACTAAATATGTGAGTAATATTTATATTTTCAATACATCTTATAGCTTTTGCATCTATGAATATTTTACTCATTTAAGTTGTTGATTCTATGATATTGACTAGTTTTATTAAACATTATTAAATCAATGGCTTTATAGCAAGTCTAATATAAACTTATCTAGGGAAATTTTATTTTACTCACACATTACCATCATGCTAAACCTTTCTTTTTTTAGTACTAGATGGTTATGCTAAAACTTTCCATATATCTCTGACATCAAAAGACTAGACAACTATTGTCGCATCAAGGGAAGAATACACACATACAATTTATGATGGGCTAGAGACTTTCTGCCAACAAAATTCTATGTAACATACTATCTTTAAGAAGATAATATTCTTTCTTTTTATATGCTTTAATAGGTATAAATACTATATTATATAAAATTTTGACTATAATATATTAACTATATAATATGAATTCTATTTATATAATTATTACCAGTATTAATATATGAAATTATTAGAAATCAATTTAATTTATATAGTCCTACCTATATCATGGTCAAAAATGCAAATATGTTTCTTATTGTCAAGTAGAAAATATAATTGTGTACAGCAAAAATTAAAATAAATTTATAAGAATTATATAAGACTTATTAGGGGAGAGCACTCCAGTGATAGTATCTGAACTCAACGATCACTGCCTACCAAGTTTAATCCATATAGATAGCTTTGGGTAGGGGATGATTTGTGACTGTGTTGGCGTTGTGCACCAACGCCACAAACTGAGATAACAGATAGCAAGGTGGCACATGGTGTTCCTGGTGTCAAATTTTGATATGTGATATTAACCAGCTGCTTAGATTATGATAGGCGCTTATTCACTAGGGGATTCATCCCACTAGTAAATATGGGAGTTATCATTTTCAGATGATAAATATTGGTTGGCAGAATCATCCTAATGATTACTGGGTAATTTGCCATAGTTTATCTGTCAGATCAATAGTCAGATTGCTTAATTCTTGTCAGGGATCATCCTCAACAATTAGTGAATAGTTAAGTTGTCAATTTTATATTAAATATTTATTTATCTTGTGTAATTTGATTGGAGTTAGTTACTGATTGACAAGAAGGGTTCAAGAAGCTGTTGAAGTGCTGACGGCGCTTCTAAACAGCTTCTGGTGTAAATTATGAATGTGGAGAAGCATTTTTCAGTAGCCTGGATAAGGTTGCAGGGGCTATAAGGTGACAAAACCTGACTAGCTCATTGAGGGAGGTCTTTGAGAGTGGGACCCAGGGAAGGCTGATCAAACAGAAACGTCCTCCATCTCATCAAGTAAGGCGTCAACAGGGATTAGTGCCAAATTATTTATAAATACTATTGTTTTCCCTCAAATAAAGATAGATTTAGCAATTACATTTGTTGTAATGACTTTATACAGTATTTGTATAGTTGGCTCTTATGGTAAGAGTTTGAGGATAGGATATCCTTTGTCTAAGGTAGTTGGTTATCAAGAACTTCTCCAGGCTCTGTGAGAAGAGAATTGGAACGAGTTTCCTACCAGATGAAGAAGAGAGGAGGGAAGAGTTCCATGCCATTTCAAAGATACCTTCTAATAGAAGAAGGGCGTGTACCAGTTTAGTGTTTGACTTTTTACTCAAAGTGGATTTAAGAAAACTCAACTTAAATAATAGTTGTCATACTATTACTACACAGATTGGTCAATAATATAATAGTTTTATTCAAGGTGGACTGACCTTGGGACAAATATGCCACACCAAAGAGAGAAGGGGGAATTAAATAAGGGGCCGCGACCTAAACCCGAGTACCAGGGGAGGACATTGAGGCAAGTGTGTTCCCATAGAACCTGGCGGTGTTGGAAGGTATTTGCTTGAGCTGCTTGAAGAGTTTTCACTGATGTTGAGGCTGATTTGCAGTTCCATGTCAACAGTTAAGAAGAGGAGCAGAAGCCAGCTCTGCACCATCCTCTGAAGTCAGTGTGGAATCACTTCACTGAACAGCTAAATATTGAATGATTTAATTATGTTTTTATTAAATTGATTGCTAAAATTGATGGGATTTGGGGCCGCATCTTGAATTGCTTCAAGATAAATTGTTTAAATTGTCAATAGGGATAATGCAAAAATAACCGCTTGAAGCAATTCTGGGATTAGTGAGTCAATATTAAGTGCCATAAAATTTGCAATTGGACAGAGTTTTGTGGGTATACAATTGGGTGCCATCAGTGGTTATGCTAGTTTCCAGACAAGTTGGGATGCTGGGCACTCTTTCAACCTGTGAAACAGGGTGTCTCTTGCGCCACATACTTTAAGTAATCCTGGGTTGAGTTGGACCAGTCAGCTGATTAGTAGTCCCTGTGTAAGTATTGACAGACATGCGCCCTAATTTTTGGGTGAAGTAAATCATGTGTCACAAATTTCCAATTTTTTTTCTGAGTTTTTTTCATCATATGGCTGATCATTTTGGTCTAGGATATTGATACAGGCTGGGTTCATGCTCTTGGAGGGGGGGGGGTAATCTTCCACTTTGACTTGTGCGCCCCTACGTTCCTGAGTGTAGGTGTGGTTTGCAAACCCATGACTGCATTGGTGCCTTGTGATGCTGAGAGGGAACAGCCACTCATCTTGACAGATTTTTTTTAGTACCGCATGGGAGAAGTGTAAGGACTGGTGTGAACTGGGGCATTTTGTAAAGATGACAGGTAGGACAGGAGGGTGTTTTTCACTGTGGGGTTGGTTAGTCTGAGGTCCCTTGCCAGGTTGACTCATGCAGCGTGCATCCAGTGGTTTGGTTTGGGGGTTGGGCTCGTCACTCTAACTATCCACTTACCAAATATCTTATCAGATTAATACGACGTGGTCAGCAAGACCTAGGCCTCCTTCCATTCTTGGTCCATGTAGTGGGACTATTCATATTGGGGCTCTTCTGCCTTCCCACAACCACAAATGCAGTAAGGCCCTGATGCAGTCATGGAATTCTGAGGAAAAGGGGACAACTGCAGTTGGGAAACAGAGGGTTGGAAGCAGGAGGGAATTTGCAACTGTGACTCACCCCATGTGTCCCATTTGCCTCCTTCTGAGGGAGGTGATGCAGGACATGAGCTTTCAGACAAGCTTGTCCTTGATCCCAGGCAGGTCTAGCCTGTTGGGGTTCAGGGTGATATCCAGGTGTTTCACTAGGTTGCCAAAGGTGCCACCCCAAATGAGGCCTAGATCTTGCCCAGTTTTTTATTTTTAGTGGATTTTGGTGGGTGTGGAGGGTAGTTCTTAAATTCTGCCAAAACGTATGATTTTCACCAAATAAACTCTCTTTTAATAAGACTCAATTTATCTTCAAGAATAATGTTTTGGTTCACCTCAATTGATTTTAATTTTTGCATTAAATTATTCAAATTTTTAAAATTGGGTGATAAGTCATTTATCACCAGTTATGTCATACTCAGCAAAGTTCTGAGACCTGTACTCCAGGTATTGATTGTCAAAGTGGTTTTTTTTAATTGATTAAATTATATAAATTGAGTTCCAAGGCATCAGAATTGCACATTTAATTGTTGGAGTTGATTTCACCAGGTTGGCTGCTTAATTTGTCACCAATTACATCATACTTGACAAAGTTCTGAGGCCTGTAATTAAGGTCTCAGCTGTTGATATTAAGTTTTAAATTATTTAGTTTAATTTAAATTAAAATTTGAATTCACAAAGTTTTACATTAAATTATCTAAATTGGTTTTGTTAAGGTGTCTGGTTGATTTGTCAAAAATTACATCATTCTCAGCAAATATTTGAGACCTGCAAATAGGGTCTCAGTTGTTTATATGTGGATTTAAATTAATCAAATTGATGCTCAATACTTTGATGTTTTTCATTAAATTATCTAAATTGATTTTGTCAAGTCAGTCAGTTGATTTGTTGCTAATTTCATCATTTTCAGGTGAATTCTGAAACTCACAATCAAGTGCATCACTTAACTGCTTATTGACACTAATTTGTGCATTCAAATTCAGGTCAGCTGATGTGACAATGACATCATTATTGACATCAAAGGCCAGCTCCTGATTTGTCACATTTGAGATGGATCTGACTTTTGAGTTTTCTAAATGCATTTTTTGTGCATTGCAATTATTCAGTTTTGCTTCTTCTGATTCACCATGATGTCAGTTTTCCTCAGATGGCCATGGTGCCAGGTATATAAGGCCCAGTTGTCTACCCACCCCAGATACCATTTCTGGCTGAGTGGATGTGACAGGAGGCATGGTGGCTCTAGACAGGGCTTGGTGGCAAACCCTGGGTCAAGTTTTGCCATCCCAGGTTGATTGGGTGAATTTCAGGCTGCCCACAGTTAAGATTTCCATCTTTGTTTTGTTTACTCTTGCATTGCTAGCTGATTAATATTGGTTAATAATCAACTCAAGTTTCTCTGAGTCCTTTGAGCTTGAAATCCTTATGACTGCATCATCTGCATATGCCAGAGCTTTCAGTGGTGGCTTCCCGTGCACACCAATACCTTCAAGATCCACTTCCGCTGCCTGCAACACTGGATTGAAAGCCAGGTTGTAAAACAAAGGAAAAAAGGGTCCCCTTGCCTCACCCCACATTGAGGTACGATTTTGGCTGACTGGAAACTGGGGCCTAAAAATGACATGCTTGTGGTAGTTGTTTGCTTCATCACCCAGTCAATGAATTTTCATGGCAGATGTGCTCTCTCCATGCAACAGTGTAAGTACGACCAGTCTAACCTGTTGTAAGCTTTTTGTTGGTCTAGGAATATTAATGCCTCACTAGAGTTTGACTGGGTGATGTTGGCAACTGTGTGGATGTTGTCCAAAATGCTCCTGCCAGGGATAAATACATGTTGGCTTGTCAAGATCATGTTCCTCTTGATTGAACCTAGGTGACGTGCCAGGATTTTTGAAAGCAGTTTGGAGTCGGAATTAATCAGCGAGATTTAACACCAGTTGTTGAGTCAATGTGTATCGCCTTTTTTGTAGAAGGAGAACAAGCAGGGCTTCGTCCCCTCCAGGCATCAACATGATCTCATATAAGCATCTGTTGAGCATGGTGAGGAGGATGTGGCTAAGGAAGTCTGGAAATGTTACAATTAATTCATATGGAATCCCATCAGGTCATAGACTTCTGCTGGGGAAGACTCTTGATTGCTGAACTGAGCTCCTTCTTTGTTACAGTGCCATGAGGGCCAATGTGTCCAGGGTTGGTGGTTCCACCCTTGCAAGGAATGACTCAATGTCCTGAGGTAAAGTGCCCTTGTTTGAGTATAAATTCATATAGTGATTGTGGATTACTTCTGTTAGCACCTCTGGGGAACGCGCTGCAGTGCCATATCAAGTGGCTAGAGCATCACATTGGGTTTGGGATTTCTGAGTGGTGAACTGGCGCATGAAAGATCTGGATGATTTTTCACCCTTGGCCACCAGTTTGCTCCCACCTGCAACGCAAGTTGTTCCTGGGTTTTCATGCTGAAACCTTAGATCTCAAGGGTCAACCAAACCCATTCCCTCGTCCAGTTGGTGCTGTGGCCCGCATGGGGGGCATTCTTCTCAAGATGTGTTCATTGGTTAATCGCCCTTTGAAGAGCTGACACCTCAGCCATGTGCCTCCTGGAGGATGTACATTTTGCAGTGGTGACCATTTCAGCTTTCAGGCGTCTCCAGGTCTGTATTTGGGTCTTCACTGAGGAGGTCCCTCATATCGCAGGACAGTGTTCATACCACTAACCAGTGAGCAAAGTTGGCATTAATCACAATTTGTAGTGTATCTTTTCCCATTTTGGGCACGGTTGAACCTGCATCTCTAACCTCAAGGTTATCCTTACCAGCTGATGATCCAAGTTGGTGACACTAACTGTTTTGAAGTTTCCTACCATATGCTTAAAGGTCACTGGGATGCGTATTAGATCAATGCCATCATTGAGAGAAGCTCGCCCTCTCTGATGTGTGGCCTCATCATGTGCTTGAGGTTTGTCATGCCAATTTGGGCGTTCATCAATGACTCCCATCGCGGCCATGAGTGATGCAAGTTCCTGGTATCCATGGGGATGACTAATGTCCGGGAGCCATCTGTCTGTGGCCCTTGTGAGCCAACAGTTCATGTACCCTAGGAGAAAGCTGTATTCCAGTAGTGGTAAATTGGCCACATCTTCGAAGAAGTTGGCGCAGTCACTGGGGATGTTGGGGGCATAGGTATTGACAAGGGTGTACTGTTTTCCCTGCCAATTGATTGTGATGGCCAGGACTCTCCCCCTAGGTAACAGTTGAATATGTGACAGTGATGTCCCTTTCTGGTTTGATCATGAACCCACAGAGGGTGGACCAAGTTGAGAAGTTTAGGAGGAGCATCCAGTCCACATAGGTTCCTCCCCCATCGGGCAGTGACTCTCCTGGATCGCCAGGAGGTCATCCAGAGGGTTTTTCAGGTGCTGAATTTCTTAGCCCGGGATGTGGCAGCCTTCAGCCCTGCAATATTGAATATCCTTATTGTGATTGGATTACCTGATCCACCCAATATGCCTTAATCAGATAGTTCCAGTCCATTCAACCCAGTTCTATTGCAATTCAAGAAATTTGAGCTTCAAGTACTTGGCTAGGAATTCTGAGCCACTGAGCTGAGTTGAGCTGAGGCAGCGCTCCCTTTTTCAGTAGCTGGAACATCCTGAAAATTTTTGTAATCTTTTTTCTGAGTGTTTTTTGTTGAGACTACAGGTAGGTGACTGGATTTGTGGAATCCAGCCTTTTCCAGAACCAGCTCATTTCCCGCTCCCATGGGCTGCATTTGCCCCTGTATCCCACCTGCATCTACTGGTTACTGTCCCCTCCATCACCTCCATGGGGGTTTCTCTCAGGATCTCAAAGCAGTTTGAATTTCCAACATTGTTGGTTGATTATGGAGTCTAATTCACTTTTTTATCTTCCTTAGCCCTCGCTCTGGCATATGCCAATCTCTTTGCTTTCTCCTCTGCTTTGTGTTGTTTGGCAGTGACCAGTTTGATGATCTGATTCTTACTATGTTCCCCCAGTTGAACGTAAAAAAACCATCTGAGGTTTTTTGAAATTTTTATTAGTTTCGTTTATTTCCTCAGGGTCCTCCTCCTACTGCTTGCCTATGTCAGTACATGCATGGGCCCGATGCCCAAGCTCCTGGCAGTGCTGGCAGATGGGTGGAGCCTTCTCTGGGGTGACTTTGAAGGGAACAGATGCTTGCCCCTCCAGCAAGATGAACTTTGTGATTAATAAGATCATGTTGGGATTAGCTTCTACTTCAGGCTTGGGGTCAATAACCGCAATTTCCTTCCCACTGCAGAGTTCCAGCACGAGGTGGAAGCGCTGCAGCTCAAACTGCCTCACTCTTCCATACTCCTCAAGGCCTTTGATTAGCTCTGCTTTGACAAAGTTGTGGGGAAGATCAGTAGGAAGATCCTCAAAGGAGATGAAGAGGTCATTTTCCTTTTTCCAGTGGGTGCAATGTACCTTGACGCGGTGGGGCACACCTTTGACAGTTACTAGATGATGACCTTTGCTGCGGCGTCTGCCTGCTCTGCCATGGTGAAGCCATTATCTATGAATCCTTGACAAAATTCTTGCTTAATAAAAACAGCGTTTTCAAAATAAAATTTTTCTTTTTTTGGTAATTTCCAACAAGATCTCCGGGTGTTCAACCCCAAAGTTTACTCTAACCCCATGCTTAACAGGGGAGGAGGGGAGTGAGTGGCAGATATTGTTGTAGAGAATATGCTGGTGTAGCATTTTCAAGTGCCCTTAATTATGGACTTGCATCTGTCATTTGGTCTGGTTCACATGGCTAACCAGGAGCTCCTTGTGGGAGCATTTGATGCCCTTGGGAACGCCATGTTGGTGAAATTACCACCCTTTGTAATGTTTATCCCAGGACTTCTGATTAGGATTGTGTATCTTTTCCTTCTTTACTGATTATTGAATGTTATAATCAATCTCAAATCTTCCTTTGCTCTATAAAAGTGATTCTTAGGAGAAAGAAATGCAATAATAACAACAACAACAATAATAATAATAATTTTATTTGAGGTGGGCCAACTTGGGGCAAATATGCCACACCGAAGAGAGGGGGAGAAGTAAAGTAAAAAAAAAGGGGGCTGCAACCTAAACCCAAGTGCTGGGGGAGAACGTCATGGCCAGTGTTCCCATGGGACCTGGTGGTGTTGGAGGGGTTCACTTAGGTTGTTTGGTAAATTTATGCTGTTGTGGTTGGTTTGCATTTCTGGGTTGACGGTTAGGAAGGGTAGCGGAAGCCAGCTCTGCACCATCCTATAAAGTCATCATGAAATTGCTTCACTAAAAAACCAAATATTGAATGCTTTGGTTATATTTATTAAATTGATTGCAAAATTTTGACAGGATTTGGGGCCAGGTTATGAATTGCCTCAAGATAAATTGTGTGTACTGTCCATAGGGATATTGCAAAAATAACTGCTCAGAGCAATTCTGGGATTGGTGATTCAATATTAAGTGCCATAAAATTTGTGATTGGACAAAGTTCGGTGGGTGCACGATCGGGTGCCGACAGTGGCCACACTATCTTTCATACAAGCTGGGCCGTTGGGCACTCTTTCATCCTATGCATCAGGGTGTCTTTTGCACTGCATACTCTGCAGTGCTCCTGGGTTGTCTAGACTGCTCAGCTGTTTGGTAGGCTCTGTGCAGGCATTGCCAGATATGCGCCCTGATTTTTGGGTGAAGTAGATCATGGGTTGCAAATTCCCAAATTTTTTTTTTTTTGAGTTATTCATCATATGGCTGATCATTTTGGTCTAGGAGATTGGTACAGGCTGGGTTTGTGCTCTAGGTGGGGGGTATTCCACCACTGAGACTTGTGTGCCCCTGCATTCCTGGGTGTAGGCATGGTTTGCAAACCCTCAACTGTGTTGCCCCCTTGTTACACTGAGAGGGAACAGCCACACATCTTGACGGATAATCTTCACTACCGCATGGGAGAAATTTGAAGACTAGTGTGGGCCGTGGGCATTTGGATTGGCTGCCAGGTAGGACAGGAGGGTGTTTTGGACTGGGGGATTGGCAAGTCTGAGGTCCCTGGCCAGGTGATTTGTGCAGCGTGTGACCAGTGGTTTGGTTCAGGGTTTGGGCTTGTTACTCTGACTGTCCACTTACCAAAAATCTTATCAGATTGGGCAACATGGTCAGTGAGGCCTAGGCCTCCTTCTGCTCTTGGTCCATGAAGTAGGTAAATTTGTATACGGGCTCTTCTCCCTTCCCACAGCCACAACTGCAGTAAGGCCCTGATGCGGTCATGGAAGTTTGAGGAGAAAGGAACAACTGCAGCTGGGAACCAGAGGATTGGAAGCAAGAGGGAATTTGCAACCGCGACTTGCCCCATGAGTCCCGTTTGCTTCCCTCTGAGGGAGGCAATGTGGAATGTGAGCTTCCAGATGAGCTCATCCTCGATCCCAGGCAGGTCTGGCCCATTGGGGTTCAGGGTGATGCCCAGGTGTTTCACTGGGCTGCCTGAAGGCGTCACCCTAATGGGGCCTAAATTATGCCCAGTTTTTTTTATTATTTTTGGATGTTTGGGGGTGGCAGGGATGGTCAGTGCATGCTGGTGAGTTGTTATTGTTTCGCCAAATAAATGCAATTTTTTTGATTTATTCTTTTATTTTCCATTTTGCTTCCAGCTGCTGCGATTCTCTTTGATTTTTGCATTGGATAATGCAAGTTATGCGGGTTCAGCTGGGGAAGCGATCTGCCACCAGTTGCTTCCTCCTCAGCGATGTACAGAGGCTTGCAATTAGGGTCTCAACCTCTGATTTGGCAAATTGATTTTTTTAAATGATTTTGATTGGGCTCTGAGGCCTCATAATTTTGTGTCAAGTGGTGTGAATCGACCTCAGCAGCTTGGCCACTTGACTTGTCACCAATTACATTATAATTTGGCCATGGGCAGAGACCTGCAATTAAGGTCTCAACAAATGATTGTATGTTGAGATTGTTTAAATTGCTTATTTTAGATTCTGAGACATCATAATTGTGCATTAAATTACTTTGATTAGTCTCATCAGGGCAGCTGGCTGATCCATCACTGATTATGTCATACTCGGTGGCAGTTTGAGACCTGCAATTAAGGTCTCAGTTTCTGATTTGCTGTAGTAAATAGTTTAAATCATTTGAATTTTCGCTTGAAACTTTGGTGTTTCACATTAAATTATTTAAATTGGTTATGTCATTTCAGCCATTCAACTCAGCACTGATGCCATCATTTTCAGGTGATTTCTGAAACCCATAATTAATTGTATCGCTTACCTGCTTATCAAGACTGATTTTTGCATTTAAATTTGGATCAGATGATGTGACAACGACGTCATTATTGACATTAAAAGCTGGTTCCTGATTTGTCGCATCCACTGCCAATCCAACTTTTGATTTTTCTGTATGCGTTTTTTGGATTTTGTAATTTGTTTGGTTTTGCTTCACCTGATTCATCATGACATCAGTCTTCCTTGGACATCTATGGCGCCAGGTATATAAAGCTTGATTGTCACCCACCCCAGATACCATTTCCAGCAGAGTGGGGGTGTCAGGTAGCAGGGTGGCTCTTGCTGGGGCCAGTTGCAAACTCTGGTTTGAGTTTTGCTGCCCTTGTTTTTTGGATGGGTGATTTTTGTGCCACCAACAGGTAAGATTTCCGTTTTTTTGTTAATTCTTGCATTGCTAGCTGATTTATATTGTCGGATGATTGACTCAAGTTTCTCCAAGTCCTCTGAACTTGATATTCCTATGACTGCATCGTTGGCATATGACAGAGCTTTCAGCAGTGGCTGTCCGCACATGTCAATGCCTTCCAGCTTTGCCTCCACTGCCTGCAACACTGGGTCAAAAGCCAGGTTGTACAGCAGGGGGCTCAGTAGGTCCCCTTGTCTCACCTTACATTGTGGTAAGATTTTGGCCAACTGGAACCCAGGGCCTAGAACTGACATTTTTGTTGCCATCATCTGCTTCATTGCCCAATTGATGGATTTTGAAGCAGATGTGTTCTCTCCATTCAATGGTGTAAGTATGACCAGTCTACCCTGTCAAAATCTTTTTATTGATCTAGGAATAATAGTGCTCCACTAGAGTTAGACTGGGTGACATTGGCAACTGTGTGAATGTTGTTCCAGATGCTCCTTCCAGGGACAAATCCGTGTTGGTTTGTCAAGATCACATTACTCCCGATGGTCCCTAGATGTCATGACAGGATTTTTGAAAGCAGTTTGGAGTCGGAATTAATCAGCGAGATTTGACACCAGTTGTTGAGTCAATGTGTATCGCCTTTTTTGTAGAAGGAGAACAAGCAGGGCTTCGTCCCCTCCAGGCATCAACATGATCTCATATAAGCATCTGTTGAGCATGGTGAGGAGGATGTGGCTAAGGAAGTCTGGAAATGTTACAATTAATTCATATGGAATCCCATCAGGTCATAGACTTCTGCTGGGGAAGACTCTTGATTGCTGAACTGAGCTCCTTCTTTGTTACAGTGCCATGAGGGCCAATGTGTCCAGGGTTGGTGGTTCCACCCTTGCAAGGAATGACTCAATGTCCTGAGGTAAAGTGCCCTTGTTTGAGTATAAATTCATATAGTGATTGTGGATTACTTCTGCTAGGGCCTCTGGGGAACGTGATGCAGTGCCATCTTGAATGGACAGAACTCCACAATGGGTCCAGGATTCCGAGTGGTGAACTGGCGCATGAAGAATCTGGATGATTTTTCACCCTTGGCCACCAGTTTTGCTCCCACCTGTAATGTAAGCCATTCCTGGGCTTGCTTTCTGAGACCTTGGTCTCGAGGGTCAACTGAACCCATCTCCTCATCCAATTGGTGCCGTGGCCCGCATGGGGGCATTCTTCTCAAGATGTGTTTATTGGTGATCGCCCTTTGAAGAGCTGATGCCTTGGCCATCTGCCCCCTGGAGGATGTATGTCTTATGGCGGCAACTATTCTGACTTTCAGATAACCTCAGGGGTTGAATGGGTCTCCGCTGAGGGGGTCCCTCATGTTGTGGGACAGGAGGTTTGTACCACTAACCAGTGAGCAAAGTTGAAATTAATCACAATTTGTGGGTGTATCTTTTCCCATATTGGGTGCGGTTGTGCCTGCGTCTCCAACCTCAAGGTAATTCTTACCAGCCGATAGTCTGAGTGAATGAAACTAACTGTTTTGAAGTTTCCTACCATATACTCAAGGGTCGCCAGGATGCATATTAGGTCAATGCGCATCATTGAGAGAAGCTCGCCCTCTCTGATGTGTGGCCTCATCATGTGCATGAGGGTTGTCATGCCCTTTGGGCGTGCATCAATGACTCCCATCACAGCCATGAGTGACGCAAGTTCCTGGTGTCCTCAGGGGTGATTGATGTCTGGGGCATCTATCTGTGGCCCTTGTGAGCCAACAGTTCATGTCCCCTAGGAGAAAGCTGTCTTCCAGTAGTGGTAAATTTGCTACCTCCTTGAAGAAGTTGGTGCAGTCGCTGGGGTTATTGGGGGCATAGGTATTGACTAGGGTGTACTGATTTCCCTGCCAGATGATTTTGATGGCCAGGACTATCCCCTAAATGCTCAGTCAAAGATGTGATGGTGATGCCCCTTCCTAGTTTAATCATGAACCCGCAGATGGTGGACCAAGTTGAGAAGTTTTGGAGGAACATCTGAGTCCACTCTGGTCTCTTCCCCTCAGGAAATGACTCTACTGGATTTCCAGGATGTCAGCTGGAGGGTTTCACAGGTGCTGGGTTTCATGGCCCAGGACGTGGTGGCCTTCAGCCATGCAATACTGAACATCCTTATTGTGATTGTATTACTTTATAGCCTGATCCGCTTTATCAGATAGTTCCGAGCCATTTGACCCAGTTATATCATGATTTAAGCAATTCAAGCTTTGATTACCCAGTTGGAAATTTTGAGCCACTGAGCTGAGTTAAGCTGAGTCAGCGCACACTCTATTGGTAGCTGGACCATCCTGTAAACATTTTGTATCCTTTGTTATGAGAGTTTTTCATTGAGACTATAGTAAATGACCAAAGTTGTGAAATCTGGCCTGGACCAGCACTGGTTCATGTGCTGCTCCTGTGGGCTGCTTTTATGCTTTGCCGCCTGCGTCTGCTGGTTTGTTGTCCCCTCCATTGACTCCTTGGGGGTCTCCCTCAAGATCTAAGCAGTTTGCATTTCCAACATTGTTGGTTAATTCCAGAATCTGATTTGCTTTTTTAACTTCCTTGGCCCTTGCTCTGGCCTCTGCCTGTCTCTTCACTTTCTCCTCTGCTTTGTGTTGTTTGGTGGTGACTGGTTTGACAATATGGTACTCGCCATGTTCCCCACAGTTGAATGGAGCTGTCAACACCTGAACTTTTTCAAGATTTTCATCAGTTTCATCCATTTCCTCACAATCCTCCTCCTCCTGCTGCTTGCCTATGGCAGGGAATGCGTGGGCCCAATGACCAAGTGCCTGGCATTGCTGGCAGATTGGTGGAGCCTTCTCTGGAGTAACTTTAAAGGGGTCAGATGCTTGTCCCTCTGGCAAGATGAACTGCAATACATGTGAAATCATAGTGGGATTGGCTTCTACTTCGGGCTTGGGGTCAATAACTATGATTGCCTTCCCACTGCAGAGTTACAGAATGAGGTGAAAGTGCTGCAGATCAAACTGCTTCCTTATTATATATTCCTCAAGGCCTTTGATCATCTCTGCTTTGACAAAATTGTGGGGGAAGATTGGTTGGGAGATCTTCAAAGAAGATGAATAGGCATTCTCCTTGTTCCAGTTGGTACAGTGTACTTTGACGTGGTGAGGCACAACTTTGATGGTTACCTCAATAATGACCTTTGCTGCAGCATCCGCCTGCTCTGCATGGCGAAGCCAATGTCTATAAATCCTTGAAAAATTATTGCTTAACAAAAACGGTAATCTAAATTTTTTTCTTTTTTTGGTAATTGGCAAGATCTACAGTTGTTCAGCCTTTATGCACTCTAATATCATTCTTAGCAATGGATGAGGGGAGTGAGTGGCAGATGTTATTGTAAAGCATATGCTGGTGTAGCACTTTCAAGTACCCTTCAGTAGGGACTTGCATTTGCCGTTTAGTCTATTTCACGTGGATTATCAGGAGCTCCTTGTGAGAGAGTTTGATGTCCTTGGGGAACGACATGTTGGTGGAATTACCACCTTTGCGATGTTTGACAAGGACTTCTGATTGTAGTTGTGCATCTTTTCCTTCTGTTCTAATTATTAAATGTTTGAATTCAAATTGAATCTTCCTTTGCTCTATAAAAGTGACTCTTAGGAGAAAGAAAAGTAATAATAGAAGTAGAATAAGAAAATATTCTATTATCAGTATCTACAGTAATTGTGGGTTTACAGAAACTGGACATTCTTTAGTATGTTCAGTAAACAGTACAAGCATATTTAGAGTTTTATCTCTAGAGTTAATATTACTTTTAAAGTAGCTAATTGTCAGATAATAAATCAGAAGCTTTTATTAGATTTGTTTAAAATTTAAATTACTTCTACAAAGATTCATAGTTTCTAGTAATAATTCAGCAACTAAAAGATAAATAAACTCCCAAAGTCAAGCATCAAAATACCAAGATACCATCCATGCTAACAACAAGTAAGGAAGCAATCTACATTTACTCACTATCTGTATAATAAAATAGTCCTTATTTTAGTATTCATGAACTTTTTCTTAGAAAAATAAGTTATTTTATCTTTACTACTTCAAAAAGTTTCATACAAATTAATTATAAGTATGAAACAATAATATCTTTAAAAAGTATCAAGTAGTTTAATATGATATTTATATACTTGTTCAATGGCAATGGCATCAGGATATAAGAAAAGAGTAATAAAAAGTATATACTTTTATAAACTTTTTACCTGCTTGGCATAACTTTTCAAGAAACTTTGGTGAAATAAAAGAAATTAACAAATCTGAACTCCCACTGAATAACTAAAACTTGATGTCCTCAGTCCTCTGCCAACTGCTCCAAAGGGGCAGTGGTGAAACTCCCCTAGCATTTTCCATCCAGTAAGAAAATGTGTTTGGACTGGGCAGTTTTTCTTCTAAATCCTTGGATTGATTCATTACTCCTTGATCTTGACCTCCACTTCACCATTCCCAGGTGGTGCCTTGAAGCCCCATGGTGCTCCCCAGAGCAACATGCATTTTATGTCAGGAGAGTATCTATAACTCTCCAGTTCCCAGCGTGGTGGTGCACAGAGCACTGGATCAAAGCAAGGGAACTAGTCATAAGTATTAAAAGAAGGATAGCCCCGCAGAGTGTTCTGGAGCTAAAGTGACATAGGGGGAGAATGGTTAACACACTAACCATTTATAGTTATCTAACCAACAGCAAGAGTTAGCTGTGTCCCAAAGGGGAGTTCTTAACCAAGCTTTGACTGGGCTAGAGTGCACGGGTGCCTTGGGCTGGAGGAACCTGGGTGGCCCAGCAGTGTACCTGATGCTGTGGTAATTTTAAAGTAAATAAATTAGCTTAATTGTCACAAGACCTCCTTAAAGAGGTCTGTGCACAGGTTCACCCAAGTCAACATAATATAAAATTGTAAACGAATGGGGTATTTATTAAAGAAAAGATGACAAACAAGAAAGGGTGGTCTTGCGCAAACATATTTAAGCCAACCTGAGGAAATCATCAATTGGAGAAAGTGGTACTAAGCCTTGGTGCACCTATAAGCGCACACTCCCATATGACCAGGTAAAGTTACTTTTAAAATCAAATTTGCTAGAGTGATAAATTAAAGTTAATCCCAACCCAAGTTTGTAATTTCATAAATTGATCGGATTTCAAACCCCTTTCATCAATTTAATGGAATTGAGCCATCATCATTTAGAAGATAACTCGTCCTTTTTAACAAAAGAGTTGAAACAAGGGGCTGGCGTTATGCACCTCACTTGTATCAACCTGGGCATACTTAGCTTGTACCCAGCGTTGGTCCAAGGTGTGCTTTAGGTCATGAAGGTCCTGCAACTTGACCCTTTGGAACTCCTGCCACCCAGACTTGTCCTTGCTGTTGATGCCCTCAATTAGGTCATCTACACATGACTTTACCTTCTCCTCTTTTTTGGGCTCCACCCCCTCCAGGGGCATTCGCCAAGGAAAAGTTTTTGTGGGTAGGGGCCAACTTCATGGCAGCAACGGCTTACTTGGACTTAGATCCTGCAGCCTCAGAGAAACGCTTGTGGAATTCTACAATTAGATCTTGGGCTTAGGCGCAGTCACACGCTGGGACTAAAATGTTCTCCGCTGCATAAAATCCCTTCCAGGATACAAGATAATCGAGTCTTCTTCTTACCCAACGAGTGGCTACAATCTCCTCCACTTCCCATTCCAGCGCCCCATCTACGAGATAAGCCTTGGGAGTCTCTGGTGGGGGACCCTCAAAAAATGTAAGCTTGCTTTCATGGAAAACTGCAAAGATTCAAAATGAGGAGGGGAGATCCAACTGGTATGAGGCGTGTACCATCTTTCTAATAATGCAATAAGGTCCAATTCTCTTTGGTCCCAGTTTTTTACATGGTGCTTTATTGGGATGCTTTTAGCATCCCGCATCATGAGATCTCCTTCCTTGTACGCTGGTCCAACTCATCTCTTACCATCAGCATTCTCCTTGTAAGCCTGCATGGCTGCATCTAAATTTGTGCTCACCCCCTGGTTTACTTTTTGATCATTCTTGCAAAGTCCACCACCGCTTTAACTTGGACCCACAACTGGGCTCCATGGTAAAGCGGGATTAAAGCCATGGTTGGAGAAGAAGGAGAACAACTGATTGATGCATGTTGGTCGTTGTTATAACTTAATTGGGCCATGTGGAGATGGTAAACCCAATCTGAATGATCTTTGGCAGTGTAACACCGCAAGAACTGTTTGAGGCACTGTTTCACTCATTCAGTCTGCCCATCTGATTGGGGAGGATACGCAGTTAAAGGGCAGGGTAAATTTGAAGAGTCTTACACAACTCTCCCCAAAAGATGGAGGTAAACTGGAGTCCCCAATCGCTAATTATTTCTTGAGGGACCCCATGAAGAAAAACACATGAGTGACAAAGAGCCTAGCCATCTCAGCTGCGGTGACTGTAGTTCTATAGGGAATAAAGTGAGTGAACCTCATAAAACGGTCCACCACCATCATGATGGCATCGTAGCTATCATATGCAAGCAATTCCATACTAAAATAACTGATAGAGAAGTCCAGAGCCCTTCAGCCTTTTGAACTATTACCAACAGCTCCGCTAGAGGCTGGCAATTTGGTTTCATTTTGGTTGCAGACTAGGCACTCTTTACAATACCTGCCCACCTGTTCTGCTAACCCCTTCCAATTGTAAGTGCGGCGAATTAGCTCTAGAGTCTTTGACTTCCCAGGATGACCAACGGTGATTCCGTCAAGTTGGTCCTAGATGATTTTCAGGAAAAGTGATCCAGCGGGAACCCATAAGCGCCCCTGAAACCACACCATCTCATCCTTCACATGTTAGCTCCAGGTTATATCCTCCTGATTCAATGTGATCTTAGCAAGGATCATAACATATTTAGCCAACAAAGTCTGGGAAAGGACTAAATTTCTGAACATATCATAAATCTCTGAATCTTCAAGAGGAGCTAGCGCTGGACCATTGGCCAAAGGAGAGGGAAGCTGAGACACAGTCTTACCTGGGGAATCATTAAGTGGGTATTATGCACCTCTACCTCCTTAGGATCTGAAGCTTGTGCAGGGTTGCGACTCAAAGCATCTGTCAAACCATTCTCCTTGCCCTTAGTAGACACATAAGAAAACGCAAATTGGGCAAGGATCTCATGTCAGTGGGTTTGCCGTGGGGTTAAGACATGAGGTGCGCGGTAGTACAGTAAGGCATGGTGATCTGTACATATGCGAAGGGCTAGGATGAGCCATGCGAGCGATGTCACCAATAAGTCAGCTCTCAACCACTGCAAATAGCTCTTTATTATATGCGGCATAGTTTAACTCTGGTAGAGACATCTTCTTAGAAAAATATTCCACCAATTGCTCTATTCCATCTTTGCCTACTTGTAATAAGGCCGCCACTATGGCAAAGTTAAAGACATCAGAAGCAACAATGAACTCTTAAATGGGGTTGACATGGCAAAGAATGGACGTGGACAGAAAAATACACTTTACAGCTTGGAGGGCATTTTATAAAGTTGGGGACCACTGGAGCACTTTTGCCCCACTCGCCTTTTATAAAGGCGCCACAACATCAGAAAGATTCAGTGTGAAGTTCTTAAGGGACGTACACGTCCTCAAAGACTCCTCAATTCCTTAACTGAAGTTGGAGTGAGCCACTCACGAATTGGTCACTCCTTGTCTGGAGCTATCATGTGTCCTTGGTCAAACATGACGTTGTTAAGGAAGGTGACTTGGGAACTAAAGAATTAGCACTTATATATTTTTGATATAAGTTCAGCTGCCCACAAACGCTCCACCACCTGCCAAAAGTGTACTGCATGGGACTCATTGTCAGGGGAAATACCAAAATATCATCCATTTTAGCTATTGTGCATACCTCCGGCAGGTCCCAAATGCTAAAATATGGCATTGAAAGATAGCAGGGGCATTTTTAAGCCCAAATGGCATATCCAGAAATTGGAAAATCCCTTTTCTGGTACAGAATCTAGTCAGCCACTCCTGGCCCTTCTTAATATGGATTTGATTGAACGCGTTTAAACAATCTAACTTAGAGAAGACTCTCGCCTTATCCTCATAGCATGCAATCTGAGTCCAGTGGGATGGGATTTAAGTTTGGTACTGTGAAGTTGTTAAAATTCCCATAATCTACGCATGGGCATAAGGTACTATTGGCCTTCTCTACAAAGAGAAGTGGAAAACATACAGGGGAGGGTCGCAGAAAATGCGCCTTTGGCTAACTGCTCCTTAACCCATACGTCTAAGGCCGCTTTCTCCCATACAGTCAATGGATAAATTGGGGAAGATATATGCACCAGTTAACGGCGAGCTTGAACTTGCAATCAAACTCTGATTAGCTGGTAGTACATTGGCTGAAGCCACATCAAAAGAAAATTCAAACCCCTCCAAACAGCAAGGTAGGGGGAACCTCCAAAGAGGGCTTCAGAAACGGTGCAAGACTGAGTGTGTGAATATTAGGCCAGTAGGGAAAATCGCTCTTAAAGTTTGCTTCAGCCAAAGGGAAAACTAAATCTACTTTTCTTCCAAATTAAAAACAATGTATTTTCTTTCAAGTTGGTTCTGACGTCAAACTTTCGCCACCACTCTACACCCCCAAAATGATGGGAACAAGAGGTTTTTGATAGCTTGGAAGCGGTCATACAAATGATATTTTCCAACTTAATAATCTATTAACCCCATAACTTTCAGCGTGAGGATACCTTGGGAAGCCCCTCCTCTAACCATACAACCTGACAAGTTAGTCAGCTCAAGGTAATCGGCTAAGTCTTGGTCAATAAAATTCTCAGATGCTCCAGTATCCACCAAAATAGTTGTGCTGATGCCCTAAAGGGGAGGAAGGGGTAGTAGTAATTAAAAAATATCCCAATTGATCTTTATTTATAACTGAAAACGCCAACACTTCACCAAAAAAATCTTCTTCAGGGTCTAGCATACTCACAGGGTACGTTTCTGCATCATAGAATGGAGAGGGATATTTGGCCACTCTTACTAATGAGGCCACATATCCCACCATATCTTCACTAACTTCATAAACGTTTAAATGTTGTAATAGTAACTCCTTCTCCACCTCCTGGGTTCTACGGATCATGAAGGTGGTTAAGCGTGGGTTCTCTGGAGTGATTTGATACACTGAAATGGGTTCCATATCTTAGCCAGAAGATAAGATATATGGCTCAGTTGTATATATAAAAAATCATTATAAAACGCGTTTTGGGCTGAAAATGACCCATACCCACTTTGGTGACAGGTTGTATGGCGTTATCCAAGGCCGTCACCACCAGGCCCTTTGTCATTGATCCTACCTGCACTGTCCAAATGCAGTGACAAAGAATAAACAGTATATTTATGTCATTTTGTTAGTTTTGGTGGAAAGTTGGGGAATCACAACACTCAGATTGTGGAGCAACTGTAAGCCACAATGTATGAGCAAAAAGGGTGGGTACTTTCCAGTCAGAGGTGGCAAGAATAACGCCAAGATGCTCCAACCATTGGCAAAATGCAAAAACAGCGGTGAGCCCCACCGTGGCCATGACTAACAGCTGGCTAACACCATTTGCACTTTGTGAAAGTCCCATACGGAAAAAGTATAATAACATAAAGTAAAGAGGTTGGTCGTCTAATGTCAGAAGAGTATCTATAACTATCCAGTTCCCAGCGTGGTGGTGCACGGAGAACTGGACCAATGCAAGGGAACTAGTCATTAGTATTACAAGAAGGATAGCCCCGCAGAGTGTGCTGGAGCTAAAGTGACATAGGGAAAAGGGTGGTTAACATGGTAACCATTAATAGTGATCTAACCAACAGCAAGACTTGGCTGTGTCCCAAAGGAGAGTTCTGAACCAAGCTTTAAACAAGGATAGAGTTCATGTGTGCCTTAGGCTGGAGGGAACCTGGGCGGCCCAGTAGTTTACCTGATGCTGTGGCAATTTTAAAATAAATAAATTTGCTAACGTGTTGCAAAACCTCCTTGAAGAGGTCTGACACAGGTTCCCCTAGTTAACATAAAATAAAATTGTAAACAAATGGGGTATTTATTAAAGGAAACATGACAAACAAGAAAGGGTGGTCTTGCGCAAACATATTTAAGCCAATTTGAGGGAGTAAAAAACTGGAGAAAGTGGTGCTAAGCCTTGGTGCACCAATAAGAGTACACTTACATCTGACTGGGTAATGTACTTCAAAATCAACCTTACTTGAGTGATACATTTAAGTTGAGCCCAACCCAAGTTAGTAATTTCATAAATTGATCGGGTTTCAAACCCACTTTCATCAATTTAATGGAATTGAGCCATCATCATTTAGAAGATAACTCGTCCTTTTCACCAAAAGAGCTGAAACAAGGGGCTGGCGTTATGAACCTCTCTTGTATCAACTTGGGCATACCTAGCTTGTACCCAGCGTTGGTCCAAGGTGTGCTTTAGGTCAAAAAGGTCCTGCAACTTGATCCTATGGACCTCCTGCCACCCTGCCTTGTCCTTGACGTTGGCGCCCTCAATTAGGTCATATGCACATGACATTACCTTCTTCTCTTTTTTGGGCTCCACCCCCTTCTGGGGCATTCGCCAAGGAAAAGTTTTTGTGGACAGGAACCAACTTCATGGCAGCAACGGCTTGCTTGTACTTAGATCCTGAGGCCTCATAACACAATTAAAATTGTGATAAAATATTGAGCAATTGCATCAATGTCACTTTATTTATTTTGATATTTACAGTGGTTACTCGCTGTTCCGCTCTCTTACTTCTACTAAAAATCTTCCTCCAGTTGTCCCATCTCGCTTATATATCAGTAACTTAAATTGATAACACTCCTTAACTTAAACTATTCAGTTCCACCGTATTCTCATTGGTACAGCAGGGTATGGTAGTCTTCAATTCTCTATTGCCTTAGTTTGAGGTGATCTACCAAAAATTGTTAAATGTTGACATTGCCTTATCGCCTTATTGGAGGCAATCCAATATATACTTTCCTACCTATAGTACGCCTCATCTCAAGGCGCTCAGATAATTGTGACTACTCATCATGGTCAGCGGATTCTAGCCAATCAATCATAGTTATTTAGGGCTTATCATTCAGTCAAATCAGAATCTTGACATTACCCCCCTTGACTGGATGATAAGTCTCCTATTGTTTATACACCCAAAGGAACTTTGCGTGTACTTAGTTGCTAATCTGACTGCTCACGGGGTCCTTGATAGTATAGGTGTCAGCGCCTGTTTTACCAGTAATTTTGAAATGGACCAATCCAGGTGCTGGCCAATTTGTGCTTCTGACCAAAACCATTCTGGTCATGGAATAGAACTGGCTCTATCCTTGAACTGAGCCAGCCTGCTACACCATTTCCAATCAGCAGCCAGATTTATTATCTTTTTAGCCAGATTGAAGGAGTACACTTTGGTTTGCAACTTGATTAAAACGTCAGCTAAATTAGTCAAGTAACCTTGGGGATTCATTCCACTGGTATCCATAATGCAGGTATAGAGCAGTTCCAGAAGAGCAGCGTGTTGTCCATATAGTAATTGAATTGGATTCTTACCTATGGCATAATGGTAGCTAATATTGTATGAAAAAACAGCTGTGGAAAGGAGGGAACTCCAATTGGAAGGTTGATCAGTTACCAATTTTTGGAGTATGTTCACCAAGGTCCCATCAACTCGCTCAACCATCCCATTGGACTTGGGGTGGTATGGGGTTGTCATAACTCTTTGGATTCCCATCAGCTCATTCAACTTTAGAAAATTGTGTGAGGTGAAGTTGGTACATTGTTAGTAAGAATGAACTGAAGGCAGCTATGTCGGTGGATAATACATTCCTTACAAACTTGGCCATTGTGACCACACCCAATTTTCATATCACTTATGCTTTAACCCACCTGGTCAAGTGATTGATCGCCACCAGAATGTACTTGGACCAGTTAGCTCCCATTGGCTGAGGGCCAATGACATCAAGGGAAACTGTATGCTAAGCAAAATATGTTTTCACTAACTGGTATGGAGTCTTCTGGCATATTGGCTTTCCCACTTGCACTGGTGGCAACAGGAAATGGTTTTAAGCACATCAAAGTTCAAGCTTTTCCAGTAATACTGAGGCTGCAACTATTCCAACATCTTGCGCATGCCAACATGTCTGACTGCCATATGTGCGCTCATGATAATGATAGGCCGTGTTGAGGGTTGTGGGAAGTTCACCGTTGAGTCTCCAATCCATTTGTACAACTCCCTGTTACGCTGGAAGGTATTGACTCACATTTCATTTGATGCCTTTATGACTTGAGCTGGCTCATCGTCATACTTTCCTCTGAGCATCTTATCATAAATTATGTCACTCAGATCCGCCGTAACTGCTATTGTTGGTAGCCTAGACAAGAGATTAGCGTTCTGGTGTTTTGCTTCAGGTCAGTGGATGATCCCAAAGTCATAAGCCTGCAGTTTGAGGGTCCATCAGGCTAGGCGCCCTTCAGGCTCCTTAAACTTCTGCAAAAAGCATAACAAATCATTATCTGTTATGACTTTAAACTTCACCCCGTGAAAATACACCCTAAATTGCTTATATGCGTATATCACCAATAAGCACTCCTACTTGGGCATGGCATAATTGCATTCATGGCTGTTCAGGCTCTGACTGCAGTACGCCACAGGGTGCTCCTCCCCTCCTCATCTCTTTGGGATAAGATTGCCCCAACGGCGTAAAGGGATGCATTCATCTGGACAATGAATTCTTTATAAAATTCAGATAGCGTAGCACTGGAACACTGACCAACACCATCCAAAGGGTGTCAAAGGAGCACTGTCAGCGTTCTTTCCTTTCAAACACAGCATTCTTCTATAATAGTTTAATAAACGGAGCCCCAATACAACTGAAGTTAAGGATGAAGAATTGGTTGTAGCCCACCATCCCCAAGAATACTTATATGTCCTTCTTACTGGTTGGCACAGTTATTTTTAAATAGCTTCCACCTTGGCTGGTTGAGGTTTAAGCTCTGTTGCGTCTACTACAAACCCTGGGTACTTAAGCTGATCTTTAAAGATGTGGCATTTTTGGCTTGATCTTGATGTTGGCCTCAGCAAGCTGGCGGAAGACCTCCTCCATGAGGTTTAGATGCTTGGAGAATAAATACGAAAAGACATTAATATTGTTGAGGTACACAAGGATGAATGACAGCTTCAGGTTGCTGAGAATGTTTTTTATGCCCACTGAAACGTAGCTGGGGCATTACACAGCCCTTGTGGCATATGGGTCGATTGGAAAAGCCCCTTGGACGTGATAATCGCGCACTTCTCCTGTTCCACTGCAGGCAACTCAATTTTCCAGTATTCCAATATCAAGTCCATCACCGAGAAGTAGAAATTTCCTACTAACTAATAGAAGGCATCATCAATTCATGGCAAGAAGTCAAGTCCTTTTTGGTAATGCTGTTGAGCTTTCAGTAGTCTATTAAAACCTGTTTGGTGCTGTCCTTATTTATACAATAAAGCCAGGTGAAACCCATAGACTCATTGATGGTTTGAGCATCCCTTGCTTCAGTAGCTTTTTGATATCCTTTGTTACTCCTTCCTCAGCTGCCTTAGACTGGAGGATTGGCCGAGACCTGATGGGGGGATGATCACCTGTGTCCAGTCAATGTACTACTCCCCATGCGCACCCTAAATAATGGTCGTTGATGGCAAAGTTTTTATATATTTTGGAATAAAGCTATCTCCTGATCTTTCTGGTTTTCTTATAACACCATTAAATATACATGGTGCCACTGCCATAACGCTGAGCTGTGGTTAGAAGGGTAGACCAAATCTATCCAGCAACTCAAACTCATGAACTTGGAGGAACTCTTCCACTGGGTCAAGTGTAAATATGCCACTATTTGATGTCAGTAGATTTTCATTGGTTCATGCTGTAGATTCTCTAACAAAACCTTGATCTCCCGATGTCCCAGGATTATAATTCCTGGAGCCACGTGGGGCTCAAGCCACAATTGCTGATAAGGTCAATGACTTCCCATAAAGCCCAGCTTGCTCTTCCACCTCTAACTTAGCGTTTAAAATTTACTTTTTTACCAAAAGGGATGGATATAGGGCCAGCAGCTCTGAGCGGCAGCCCTTGATATACATGTATTTGCTGGGAAGGGCCCAAGTCTTGCTCTTTAGTTGATGGTAGCAAACCAGAATCACCCATCACTGTATTCAAGGTTAATATGTCCCATGTACGCCGGTAAACTTCAGCACTCTGCTGAAGGTAAAATAAATTAGGATCCGCTGTCCCTAAAAGTTCAAACATTTCCTCTGTCATGTCTATGACAGCACCAAAATGTCTCATAAAAGAGGTTCAAATTAACAGGTCGTAATTAATATTTGGCAACACTATCACCAGGGCTACAATGACAATTGACTCAAACTGCAAATAAAGCGCACTGTACGCTCCCTCAGAGACCGTGCTTTCCGCGTCCATGGTCCCATACACCATTTGATGTTCCACATCAGGTTTTAGTGTCAACTTCAACACCAACTTAGTAGAAACTATGTTGACTGGGGCGCTTGTATCTATGATAGAGCGGACACGTTTGTTTGCCACAAAAATGTCATATAAGATACATTCAGATAAGATGAATATTGACTGTTTAATACATGGACATTTAAGAAATCTCATTTCCCAAGGAAGCTCATAATCCCCTCACCAACTTTGGGGTGCTCTTTGGCAATAGCGTCTACCATAAGAGCAAGGTTTACACCTTTCAGGGAAGGTGCATCTGCGGCTTAAACTACCTTTTCTGAAGAAGTTTGGTCAAACATTTGACAGTCGTAAGGCTTTGGTTGCTCCTGAGGTTCTTCTCCCATTTCAGCTTTGACTTGTGCCCATGTCAGTACATATATTCCTCCAATTGGCTGCTAATAGAAAACCTGTCATCATATTGAGGGACTTCTGCTGGTTATACTACAATTGGTTCAAGTGGGAAGTCAGTGGTTGATATAGTGAAGGTAGAGAGTCCCATCTCTACTCTGCTCCACCTTTTTCCCTAGTAGTATTGCTCCTGATGTACATAGAGGACCCAACGGTTGGGAAAACTTCAATCAAGGTGACCGGGGCAACTGTATTTAAAACAATTCACCCTGTAGGGTCCTTGCCCTTGGTTTTTGTAAGATGTCCCAAGCTGATAATTTGATTGCTAACAATTGGAATAATAGGTACAGATTGGTAGTTGAGCCATTGATTAAAATAGGCAGGTATGGGTGGAAGTTGAACTGCTGGGGGTAGCTCAGCCAAGGATGAGGCGCGTAGTTAGAATAAGGACAAGGATTACTATGTGGAAGTTGAACAGGATGAGAGAAATTCTCCAAATGAGATAGTCCAGCAATGACGGTGGTATGTTTCCACTCTGTATCAGGTGGAGGGAAGGTAGCGGATAGATGGCGCAGAAACTGAAAAACTTTAAGCAAGGGTACATTACTGTCCAAAATTTGAGTCGTGACATTGTAAAGCTCTTGGTACAGTCTCATCGCAGAGGTCATTACAATGCACATGTCAGCTTCAGCTAGAACGCCTTATCCTATTAACACATGGGCTTCTGCCATAAATCAGTCAGCAAACTTAGTGAGAATCTCATTACGTTGGAACCTAATGGTCAAGAACTCAGCTTTACGCTGCAATATCTTTTCAGTACCTCTGAAACCACAGCACAGTATCTTTAACCACTTGGTATGTATCATAACTGCTTGGAAGAGCAGGTAACTTGGTCAGCACCTTCAACATCCAAGGAGGATATCAGCGAATTAACTTCTGCCAATTGGAAACTCCTTCTGCCATAAATTTAAATCATTTAAAATAACTGTGGATGTTTCCATTGCAGTCAAACAGAGGTAGCATGTCAATACAGACCTCCTCCTCCCACTCATAACTGCAAGCCTTAGAATTATACCGTGGATTTGATTGAGGCCCATAACTGGGATCTTGATGAGGGGCTGGCTTGGAAGGGACAGCAACTCTCAGGGTATCATAGGGTTCTTCAGCGTGCAGGACTGCCATCACCTGGGGTTTTTCTGGTCAAAACATAATTATCCCCAGAGCAGCCATCATGATTCAAGTAACTCAGCACCACGCATTTTTGGAAAAAAGCTCTTCAGTGAAGTTTTCAGCCTCATATTTGTTGTAAAAAGATCCTTCCCAAGAGACCCCTTATTCTTTCGCTTCCCAAGGAAGACGAGGCAGGTATAAAGTAGGTGATAACTTCCGCTCTGTGAAGTTTAGACTTTCAGTAGCATCATCAAGCTATTGGCGAGCTTCCTGTTCTGTTGTCCAAGTATTTGCAGCTGACCAGCCGCACTTTCAAGTTGATTCATTACATCATCATGCTCCTGAAGGAGCTCCTCTTATTTTTTAAGCATAACATCCAAAACAAGTTTGAGTTCTGTGGTTTTTGGCCAGCGCAGCCACTCAAGATGATTCTCTTTTGGTGCAGGCATGATATGAAATGGCCGCATATTGGTGAATTTTTTTTTATTTGTGGTTGCTCAAAGGGCCCCCTTTAGTGAGCACTACTGTTATAAATCAGCGATATTGTTGAGATAGGCCAGGGATTTTGCACAGGGTCAAACCCACTGAGCAATCAGATGGATGATATGGAGATCGCTGGTCCTTGAAACACACTTAGAGATTGGTAAAATATGGAGCAATTTCCCTGATGACACTTTATTTAATTTAATAATTACAGCAGTTACTTGCTGTTCCGCTCTCTCGCTTCTACTAACAATCTTCCTCCTTCAATTGTCCCATCTAGCTTATATTTCAGTGACTTTGGTCAATACCGCTCCTTAGTTAGACTATTTGGTTCTACCATGTTCTCACTGGCTCTGGCAGGATATGGTATTCTTCAATTATCTATTAAATTAGTTTTAGGTGATCTACTAAATATTCATCGAATTTTGACATCACCTTATTGCCTTATTTGGAGGCAATCCAATAATTATCCTTCCTGACCCTATATAGCCTCATCTCAAGGCTCTCAAATAATCGTATCTAGTAATCATGGTCAGAGGATTCTAGCCAATACGCCGTAGCTATTTGGGCTTATCAACCAGTCATATGAAAATCTTAACACAGCCCATGTGGTGATGGAACCTTATAGTTTCATTGACTTCCACCCCTACAAGGGTACTTCATACTGAAATTCACCTGTAAGAAAATACTGCTGTTGTGACAACTGTGCCCCTGGTACTCCAGGGCACTCCTCTCCCCACAACTTACACCCAGATCCCAGAAGATACCACTATGGTGGTTAAATCAGCTGGTTTGCTCATCCACCTTTACCACAATGTGCTCCATAGGGAGTTTATGGTTGGTTTGGCTGCCTATGGCTTCAACCTCATCCTTCAGTTTGTGGTTTCTTAATGGGGCCACACATCTTAGAAGGGATTCAGAAGTTTTCCACAATATGTCCTAGTTATCATCAGATTTCCCTGCTAATTCCACTCATACCATTATCTCAGCTGCCCAACCATCTTTCTGGGTCCATGTCAATGCAGGTGGATAATTTGTCCAACCTGTTATAAGTTAAATACTCAAAGTGGAAATGCACCTCCATTGCAGCTTTTGAAGATCTGAGACCACCTCCAGTGGTTCCCTATCTGTCACTGATCCCATATCATTTTCTGTCTGTGGTATGAACCTATCCCCCATCACATGAAGCCTGATTCTTCAGCAGGGAGCTGCGCCGGCCAATCAGGCACGTCCTCAGCCTAGAACTGCAACCTACCCAGCCAATCAAAAATTGGCTTAAAATAAGGTTCATTATCAAGCTTTTTCCTATTTTCAACTAACCCCAATCTTATGCTGATGCAAAATCCAGTCAATTTTGAACCCTTGTGACTTGTTAGATGAGAGTAATAATTAAGTAAATTTATTGAAGCATCCAATCTATACCTTGTTCGTTTTCTATATTTGGATTACAATGCTCAGTTTACCCATTTTGTTTTTATGCCCCAGAAAAACACTGCTCCTTGCATAGAGGCCACCAGCTCGCTGTTAAGTGATTTTTATTTTCAACTGTTGTCCCCCCCACAAAGCTGTTGCTAATATTAATGGTGATGCTTGCAGGGGTAACCCTCCTCCTAATATCCCTCTAATATTGTCTCGCTGGGAAAGAGCAGCATTTTGAAGTTTTTATAAAACAGCCAATGACGCCATCTAAGATGTTACTGTGGTAGTGTTTTTTCAAGTACAAGATCACACGCACTAATATTACTACTTTCACCAAGCTCCCCAACGCCTTAATTCAGTATGATTAAGCCTTTGTTAATTATATTAGCAGCCTTATTAAAGCAATTAACATTTATGTGCATCAACTACCAGGTTATCAAACTGCATACTGCCAACGTCCAACATCCTTGCTCTCCACCTTGGCACATGATATGCTTTTAGATGAGGAAGAACCGTAGAGGATGAGCCCCACAAACCCCCTTCCCTATACCCTGGTAAGATAATTAGTTCTCTTCTGTCTCATCTGGTATTTGTATTTTTAATTGTTGGAATCAGGGTATTTTATATGCTTGCAGGTGCTAGACAACCCTAATTTTAACAATATAGCAGGAGAAGTATTTACCTTAACTGCCAAAGTATATGAGGATGGTTTTGTGACCACTAGCTAAAATAAGAAAGCTCATAAGTATTTTTATATTTGGGTTTATGGATTTTTATTAAGTTACAATAAGGGGATAAAAAGCAAACCCTCTTACAATCAAACTACTTAGTATTTAAATGAACTTGAGGATTGAAGCGAGATAGGCAAGTAATCCATTATTGACTTCGAGCAGATTTAAAAAATATGGAGGTTTGACCTATCATAGTGCTTAAAACTCGCCTAGCTTAAAGGGAATGGCTGATAGAGGGTCAGGAGTAGGTAGGACAAGGCCGTGAGGTAACGATTTAATGTATTTGAGCCAATAACCACGGGGAAAATAATTCAACTTAATGTGACCCCCTCAAGGCCTATAAAAGGGCCTGGTCTCCACACTAAAGTTTGAAGTAAATTGGCTGTAGGACGCGGGAGGACTTTAGATGGCCTCCTTGATTCTTTCAGCGATTTGGCGTAATCCTAAACTAATTGTAGGCATGTTTGGCTAAAAAGTGGGAGTAATCACCTTACTCTGAGAGATCAGATTCCACCGAGAATTGGATAGTCCTTTTGTATATTTGAAATTGGAGCTGTTCTCCTCTGAACTATTCTTATTTACTAGTTGAACAACCATTTACCTGACATTACCCCCTTCAAGAATGGTGGGGGGAGAATAGGAGCGGAGAAAACGTCCATAAACTCTGTTGATCACAACTCCAGAATCAAGTGACTTGATAGAATATTCATCACCCCTTTTGTAGGTGATGACAAATGGCCCTTCCCAAATGGACCCTAGCCTCTCACTTCTGGGAGTAATACAGTTATGATAATATAATACCAGGTCAGAGATATGAAAAAAGGAGTAGAGGTGGTCTGAGTTCATTGGCTGCTTGACCCTCTTTGGTGGCAGTTTTGGCTAAGTTAGTCATAACGTCTGATTGTAGTTGGATATTTTAGGCCAACTTCCTCATGGCCTTGTCTGGATCATCAGTAATGGCTGAAAAGACATCTTTTCCAGCAGGGCAGGTGTTTTAGGTTCCTAACCACACAAAACATGGAATGGAAACATTTTTAGAACTTTATGATAGTTAATGAAATAGGCCATGAGTGCACTGGGCAAAAGCTGTTCCCTTTGCAGAGAGTTGGAGGTGGCCATTTTACGTAATATGGATACTTAAGTTCCATTCGCCCGTTCTACAGCCCCATTGGTTGAAGGGTTATATGGGCGGATAAAAGTTTCTGGGTGCCCAGTGAGGTAGCTAAAATTTTAACCACTAGGGAGGTAAATTTCTTGCCTTTGTCACAGAGGAGAACCTGTGGGCAGCCATGGCGGGTGAGGATTGATTGGTGGAGGAAAGTTGCGGTAGTTTTTGCAGTTTGAACAGGGAGAGTCGCTGCTTCAATCCATTTCATAAAGTGGTCAATACCTACCTGAATGTAGAGTTTCCCGCTAATAGTCTGGGGTAGCGGTCCTATGATGTCTAAACTGATTGTGTAAAAAGGTTGCTGAGGGGTGGCAGGTTGGTATTGATATTTGGTCTTGAAGCAAGAATGCTTTTTACAGGTTAATCAGGAATCCAAGACTTCAATAATAGATTCCATGATGCCCTCCCAATAGTATCGTTCCTTGATCCAAACATACGTCTTCCTCATTTCACCATGTCCAAGGGTGGAGTGGGCGTCTAAAATCACCAGTGCCCATTCTTAAGGTCGCATATAGGGAAGCCAATTTACTCCTACCTGCTTATATAACTTTCCGCTCTCCACCTTAGTGTTGCGGAAATGTTGTGCTAGCATTTTCTGGACAGGGTCATCCTCATCACCCCAGGTCTTGGGGGTCATAAGGAGATCATGTAATCTCTCTGCTTTACTGTCATCCAGATGAAGGATAGGCAGCCGAGTCAAACCATCTACAGCATATGACGCATTCCAGCTGGGTGCTTTATATTAATGTCATAATGTTGAAGTTTGATTGTCCAACAGGCCAAATGTCCAGTGTAATCTTTCATGTTTTGTAGCCATTTTAAGGAGGCGTGGTCAGTAGCTACAGTGAATTAGTGCCATATAGAAAATGGCGGTAATGTTTAATAGCTAGTAATACAGCCTTGCATTCCTTCTCAGTAACACTGTAGTTAAGCTCAGCTTTTGACAACATCTTTCTGAAGTAGGAGACCGAATGATCTAAGCCATTACTGTCCAATTGGGCAAGATGGCTCCAACGGCATAGTCTGAGGAATTGGTGAACAATATGAAGGGTTTCCCATAGTTGGGGTGGCATAGGATAGGGAGTTACTAAAGCAGGCTCTTTAGCGTTTCAAATGTGGCTGCTTGTTCTGTACCCCAATAAAGAAGTTTGTTTTTAGCCAATAGCCAAATGAGAGGCTCACTGAGATGGGCAAACTTGAGGATGAACTGATGGTAATACCCCATCGTACCCAGAAATACCTAAATGTCCCAGAGGTTCTTAGGGGCAGGCATTTTAAAGATAGCTTTGACCTTATCTTGAAAAGGCTGTTCCCTTGTTGTAAGATAGCATGTTTGAGGAAATCTATTTTCTTTTGGAAGAAGAAGAATTTTGACGGTTTTAACTTGATGTTAGAAGCCCGCAAACGTTGAAAGTCTTCTTTAAATGAGCGAGATGATTGTTGAATGTTTAAGAAAAGACGGTGATGTCATCAAGATAGACAATCACACAGCTTAGCTTGAGGTCTCAAAGAATGTGATCCATTGCACGTTGGAAAGATACCGGCTCATTGCACAGCCCTTGGGGTAGGCGGGTAGGCTGAAATAAGCCTTTACTACAGATGAAAGAACATTTCTCCTGACCTTGGGGAGAAAGATCCATTTGCCAAAATCAGATGACCAAATCCATGGCTAAGAAGAAGTTTGAGCTGGAGAGTTGAGCTAGGGCGTCATCAATGCGGGGGATAGGATAGCTATTTTTCTTTGTGAGGCTGTTCAGATTATGGTAGTCCATAACTACCCGATGACCTAAATTCTTCTTTTTGATCAGCAAGAGAGGAGACGCCCAAGGGCTTTGGGACGGTACTAAAAACCCAGCGTCTAATAACTGCTTGTGTCCAACCCTCATTTGCAGCTCTTCAACCTTGGACTTACGGTAATGTTTAGATTGAATAGGTTGGGCATCACTAACATCAATGGAGTGGCTCCACCCCTTCATATGCCCATAATCCATGTTGGTCTGGGAGAAAATATGCTTTAATATATAATAGATAATGAACTTATTTAAGCTCATCTGGGGTTAGGTCATATGATATGTGGACGTTAGGCAGAGTACACACCATCTGTTTAGTGGGTAAGCCCATATCCAACATCAAACCATTAAAGTGGAAACTGTTAATCTCATTGATTGGAATTAGCAGACCTTTCTCTATCTCTTGATGTTTTTTGACAATGATAGGTTTATTAGTAAGGTTCCCCAAAAGGATATTAGTGGGTCTTTAGGTGAGGTCTAGTATACCCAGCAACACTTAGGGTTCTAAAGAGCTTACTTCATCAATGCTAGTTATGTGCAACAGACAGGCTCAGGGGATCTGTAGCATAATGTTGGTAGCGACCAACCGATGTTAACCAGCCTTGATTATTGTTTCATCTGAAGAATAAAAGGGAATGCCCTCTGAAGCGTCCACCAAATTGAGGAACTTCTTTGTGTTACATCCAGAGGTAATTTAGAACAAAGATAAAGCAGAGGAGGGTATTCAACTAAGCAAGAGTATTCTTTTTAATAGGTTCTTCATTGCTGAAGATTAGAGGAACTTCACAACTGAGTAGGGAGAGGTAACCCTGTTTCATGTTGATTATACTGTCCTACTAAATCATAAACTGCGTGCCAATAAGCATGCCGTAAGTGTTATTGTCCAAGGCCACGGCAGGAGCTGACAAGATGAGGTTTCTAATCTTAATAGGAAAAGAAGACTAGGCTCAAATTGCACGGGTGTTGTTGGGACCCGCCGTTCCAAACTCCTGCATACACTTGAGATCAGGAGCCAGCTTAATATTCTTGATTAGATTGGAAGAGAGAACGTTCACAGGAGATCTAGTGTCCAAGATAGCCATAACCTGGACTTTTTAAATAACAACCTCTACCTTAGTTATGGTCCCACAAATATTAGAGTAAAGAGCTTATACTTCCTTAAGACGGATAGTAGAGGCAAGCTTTTTAGCTGTTTCAGGGTAATCATTTTTAATGGACTGCTTGGTGTGAACATGCTGAATTGGTCGGATCAGCGAAGCAATAACCTGGTCAGCATTGCTAGTAGTATCAATAACCTCAGGGCACCTCAGCTCTTAATTAAGGTAGGTTTCTTGAGGGATCAATGCTTTATCTACTCCTTCAGGGTTCAGAAAATCTGGTATACCTACTTTAATAGGGGCTCCTAGGACATAATAACCAACGTCTTCATAACCCCCTTCAGACTCGTCATCTGAATGGTTGTCCACACACATTGGGTGAATGCTATAAAGGCTGTCAGAGGTGGATGCCATAACTTTAGTAGCTGGGGGTCATCTGCAGCAATAATCGTTAGAGGAGCAGGAGGCTTAGTTTGAGCAGCCATGTCCTTGAGGACATGGTTGTTGGGAACAACTGTCACTAGAGGGAGAGGTTTGGGTTTCCTCATGGCTACAGGTTTTGGATTATAGTTGGCTGGAGGAGATAGCGTCGTGGAGGGGGATGCTTTAACTACGCCAGCTTTGGGTTGATCAGTAACTGTGAACATTGGAGAAATAGGTGGTTTAGCTTTAGCGACCTGGTCCTTAAACCCATTGTAGGTGATGTAAATTTTACCTGAGAAAGGGTTTTTCAGGATTAGGAGCAGGCTTTGAGACCACTTGGAGAGGTTTATTAGATGGCACAAGCTGACCTTGATGGCAAAGTGGGGGCAAGGAGCGCTGCTCCATTGACGATGATGCACTCTGACTTACTAGCTTAAAAACTTCAGGTTATCTAGGTGAAGAAAGATCAGGTTAGAGCCGCACAGCAGGTGCTGGGTTTAGGGTAGGAACCAACACAGGGGGCCATAGGGATCATCTGTGACTCCCTTTGTGGCGATATGGGTGAGAAGTCCTTAATGTTGAAGACTTGTGGATTTTACACAACTACTTAAGTAGCCTCATAATTTTTAGATATTTCCAACCTCTAGCAACGCCTCCTTAATATCATGGATAGTATGGAGGTGGCATTTAACGGAGACAAGATTCCATGCTATTTAATGGTAAGAAGCTAAACCAGTTAAAATGGCAGTGAGGGCATCATCAAGAGGTAACATTTTATCAAGCACCAGGGGCTGAGCTTCACCTCAAAATCAATTAACAAAGGTGGTGAGCGATTCTCCCCTTTTCATACTGAGGCACATAAAGGCCTGCTTCTTACTCTTTAAACTTTTCATTGAGCCAAATTTAGCAATTAGCGCATCCTTAACTTCTGCCCATGTACTCAGAGTGTTCATATGAGGGACCATCACCTCTTAGGCCATGTGACTTAGGTGAGGTAGGGTTTGCTGAACTTTTCTTTGGTCAGTCACGCCTTCCATGGCAGATTTGTAGACATATATAAATGAAACAAAGCTACCCTAGCCAGGGGTAAACTTATCTTTCAAGGGATTTAAAAGGGCGCTGTTCAAGCTTTTTAAGGCTTGATAAAGCGCTGGATAGTTGCTGTTCAAGGGCAACCAGCTGGGGTTTGCAAACAGCGTGGAGGTTGTAAGAATTGATTTCCCCAACACCCTCCATTTTGAGCGTTTTTGTGGTGTACTACCCCTGTAGTGACATCACTTCCTGGAATCAGGGTATCTTATATGCTTGAAGGTGACAGACAACCCCAATTTTAACAATATAGAAGGAGAAGTACTTATCTCAACTGCCAAATTATATGAGGGAGTTTTTAACTACTAGCTGAAATAATAAAACTTATAAGTTAGACAAAGGTTGGGTCTTATGGATTTTTATTAAGTTGCAATAAGGGAATAAAAAGCAAACCCTCTTACAATCGCACTGCTTAGTATATAAAGTAAAATTAAGGCGTAAAGTTACATATGTGAAGAAATCCATTATTAGCTTCAAGTCTATTTAAGAAAAATGGTGGTTTGACCTATTAGAGTTCTGGAAACTCGCCTCGCTTAAAGGGAATGGCTGATGTAGGTTGGGAGTAGGCAGGACAAGGCCGTGAGGTAACGATTTAATGTATTTGAGGCAATAACCATGGGGAAAATAATTTCACCTGTTGTGACCCCCTCAAGGCCTATAAAAGGGCCTGTTCCCACAATGGAGCTTGAAGTAAATTGGCTGTAGGACGTTTGAGGACCTCTGAATGGCTCCCCTGATTCAGCCAGCGCTTTAGGGTACTCCTACACTAATTGTAGGCCTGTTTGGCCAAAAAGTGGGAGTAATCACTTTACTTCAAGGGGTCATATTCCACCGAGAATTTCATAGGCTTTTAGTATATTTAAAATTGGGTACTCTCTTCCAAATTATTCTTATTTTGATAGTTTGCACCCATTTGTTCACAAAGATGTTTGTATGTTTTGGCCCGCTCATTTTAGGCGCTTTGGTTCATTTTGTTAAGATTCTTATATCTTTTAGCTCTTTGAGCATTTGGTAATGTCCATCCCTGGATAGCATACCTCAAATATATGAAGTATGTACCTTTTTCTAATTTCTAGCATTATATATTAATCTATATACCAACAATTAATAAATCATTCAGCTTAACAAAAACTACTTATTAGTCTGAAAGTGGATGTAATATTTTATTGAAGCGTCTGACTTGAAACATAATATTTCATTTTTGATTAATACTCTTTATTAATGTTATTGTGCAGGCCAAGTAAAACTATTGATGGAGGATAAATTGATTTGATAATCTTTTACCAAGCAAATAGGAGCCCAGTAAAATCATTACAGTTTCCAGAGGTTGAAACCTTCAATTGGTGGAGTTAACCCCACATTAGGTTTCATTCAAGCATTTTAATATCTTTTTAAGTATAGTTCATATTAGTGGTACATTAGAAAATATATAGTCATACTTAAATTTCTAATCATTAGTAAAATTCATCAGATATCTATAAACTAGTATAATTTGATATATCTGAGCCTATTCAGATAAGCCTGATTAAAAAGATAAGAATGTAATTTTAATAACAAAATTGGATGTAAATGAGCTTTAAATTGATTAATAACCATTTTGTGGTGTTAAGAATATATATTACAAAGAAACGCTATTTAGTAAGTGTACACACTTGTGATAGAAAACTTTTTTACCAGTAAAATAATTTTTATAGTCTGATAATCTTTAGCCATCTGAGGGAGATTATTGAGTAGCAAAAAGATCTAAGTGAAAATCAAAATCTCCCTAAATTATCTTCTATATGTGTTGTCACATAAATTGCGTTCAGGTTAAGTCTATATAAAGTCACATAGTTCTATGATTAACTATTATAGTACAGAGCTAAATGCCTTAAATATCTTTAGATGTGACTTTAATATAATAAGAGACCTACAAATTAGCTGGGGAGCGTAAACATCTACTTTATAACTTCAACATGTAAATTTGTTAGTATCTTACCAATCTTTATGTGATAATTTTCATTATATTAACAGTAACCATATTAATTTTATGCATTAGAGAGTCCTTTTAAGTATCACAGATTACTTCATTATGATAGTGAGCCAAACTATTGAGAAGTTATGCTAACGCATATTACCAGGTAATAGTAGTATTAGCCACTAGACAGGGACATAATTGCAAATACTATACTTGTCAGATTAAGAAAGTGTAATTGAAGAAAGTAAATACACTAAAAGAGCAGTGCCAAGTGCCAAGGTTCTAAAGCTAAGATCAGCTTAAGGGCATCAATGGCCTCATCTCTCTTGAGACATCACAAATAGCCAAATATTCAAAAATTAAATCGGATTGAAATTTTTCACTCAGCTTTAAAAAGAAGATAGTGAATTTTGTGAAAGAAGATTTTTATAAAGAATTACTAAAAGGTTCTTTCTACACTGATTGGGTATTCTTATGTACTTACATATTCTCAAACACTTACAGGGTTGAATGCTAAGTTATATCCTGAGCTTTCATATTAATTGTAACAAAATCTTCTTTAATTGACTTAATGAAACAAAGGTCATCATTTATGTGATAAATGTATATGTAAAGGTGGTCAAGATTAAAGCGTACTATTATTAATTCTAGTCAAGCCACATTGCCAAAAGATAAACTGTACTTTCCTTTTTTTGGAGATTGAGCTTTTGATAATTGAGTTTTTTAGTTGGGTTTGATGCCCAATTTACCTGATGAAAGCAAAATATGTGATCTGTGTTACAACCAGGAAAAGTCTGGATTGTGACATCAACCCTATTTATTTTAAACCGTCTTAAATAAGGAATGCCTTGACATTCTTTGGGCAATGGGAGCAGTTAGTAGCAGATTGCCAGGCGGTTTCCTCACGGGATATCCCAGCCAAAGAAATAAATAAAAATGAGTACTAAAGGATCCTGCTCTCAAGTTTGGCTTAGAATTTATATTCTGCTTCACCAGTGTTATCTCAACATATAGGAACTGGTTTGTACAGAGCTGGCCCTTTTAAACATCCTCAGTAAGTGGCATAAAAACTGGATGGGCTTTTGAAACTTCAAATAATGCTAGCATATAAGATACGTCATTTATTTGGAACAGCACTTTATATTGCCCTAGAGCAAGAGGGCCCAACTTATTACACTCAGCAGAAATGGAGTATATCCTGGCGTTAATAGAGCCATGTCACTTCCTTATTGTTGGGATTTCTGGCCCTAGGGTGCTTGCATGGTGCTGGCCAGAATCCCAAAAGAGGTCAATACAGGATACTCAGTCCATCGCCCTACCCAAAAGAAAGGAGGCCAAAGGTCCCCTAAAGTTTACTAAAATTGACCCTTGTTGGAGAAGGGGTTTAAAGAATAACATATAAAAATCAGGTTTAGTAAATAATTAAAGATATTATATTAGTTATAATTAAGGGAAAACGTAAAGTTTATTAAAAAAGAACCTCACACTATTTAAAGTTCTTAGGCTAAAGGTGAGAGGGCGATAATTCATGAAAATCAAGGGGAAAATGCTTAGCAATAGAAGGTAACCAATTGCCCCACTTAGAGAAACTCTCAGCATGTTTTCCAATTAGATAAAAATAATAATTTGAAGCAAATATTAACAAATTAAGAAATGATTATCCTTGGCTTAAGTCGATGGTAATCATAGTACTCAAATTACTAATGGGATCAATTCCCTATAATTTTGGGCTAGTAATTGCTCAAAATATTAATAAGAGTTATCAGGGATGATCCCTGACATTAAATAATCTCAACCAAGTTAATGGGGAGACTAATTAAGCATTTGACAAATAATTAATATTAGTAACTCATGACCCCTAGTAGAGGCTTCGCTCATCATGGGGCATTTCCTGAAAGAACCCCTTTAAGCCTTGGCTGGGGGTTAAGAGCCATGATGGTCCATCAAATCTTTTTTCAGCGTAGTATGGTAGGGCAGAGGAAGCAGCTAAGATTCAGGTGGCCGTAGTTTTAAAACCCAAAGAAAATTTAAATGTAGCAAGGTGGTATAGGCAAAGGTGGACGGAGCGTAGACAACCAGGAGACTGGTAGAGGTGACATCATTGTTATCTACAGCAGAGATATAGGCGACAGGGAAACACTTAAATGCTTTAGCCTATCTAAAAATCATTTGCAGCGTTGGCCAGTAAAAACATCAGCAGCAAGCAACTAAATGCTTAGCCTGCTTAAGAGAGCACTGGCATTGGTTTCTGGTAAAAAGGGAGTGGCAAGAAACTGATTGAATAGGCACAATGAAAAGTTTGTTATTGGTTTCCACAAGATGTAGACAGAGCGCAACTGAATGCATCACCTATGAGACAGATCATCAGCATGGAGTGCTGGTAAGAACAGAAGTGGTGGGGAGAAAATAAATTCTTTGCCTAAAAATCATAGGCATAAATGGCCAGCAATAATATAGGCGCAGGGTTACTAAATGCTTGGTCTATTGAGAATCATTGGCACAGTTGGCCAGCAAGGACATAGGTGTCGAGGCAATTGATTGCCTAGCATATTATAGTGTTGTCAGCTTTGATGGCCAGTATTTTCTTAGAAAAATCATCGGGGATTGGCCCTGGAAAAGAGTTTGGGTTATCCATGGCATAGAGTTGCCAGTAACCCTTGAATTGGCTCAACTCAATTGAATGGGGGTCGCGGTTCAAAAACAAACTTTTTTGAATTTTCCTCAGCATTATAGTGCTGGAAATCAGAACTCAGGCAGCGGAATCAACTTTGCTAACTTTAAAATGGAAACCTCAGAATTCTTCCATAAATGTGGTTTTCCACAGCATAATTATCTAGTAAACTCTTAAAATAGTTGAATAGTAAAATACCCTTGGCATTTAGTCACCAGTAATCCCAAAAACCTAAGCATCTGGATTGCAATCCACTGGAAATATAAAACTTAATAAAAATTATAAAGTATCCCCATCCTTGGCTTCAGTCACCAGTCTCATGTTTGCATTAAAATTATCAGGGAGTGGCCCTGATCTTTTAACAAGCCAAACAAAATTAATGGGGAGCACAATTCAGAAATTATAGATATAGACTGTTGAGGTCTAGCTTCAGAATTGGTTGCCAGCGAGAACTGAGCATCATCTGCAGGGTTAGTTTGGGGTTAGTAAATCAAACCATCATATAAGTTGGTGTAAATTATTGATAACCCAGCTGGTTCTCCCAAATGACCAACTAAAGATGGAGTGTGAATAGTTGGAGCTTTTCCAAAGGTTCCTTTTTACACCCCTTTCAGAATTAAAAGGGGGAGAGAGGCAGGCTCAGGATGGAATGCAGTGGTGATGATAGCTGGAGCAATTAAACGACCTGGCCTATTTTTAATGATCATTGGCCACAGGAGGCAGTATTGGGGATAAAACCTGAAAAGATCATTAACGGTGGGGCAACTAAAAGCCTCAATTATTATTAAAGATCACCAGCCATGAGAGGCGACAATGGGTGTAGGCCTCATAAAGATTATTGACAGTGGAGCAAATGAATGCCTCGTCTAATAAAAGATCATCAGCTATAAGGGCCAGCATCAGGGATTGACCTTGGAAAGAGAATTGGCGCTGTTAGACAGCATTGGGGTTGACTCAGAAAATAAATAAAAACAGTCCAGCCAGGATATCATCTGACTGATCCTGCGATGGGAGTTCAGGGTGCACTTGGCCTTTACAGAATTTTACGCTGTCAGCTCCTAGCAGCGGTCTTACCCTCTGATGCATCCTGAGCTTGACCTCTTAACCATTGGTTCAGAGGCTCAGGGAAGGTCATTGGAATAGGTTGCTGGCATTGAGGATTGTCCTTGGATGTTTAGATACAGCTAATAAATGGGATTAGCTTGATCCAATTTAATTGGAGAACACTTCTGGGTCAATTATTCATATTAGGTAATTATCAAGATACTTAAACAGGTTAATAAGAAGCTGAATCAGACATAATCAAAATGGCTCAATTCAATTTACTGAGGAGCCTGAGCCATATCATAGTTAACCATTTAACTCAAATCAGCTTAATGAGGAGCTTACTCAAATCTCACTTAAATGTCCTTAATATGATATAGGTAATAAAATCAGGCAAGTTGATTAACATTCAACTTCAATTAACTAAACTGCTGATTTCAAGAATCCCACATCAAACTTTATAATTTCAAAATTTAAGGATATAGTTGTTGATCTATCTCATGTCTTTGAACAGCATCAAAACAGAGGGAATGTGAATATGAAATTAGTTGTTGCCTGTTCTAACTGGCAACGGTTTTGATGTGGGTAAGCAGTCAGCACTAGAGGCCAAGAAAGAACCAGTGGAGGTGAGCCACCTCCTAATTATACCTTCAATTAAGAGTTATTTTGCACCCCCTTAAAAATGGTTAAGGGGTAGGCAGGCCCAATTTGGCCTGAAATGGAGATGGTCCCCAGAAGATCATTGGCGCTGATCACTGGCATAAGGGATTAGCCCCCAGAAAAGTCATTGGAGCTGATAGCTGACATCAGGGATTTACACCCAGAAAGATTGTTGGTGCTGATTTCCAGCATCTGCGATTAACCCTGAAAAGTTCATTAGCAATGACAACTGTCATTGGGATTTCCACCTAAAAAGCATGCTTAGGGGCTAAGCAATAAGTGAAGGTTAGGTTAGACAGCTGAAGGTTGGAACTTACCCTATACTAGTTTTAGCAGTTTACTTGTTAAACTTGACCTAGTATTGGGGTTCAGCAGTTTCAAGAGGGTTGTTTTGAACCCAACATCTTATAAAGCTTGTTATAAATTTTCATTCTTAATAATAGGTGACTCTATCAGTGTGCCAGGCCAAACAGTATGAAGAATTCTGGCCCTTGCTTACACCATCAGTGAACCTTCCTTACAGGGCCACAGGCAACTCCCCAATTAAACTTGAAATTAACTTCACCTAGCAGATTATCCCCTCTTGTTGAGCACTGGCAGTTCTCCCTCATCCTGGGCAGCCTGACCCCTTGATCCTCCACCTCATGGCTAATCACCAATTGTCCATCACTGGCTCCACTGATTAAGTCAGTTCCCACAGTTGTTCTGGAATTCCAGGTTGGAAGCTGGTTGCGCTGACCACTCCAGGTGTGTTCACCCAGCACCTAACCTCTGGGGGATCTTCAGTTCCTTCTCCACCAGCCCAGCTGTAATACATCCACTTTAAAACTAGCAGAGGTAGGTATCCACAATTAATTAAAGAAAACGAAGATTGGATTTGAAGATATTTTTATTAAGAGAGAGATCAAACTATTTTATAGACATTTTTTTCCTATCTACGTCATTGGCATTCATTGCCAGAATTATCAGCACTCTCACTGGCAATTCTTCCTCTGATTAGCATTTGTCAGAACAATAACTGGAAATTATTTCTAAGCTCAACTCGTCATCCTTGAATGTCCATAATTATGATGATCCTCAATTCATTTTAATCCAAATTAAATATATTAACGTCCTCAGCATAAATTACTGGTGGTAAATTTTAAACAAGTGCTGTTGGGGATTGTTCCTGATAATCTCACAAAGTCAAAAAACAATTTAACTTTATTTATTTAATATTTTATGGTTTGACATCCTCAGCATAAGTCACCAGTGTCAAAGTTGACTAAAAACTCTATTAGGATACTTTCCCAATACTCTTGGCGTCAAATTTTAGATAATTCGACATCTTAATTGATAATAATTATCTCAACATCCTCAGCCTCAGTTGCCAGCGTTGAGACCCACCAATTTTCTATTGGGGATGATCCCTGATGCTTAATTTATACTGTGGATCAAGCCAGCTCAAAACAACCAAATGAGGAGCACAAATTGGGGTTAGTATCATTATATTAAACTCAAAAACTATTAAAATAATCAGCAATAGTCCATGACTATTTAGTGCACTAGTTTTTTTGATATGTGAGGAGTATCACCTAGTTTAAGTTCCAACAAAGCTCCTTGAGAGCTCATCACAGCATGAGAAATTGAGATCCCTTCTCCAGGTAAAGATGGGAACTTAGGGGTATACAGGGGTCCCCTGTTTAAAACTAGTGTCAGGATTTATGGACGCTTAGGGTTCTCACATGGTGCTGACCCAGAATCCCTACAAAGGGCAGGTGCAGGATGCTAGTCAATTGCCATGACCAAGAAAAAGGGGGCCAACGTTCTCCCTAAGTTTACCAGCCTTGAACCTTGTTAGAGAAGGGGTTTAGAGAATAATTAATAAAAAACTAGAAGTAGAAAATAAAACAATATTATATTAGTTATAACAAGGGAAAACGTATGGTTATTGAAGGGAGCCTCATTTTATTTAAAGTGCTAAGGCTAAAGGTGAGAGGGCGAGAATTCCTAATAAGCAAGAGAAAAATGATAAGAAATAGAAGGCAATAAATGCCTCACTAAGGAAAACTCTAGGCATTAGTTGCTGATTATACACCATTTTTCTTTCAATTTCAACATTTTGCAAGTCAATTTCAACATTTCGAAAATCAATGTCAACATTTTGTATTTTGATTTCAACTTTTTGTATATTGTACATTTTGCAGATTGATTTCAACTTTTATATTTATAATTCTATAAAAATTTTTTTGGCAATAGTTTTATTTTATTATTCTTGCTGAAATGGAGAAAAGCATATTATTGGCCACTCTTTTTTCCTCTTTGAAAAATGTAATACCCCTTAAGTCAAATTATAATCTACTAAAATAAAACATTGAAGCTGAGGAATTCAATGAGTCTGTAGCTAGAACTAGATATGATTCAATGATTATAACTAAACTTAAAAAAACTTCTAATTGAATCATGTAATATTAGATTTTATATATAAAATATTGAAGTTGAAGTGTAAAATATTGAATTTTAAGTCTTATATTGAAATTTGAAACAAAATATTAAAATTGATTCAAGAATGTTAAATCAAAATGAAAATGTTGAAATCAATTTTTAAAATGTTAAAATTGAATTCACAATGTTAGAATTGATTAAAAATGTTGAAATCAAAATGCAAAATGTTGAAATTTAAGAGAAAAATGGATTATAATAATAACTCAGAGCAAATAATAACAAATTAAGAATTGTTTATCTTCAGCTTAAGTCGCTGTTAATCATAGTACTTGAAATACTATTGGGATCAACCCCTGATAATTTTGGGCTAGCTATTGCTCAAAATATTAATAAGAGTTATTAGGTATGATCCCTGACATGTCAAATAGGCTCATCCCAAGTTAAAGGGGAGCCTAATTCACATTCACCAATAATTTAATATTGGCAAGTAATGACCACTAGTAGAAGCTTCACACATTAAAGGGCGTTGCCCAACACTTGTACACAAGGGGGTTGGAACATAAAATATTGGTCTTACTTTTTGATCTTTCTTGGCTTTAGAGATATATTTCTTCAAGCCAACATTGACTATATGTATGTTACTATACTGTCTGCGGTCAGTACCACTCCATCAGGTTGTTCCTTAAACATTTGGAGATTTGAACCCGTTTGTAAAAATTTGGTGATATACACGTGCATGAGTTTGTGCAGTTAAAAGTAATCTAGGCTAGAGGGGGCCAAGCAGTCCATATGTCTTTCAAGAGGGGATGTAGAAGCTGAGATATTGCTTATTGTCTGGTTTAATTTACTGTCTGGCCATATGACTGAGGATTGTAAGCGGAGAAGTGGCAAGGCTTGATCCCTAATTTAGACAAAATATGATTCTAAAAACGAGATATAGATTGAAGTCTCCAGTCTGAAAATACTTCATCAGGTAGACCATTCATTAAACAATTTACTTGATAAACATTTCTGTTGTTTCCTTTGAAGTGATTTTAAAGTTCAAGGGAGAAATTATATGTATTTTGAGTTGGTCCACTACCAAATGATTACATCAAACCCTTTTTACAATGGCAAGCATGTGATGAAATGAACGCATATAGAAAACCAAGTTTTTTTAGAAAATGTACAGCATCAATTTTTAATGAGCCCTGGAAAGCATAGGCTTGTACCTGGCTTAAGTCAAGCTTTCTGAAAGATATTTTTGCACCGCTGACCTCATTACAGGCCGGGAGTAGTACCATTGGATCAATTACATTGTTATTCAAACACCAGTGTCGTGAATCTATATGACTGATAAGCCACAAATATGACTTATGGATCATTGAAGGAATTCCACTGAAGATTTAATGGGTAATATCACCGAGGATGTTTCAGAGCTACTAGTACTCAATCTTTAGGATGAGGCGATATTGGGTTATAACAGGTTGTTATCAGATCGCCTCCAAAATAAGGCAATAAGGCAATGTTGACATTTGAGGAATATAATACAGATCGCCTCAAATTAGGGCGATAAAGAGTTTAAGAACAACAAGCCAAAACCAACAAGAGTACAGTGGAAAGAATAAGCTAATCAAAAGGGTCAGTAATGACAGAGGTCACTGAGATATCAGCGAGATGGGAAGATTGAGGAGGGGAATGATTTTTAGTTTTTTAGAGAGAGGTGAGCAGACAAGAGGAGATCCACGGAGATTGTTATATTCAACAATAAAGAAATGTTGTTGGGGGAATTGCTCCCTTTTATTATATTCATTTATTTACATATATTCCAAGGTATGACAATCTTCATATCATCTGTTCCAATTGCTCAGTGGGCTTAACCCTGCTTAAAAACCATTTGGAAGATCTATAAGTTATTACCAATTTTATAACAGTGGTGCTCACTACAGGGGGCCCATTGATCAATTACAATATGATAAAAACTTAGTCGCTGGCTATGTCACATCAAGGTTGCTTAGATAAGGAATCTGCACAACACGCTGGCCCAGTTAAATATGCGGAACTGAAACTTGCGTTAGACGCTGTGCTCAAAAGACAAGAAGAGCTGCTCCAGGAGGTTTTCAGTGATAAGCTGCCTCCATTAGATCGTGAAGGAAATATTCAAAGGTTCTTTATGTGATTTGTGTTTGTGATGGAAGGAGTCTCAGATCAGTGGATAGCAAAACAATTAGTTCCCACCTTGGATGTTGGAAGTGCTGATCAAGTCATCTTTTACCTTTCAGGAAGTTCCGTTACATACCAAAAAGTCAAGGAGATGGTGTTGTTGTTGTTCATAGGAACTGCAAAGATGTCACAGTGGAAGGCTGAGCTCTTGGCCATTAGGTTTCAGAGGAATGAGACCCTCACCGCATTTGCTGAGCAATTTATGGTGGAAGCTCACATGTTGATTAAAGTAGGAATTTTATCCAAAGTCGATGTGTGCATTTTAATAACCTCTGCAGTAAAGCCATACCCTGAGCTCTACATTGTAATGATCTTGTTGTTGGAAGACGACATACCCCTTTCTAAACTTGTTCAGTTTTTGCGCCATCTAGCCATAACTTTTCCTCCACCAAATATTGAGCGGATTCACACTGTTGCCATTGTCAAACCTAATTATGTGGATAAATTCAGCCAGTCAGTGCAGGTTCTACCTGTCTGCCCACCACAGTTCAACGTGTGCCCCATAACTGCTGAATGACAACTGGCTAACCACAGTTTAGCCCTAATTACATTAACTGGAAGCAGTCATTATATCATCTTGGGCCTGTTTACGCCAATCCCCTTCAGTCCAACTTTTCACATGGGCCATGATATATTAAGCATGGATGCAGGACCTATGGGGTAAATAGTTTCAATTGCGGTCACCCTGGGCACCTAAGATGATGGTGCACCAATTGTTGGATCCCTTACGTAGAGCAGGTCAATGCTCTCTGGAAAAAGTCAGAGCGGAGTAAAGATGGGACTACCTACCTCCACTATTCTGAATTTAAATGTCCCACCTGAAGCTGTGGAAGTATATATAGCAGAAGCCACCCAATATGATGATACATTCCTCTATCAGCAGCCAGTTGGGAGAGTAAATGTGCTGACCCAAGCACAAGCCAAGGACATGGCAGATGAAGGGTCTCTGGTGCAACTAAAGCCTTATGCTTGTCAGATGTTTAGCCAAAGTCCTTCAGATAAACTGGACCCATTCGAAGATGCACTGTCCCTGAGAGGAGTAGAGGTCACCCTCTCAGTGGACGCTATTGTAACAGGGTACCCTAAAGTAAGTGTGGGTATAATTAGCTTTCTGGGGAAACATAATCCGCTGAATGTCCACATAGTAAATAGCCAACATTCATCTTACTCGGAGTACACTTACTGTGCATTGTGGTAGACAAAACCCAAGTCCAAAATAGATTGATACAGTCACTCCCGTTAACATTGTCCCTACTAAGTTGGTGGCGAAGTTGACTTTAAAACTTGATATAGACCACTGGATGGTATATGGGACTTCTGGAGCAGAAACTACGATATCTGAGGGAGCATACAGCATGTTTTGCTTGCGGTTTGGATCCATTGTTGTAGCTCTGGTGGTAGTATTACTGAATAGAAATTATGATCTGTTGTTTGGGACTGCTTTTATGCGACACTATGGGGCTGTTGTTAATATGACAGAGGATACCTTTGCGATTTTGGGGCAGCCAGATCCCAATTTAATTTAGCTTCAGTGGAGTGCTAATGGGCTCAATGCATATGGGACTGATCAACCTTGCCTACAGTGATGAGTGATTCCAGTGTGCTATAATCAGCTAAAAAGCAAGACCTGGGCCCTTCCCCATAAAATATATGAATACCAAGGGCTTATACTTAGAGCCTCTAGGACTATCTCCACACCCTCTGGACACCAAATAATAATAAACACCGAGTTGGAGATGGAAGTGCCTGCTGGGTTCTATGGGGAGGTCATTGGGCCTTATCAGCAATCGCAGCTTGAGCCCCATGTGGCTCCAGGAATCATACTCCCGGGCTATGGGAAGATCAAGGTATTGGTAGTGAATCTTCAGAATGTATCATTTTCAAATCCGCTGGTACCAGATAGTAATATATTTACATTTGAACCCAGATGGGGAGGTAATCAGGTTCACAAATTTGGGTTGCTGGATGAATTTGGTCTGACCATTGAACCGCACCTCAGCATAATGGTGGTTGTACCACGTTAAAATTTAATAGGGTTATTGGAAGATAAGAAGGATCAGGTGGAAGCTTTATTTCAAAAATACAAGGAGATTTTTGCTATTGACGATCATGATTTAGGGTGTGCTTTAGGGTGGTTCATCAGCTGGACACTGGGAATCTTCACCCATCAGGTCTTGGCCAATCCGCTGATCAAGGGAAGCTGAAGAAGTCGTCACTGAGGAAATCACAAGCTTCTGGAGCAGGGGATGCTCAAACCATCCAAGAGTCCATGGGCTTCGCCTGTTCTGATTGTAAAAAGGAAGGACGGTACTAACCGCGTAGTAATTGACTACCAGAAACTCAATAGTATCACCAAAAACTCCTACCCTCTGCCATGGATTGATGATGTGCTGGATTGGTTAGGAGGAGCTCGCTATTTCTTGGCAATGGATTTGATATCCAGTTATTAGCAAATCGAGTTGCCCACGGCAGAACAAGATAAATGCGCCATAATCACATCCAAAGGGCTTTTACAACCAGCTCATATGCCGCAAGGGCTGAGTAACGCCCCAACTACATTCCAACGAGCAATGAACACCATCCTGGGCGACCTGAGGCTGTCATTCATACTTGTGTACCTCAACAATATCAACATCTTCTCCCGCACATTCACTGAGCACCTCACCCATTTGGAAGAGGTATTCTGCTGGCTGGCTGAGGCCAATAGCAAGATCAAGCCCTGGAAATATCACTTCTTCAAGCATCAGCTGGAGTACCTCAGTTTTCTGGTGGATGCAACCGGGCTGAGATCCTAACCAGCCAAGGTGAAGGCTATCCAGAAGATGACTACGCCAACTAGTAAGTGGGACATTCAGGTCTTTTTGGGGATGGTGGGTTATTACCGTTGCTTTATACCAAATTTCAGTTGCGTTATAGGTCAGCTGTTTGAGCTTTTTAAGAAGGATGCCATATTTGAATGGATGGAAAGGCGCCAATGCACCTTTGATACACTTTAAATGATGCGCTTATCAAAGCCCATGTTGCACTACCCTAATTTTGATAAAGAATTTATTGTACAGATGGATGCATCCCTTTCCGCTATTAGTATAGTCCTGTCTCAGAAGGACGACGAGGGGGAGGAGCACCCAGTGGTATACTGCAATTAATCTTTAATTGCCATGAACGTAATTACACCATTACCAAGTGGGAGTGCTTAGTGGTGATATATGCATATAAGCAATTTCGAATATAATTGCATGGAGTAAAGTTTTAGGTCATAATGGATCATGAATCGTTGCACTGGTTGCAGAATCTAAGAGAGCCTGAGAGGCGGCTAGCCCAATGGGATCTTAAGCTTCAGGCTTACAACTTTAAAATCCTTCTCCAACCTGGAGAAAAACACCAAAAAGCTGATTGCTTATCAAGATTGCTGACAATTGCAGTTACAGAAAATTTAAGCAACATAATGTACAACAAAATGCTCAGCGGAAAGTATGACTATGAGCCACCTCAAATTATCAAGGTACTAGATGGAATCAGGGCCAACGCATTTCAGAAAAATGGGGAATTGTATAAATGGATAGGGGACACTACTGTGAATATCCCCAGACCTTCCACTAGACAAATATCATTATGAGCACAAACTGAGAAGTTGGCTATGGTGAGTCCATAAGACCATTGAATTATTGTGACCGCAGTATTATTGGGAAAGAATGCAATTTGACGTGCTCAAGGCACTATCCTGCTGCCACCAGTATCAGGTGGATAAGCTGTTCCACCAGAAGACTTCGTACCAGTTATAAAACCTCACTTTGCTTGGCATACAGTTTCTGTTGATGTCATGATGCCCCTGCTAATTGGAGCTAACTTGTCTAAGTATATCCTGGTGGCAATTGACCACTTGATTAGGTGGGTTGAGGTGCGGGACATTTGTGATCTGAGGGATGTTACTGTAGCTAAGTTTGTAATGGAATGTATTATTCAGCTTCACAGCTGCCCGCAGTTTATCCTTACCACCAATGGTACTAATTTTACCACTCACATCCTTCCAAAGCTCAGCGAAATGATGGCCATCCGCAGGGCTCTAACAACCCCATACCACCCTGAGTCCAACGGAATGGTCAAACAGGTTAATGGGACCTAGGTGAACATACTACAGAAGATTAATGCAGATAGGCCCTCCAATTGGAATACCCTCCTTTCCACTGCAGTGACACCTATAATATTAGTTACCATTCCACCACAGGAAAAAGCCCCTTCCAATTGCTTTATGGACGGCACCCTTCCCTGCCATGCTCCTATATGCCTGTGCAGAAGACACCAGCGGAATGTATTTACAATGCTATTTGACCTCCCTAATGAATATGCTGATTAAATTGCAAACTGAAGCATACTCATTAAGCTTAGCTAAGAAAATTAAAAAACAGGCTGCCAATCAGGTATGGCGTAGCAGCCTAGCAAGTTAAAGGATGGAGATATGGTGCTATTCCACGATCAGCATGGGTTTGGGTGAAAGCACAAGCTCGCAAATATTTGGATTGGGCCATTTGAGATAATGGAAAAAACGGATGTTTACGCCTACACTATTAAGGACACCACAAGCAATCAGATTATAAATCAAGTGCACACAAAATTCCTTTGGCCATATAAGCAGCAATATAGCCTCTTCAAAAAAAAAAAAAATAAATAGATAAAATAATAATAATAACAAAAACAAAAACAAAACAACAAAACAAAACAAAACAAAGTAAGGTTGAAAAAGTTGAATAATACTATTACCATCATGTGAATTATAAGCTAAGTTTATTTGGGGTTGTTGCTTGAGGTCTTTTGCTTTCCTGTCTTCGTCTTTCCGCCCTTTTTTGGTCTCATAAAGTATGCCTTTTTCTTTGGCCTATGGGACCCTCATTTCTTCTTTTGCCGCTTTGAGGTTGCCATAGATTCAATGGACCCTTCTCAGGTTGGGGGTGGAGGCGAAGGCTGCTGTGCCGAGTTCCACATCAGCCCCTTCCTCATCAGCTGGAGGATGGGGGAACTGGGGGAGAGGGATGTGTCCTGGGTCAGGCAAATCCACGTTGAGCTATAAATGGAAGAAGAAGTTGAAGTTGAAGACTTGTGGTTGTTGGCGCATGATGGGTCACATATGGACGAAAAGAAGGCGTAAAGCTAATCATCCAGTCAAGGGTGGGGGTTATGTCACAAATTTATATGACTGGATAATAAGCCACAATTAGTACTGACGGATCATTGGAGGAATTCCGCCAAAAATTCAATGTGTAGATTCCGCCAAGGATGTTTCAGAGACACTAGTATTCAAGCGCCATAGGATAAGGTGATATTGGGTTATAACAGGTTGATATAATATCACCTCCAAAATAAATTGATAAGGCAATGTCGACATTTGAGGAGTATAATTTAGATCTACATGAATTAGGGCGATAGAGAGTTGAAAAATGACAAGCTGAAACCAATGAGAATATGGCGGAACAAATAAGCTAAGCAAAAGGGTTGGTACTGACTGAGGATGCTGAGATATTAGTGAGATGGGAAGATTGAGGAGGGGGAGGATTTTTAGTTAGTTAGAGAGAGAGGGAGAGAAGACAAGAGGAAATTCGCGGAGATTAGTATATTACAATAAAGAATTGTTGTTGGGGGAATTTTCCCTTTTATTATATTCATTTATTTACATGTGTTCTGAGGAACTGGCAATCTTCATATCCCATTCCAATTGCTCAGTGGACTTAACCCTGCTTGAAAACCCTTTGGCAGATCTATAATGTATCGCCAAATTTATAACACCAGGATGTCCATCTAAGGAATAAGCATGATACGTCTTGAGGATCTACACACTGAAAAGCCCCAATCACCCTTCCCCTCCTGATGTGGCAGTTTAGTCTAGATGCCAAGGCGCCATATTGAATTTTTTGTACCGTCACAAATTAAGCCACATAGAAGCCCCCTCTTAGGGTTAGCCCCCATTAGTACTTAAAAAGCCTTAGGATCTCCTTTTGTATGTCCCCATTAGGTACCAAGGCCTTTATCTAGTATAATATATACCATAACTAGTATTATAGCTCTTGTGCACTTAATTGACAAAGCCTTCAACAAGTACCTCTCTTAGCTCCTTTCTAAGAATAGAGCAACTCTAGGAATTCTGCACCCTCTTTAGGAAGGTTTAATGGGGCAATTATTAAAGTATAAAGATTGGTAGTGAGCTGGTCTCGGCGTTGTACTTGAACTGTTAGAGCAAAAAAAAACTAAAACAGGGGCTTGTCTGAGGGTATTTGGATAAAGTTGTGATTCCCAGGATTTTAGTCAACTTTAGAGTTGTATTGGTTAAGCTCCTGGTGCCAGTGGGTTTGTCATTTTTTTTGTTTTACAGGTGCTCTTGTGAAACTCTATAGCGCGGTGATACTTCCTTATGATGAAAGGATGGTAGGCTTACAGCATATAGTGCTATCATTCATAAGGTGCGGTAATAAAGGCAAGGAGCTCCTTGCTATATACAGGATAGTTTGTTTCCGCTGGGATCATCTTACATCTGAAAAAAGGAACATGATGCTTTGATCTATGCACCCTCTTGTAAGAGAACAGCCCTTGTCAGAAATTACTTTTCTGGTGACAGTGGATTCTTCTAGTTGATCCACCCAAGTATTAAGAACTGGTCAGCCCTTGCCATTTCACCTTAGGATTGGGGGCAGCAGCACCGGCTAACCCTCAGTGTATCACCTGCACCATTCAGGGATCCCCCAGCCCAGCCCCCAACCAACAAAATAGATATATACTTATAATTAAAGGTAGATTGGGCAAAGGGAGATGTCTATTATAAAGGAGATGCAGTTATTTATATTATTTACAAAAGGACTACTGTGCTCACCACCAATCTATCAGCTCATCGCTGGACCTTCCAGACAACCATTCTTCTCAGCCTTCCATTGCACTATTCTCTTCCCTGGTGTCTACCCTCTCGCCCTGTCCTTCTTAATGTCCAAATTTATTAGGTTTGGCTCATCCTTGGTCTTGAGTCGCTGGTGAGCCATATAGATTACTATATAAATATCAAATGTGAGTTCAACTTAATAATAATGTGCCAAAACAGCTTTGGTCATTTGCAAGCCTATAATATCTCCACATTTCGCCTCAGCATGCTTCAACTCATTGTAGTTGATCGTTTTGGGAATTACTTTATTCTGGTGATAGTTAAGTATATAAATGAGATTCTGGAAACAACCTCAGCTGCCTCAAACTCATAATTGTTGGATTCCTCCAACATTGATTAGTTAATGTAATGGGAGCATCCTCAGCATAAGTCTCTGGTACTCCATAATCTATTTGTGGAATTGATTATGAGGCGTCAGAAACATCCACGTCTGCCTCAAACTCATAATTGTCAGGTTCCACTGACATATGCTAAATTAATACAAATGACTATTTTAGATACTAGTCGCCAGTGATCCATGTTCCGAATTTAGAAATTGATTATGATTGTAAAAAACATTCTTGGCCACCTTAATCTTGTAATTGTCAGGTTTCACCAACATTAATTAAATAATATAAATGGATCATCCTCAGCTACTAGTCACCAGTGATCCTTATACCAATTTGGGCCAGAAATTAGCTCTTCTTGATCCTAAATTTCAAACTCAGCAGAATAATTGGTTTCAAATTGACCCAATTTAAAGAGAAACTACCTAGAAATTACCCAATATCACAAAATCTAGTTTATAAGCTATTCCGCTGGGATTGACCTATTTCATCCCAAATGTGCTTAAATCATTGATAGAATCCATCTGGTTAATTTTCTGGTAGCCTTCAAAGAAAAACAGAGGCGTCCATCTCAATAATAAAAGGGTGATCAGGACAAGAGTGGGCCAGCACAGAGGCGGCGAGCATAATAATCTTTGATGCCCGGAAATCAGCTCCTTTTGTATTACCCATAGCAAAACGTACTTGTCCCATGAGATGGGTTAAATGAGCTGCCATGGCTTAGAGATCCTTCAAAAACAACCTGAGGAAGTTCACCACTCTAGTAAACTTTGTAAGTCATATTTATCCACTGGAGGAGTCCAGTACCTTATTGCTGACAGTTTATCATTTCAGAAAGCATGCGAATCTTCAAAGATGATTTTTTCAACAATGAAGAGAGTCCTTATGAAACTCACAATTTAAGGGCTTCAGCCTCAATTTGGCCTTATCAATTTGCTTAGAACCTTCTCAAATAATTAACGTGATTCTTCTAATTTTCAGAGAAAACAATGGTGACATCTACTTATGCTATGCAGCATTTCCCTACAAGATTACCAAGTACCTGATCAATCCTGAGATGAAATTCAACAGGCGCACTCTAAAGTTTGAATAAATTACCTTATACTTAAACACCTTGATAATACTTGAAAGTAGTGTACCTTTGGTGATGAAGGATGACTGGGTTATGGTGGCGTCAATGATGTTCATCTTTGAGAAGATCATACTGTTATCAATCCTTGCAGTGATAACTATATAAGCGGCATCAGGTAAGGGTATGGCTCAATAATCATATGAAGTCTAAGGTTATGCATACAAGGGCATTGGTCCTCATTGGCTTTAGAATGCAATAGCACTGGTAAAACAAAAAAGACTTGGAGGGATGGATGAACTTGCCGCCAGCAATTTTTCACATAATCGTCCAATAATCTTCTCCTTTGGATTCATAGAGTATACTGGACACTCCTATAGCTCTTACCCGTCCTTGAATTTAAGTGAGAATGCAAAAGGGCTGTCTCAGAATGACATCAGATAAAAGGCTTTCTAAATATTAAGAAAAAGCTGGAACTATGACATATGGTCTAGGGAAGGAAAGTTTTTGAGCTCACGCCTAGAATTGAGCCCTTAGAGGGTGTAAACATGATTTTAGGACTATGGTTATTTTCCCTCTTGATGCAACTTGCTAAACTTCTCCCCATCTCAAGATAAGGATAGTACTTGTGCCACTATCTTATACTAAAATTATTTAGCAGGATAGATTTTCCAATGCATAGAAAAGTTTCTTGAACCGTGATGAGCCTGATGAAGTGTAAGTATCTGTTTAACTTCCCAGATATGCAAAGATTTAGAGGTGTCACTGGGGTAATTTATTTTTCCTATTGAGATGGGCAAGCATAGTTGTTTATCCAGGGCAAGGTTACTTAGATAAACTCCACCCCAGTACCAACTAGTGCTTCAACAATCTCGATTATAACTTTGCCCTTAAAGCTTTTATAAATGTCAGTGAATGTAACTACCAAGTAGGACAAAGGGTTTGTACCACGTTTTATTCAAAAGTACTATAAGAGGGGAGTAGGGTGCAAGTTAAAAAGGTGGCATCAAACCTTTGGTACTAACAAGCTCAGAACTCTCTCCAAAGGTGTAATCTATTCTAGATACAGGTGTTAAACTTGTAAGGGTACTAAACTTTCACTAGGAGCAGGATTTATAGTTTCAGAGGCCAGGAATGGTAGTTAAGACTTATTTTTGTGCACCAGTGACAAATTGTTCTCTTCCTGTGTTTTTAATGATAAATCTTACTCCTGTACTTCAGCAAAACTTTTAAACGCGGCTGCTCTCAACACATTAGCCTTAAGTTTAGTTTAAACATATGAGGGAGCTGAGTGAGGGGAGATCAGGCAGACCAGACAGAAGATTGGAAACATGTATCTTACACTGTTACTAAGAAATGACCAATTGTAGGGATAAGAGCATGGAATAGCTTTTCTAATAATTCTTTATGGGTAGCTGCGCAGTGACTGAGATCCACACACTCATCCAGGGATATAGGTAAGCCATATTGATTATGCAGAAGATCTACCATTTATTTACATAAATTTGCGGGCAAAGTGGAAATGAGTGAATCCACCTGCTCATGTAAGGGTTGGGATACAACATAGTCTTTTTGAAAATGCACCTGAAGGCGGAGTTGCACTAATGCATTGAAGAGAAGATTGGCTACAATGGGTTCCAAGGATGGACAAAGGTGGTTTTACAAAGTAAGAGGTTGATAGAGTAGGAGAACCTAAACATTTAGTACAAGTACTGTAAATCTTGCAACAGCACAAAGAGGAAGATAAATGCTGCCATTACCACAGTGGTGGTGTTGGTATACCAAGGGGAAATTTTCTGGCTCAGGGTTTGCAAACCGTTCAGGAACATAGAGACAAAGTTAAGAGAGCCTTTTAATGTCACATTCCACTTCTATAAGATAGCGATCTAAACTATCAGGAAGGCATGTCAACGCGCAAGACCAGTAATAGTTATAACAACCACCAAATAGGGATGGAACTTTATATAATTACTTGTGGGTTGAGAAAGTGCAGATTAAGAAAAGGCAGATACACACCAAGAGGATTGCAAAGTGCTAAGGTTTCAAAACTAAGTCTAGCGCTGCAGCATCCACAGCCTTGTTCCCTTTGCTATGAATGACATTCAAATATCTAAAGTGAATTAAATAAAATGTGTTTATTAATTGTTAGAAAAAATAAAGTGATTTTGAGAAGTCAAGATGCTTATAAAATTATAGAGGGTAACTAATACACTAATTAATTATCCTTTGTAAACTACATCTCATCAAAAGCTTAAGTGTTAAAAGCCAAAATTAACCCTACATCTCAAAAGATATTGCTTTCAAATCACTTTTAATTTGCCTAGTAAATTGTTGGTCATTATTCACACAATTTAATGCTATTGTTAAGATGCTCAAAGTTTGAGGTGCTTTATAGCTATTATAATCGGGATGTAAAATAAAAGTTTACTGCAATCTATTTTCTTGATGCGTCACCACAAAATGTTTTTTATCAATTTATTATTAAAAATTGGGTTAGGGCCAATTTACCAATGGTTGCAAACTATGATAGCAATGTTACGCACAGAAAGCTTGAATTGTGGTAATAAGGATCATTTATGTTTTTTGTGAGTTTATAGATGCTTTAAAAAATAGGAAGATTATAATATAGCTATATATTTAATAAATATGGTTAATAAAGTGGATGACTGCTTTTATCATCTACCTGGGCATATTTGTTATTTATACGGGGATGGCTGGCCAGGACATGGACACTTCAAAAGTGTGAAATAAAGATCAAAAGAAATAAGGATTTTTAAAGACAACACAAACACAACAGAGTTGGATATGCATTCTCCTGTTATCAGGTAGGCTGAAAGGAATATAAAGATTTCGAGCTCTGCTATTGAAGAGCTTTATGCCAAGATAGACCTTGAGTGGAGGGAAGGATCTAACGTAGGAAAAAAATGAGAAATTAATGAATCCTCAGATGAGGCTGCAATTGGTGCTACTGGATATTCCTCAACCAGCGGAATGAGCCCAAACAACCTCCAAACAGGTGGAGGTACAGGAAACCAACTCACCATGGATGGGGGCAAAAGAGGCCATTTATATAAGAAGGTGAGCCAAGAAATTTTCAGTTAGAAAGTGATGAAAATGAAAATTATGACTTCCTAAGTCAGAGGATTGGTTAGATGAAGATGACGTCGGTGCCAAGATTTCTTATAAAAATGACCCCCATTTATACCTTTGGGGGTCCAAAATAATTTTAATTCTACCAGTGATGCTACAATGGGCAATCCAAATTACGCCAGTGAGAGTTTTTGAGTATTGAAGGCAGAACCATTTCTAGGAAACCCTCTATTATCCATAGTGAAAGCTACAATGTGAGGTGCGTCAAGGTAGCACCATCACATGAACTTAAAGTTGAGAAGAGAATTACCAAATCTAGTGATCAATAAAGATCAACAGAGGCAAAATTGGTTTAGAACCTAGAAGTGGGGCTAAGTAAAAGGCCCGTGAACATCCAGGTTCAGGGGTAACCACAATGAGATGGGGCTTGCAGTTACAAAAGTTAGCGCAAATGGATTAAAATACTAAAGCAGCAGTCAGAGGACCTATGACTAGGGGAACTTTATAAATTTAAATATTTAACCCCGAATTTCCAAACACTTATTAATAATTTATTTATTTTAAACCTTGAATCTACCCAGAAGTATAAAATACTTATTTTTATATCTTTATAAAAATCTTTTCTATAGAATCTTAAGTTTATCCTTTGTGTTTGTACTTTTGTTGTATAAAGTGTACTAATCGCCAGTACAATCTGGGATTGACAAATATAGAAGAAGACACACTTTGTTGAGGATACCTTGGTGCTGATAACGCAAAGGAAGAGGTTGGAAAGGTTCCAGTTGAGTCTCAAAGGCCAATGAATATCAATATTGTCTAAGAGTGTCAAGGAGTTCGCCATAGGCGCAACCAATTTAACCAAGCAATTGAAGCTACAAGGGGTAACATCAAAGGAGGATTTTCTTAACAAGAGTGATTTTGATGCTAGCAAAGTTTGTCTAGTGCCTAATCAGCGTGGAGTAGACCCCCTGAGCAGCTAGTCAGCCTCTAAAGTTAAGCGAGCTAAGGTCAACATGCTTGTTTTGGTGCTCAAGTCAGGTGTGGCACCATCAGGCCCTAGCGATGATCATGATAGTTCTTTAAGCATATTAATGATGATGCAAATATAGAGGTGCATCATGAAGAGGGTGGAGAGGATTCCTCTGAACTCCTAGTGAGGGAGGAGGATACCATCTGTTTTAAACTCCATACCCTGGAATTTGATGTTCATGATCTACACACCAATCCTGAGCATGTCAAGGAGACCTCTAGAAGAACCTGGATTGCCTCACTACCTATATTGAGAGGACCATCACTACTGTCAAATTGGAAGCTACAAATTAAAGAACTTCATGAGAGACTTGTATCCCTTGAAAAAGAGAATTGTTAAACCATCACTGGTGTTAGGATTCCTAACTGAATTGGATATTTGGATGTGTTGGCTGAAGGAAATTGATCCCAATCCAACCAAAATGACCAAACATTTATTGGGGATAATCCCCAGTGAAAATTAAAGGCTTTCTATATTAGGAATCAACTCCAACTTATATGGTCGACTATTGCTCCCCCAGAGATTCCTAAACTTGGGGTTCAACCCAATTCATGCGGCGAGCAAATCCTATTTGACTGTGATGACTAGCCTGCCACATAATCCCTAACTCATGACAAATATAGATCTAAGCTTGGACCACTTAGAAATTTAACAAAAAACCTCCCTGATCTCCCTTATATTTTGAATTCTATGCAAATAGAGAAGGCGCTTCTTTTTCCATTATAAGTTAAAATTGGTCTACCTCTATTTACTTCAGACAAAACTATAGTTAGAATAACGACTTCAGGGATGTTAAACTGAGAAAATTCTTTCCACAAAGGAAAATAAAATACTTATAATCCAGCACTTGGGAACTTCAGGTTTCCTGGACTAAAATAAATGGGACATGAGGTCTTAACCCCTTAGTCCTGACAAAACTGGTGCTCCCTTCCAGGTTTACCCTGAGTTCACATTGCAACTATTATTACAATGAACAATTTGGCATCAGATCTCTCTTTAGACCAGAAACACCTTAAACTCTTGGAAAATTACCCATTATGATGCGTGGGATGGAACAAAGAATTCGCGCCCTTGAGCAACATCAACTTGAGCTTCAAATTGCGACTACCAAGCTTTAAAGCGAAATTTGGCAGTTAATCCTCTTTTCGCCACAAAATCAGCCCTTTGTGCTAACCATGATCATCTGGATTAAATAATTGAAGATATCAAAGCCTTACGAAATAAAGTGGACGCCCTCCACACTTATGAATCTTCCAGCAATATCAGTTCCTCTTTTGGTGATTATGTCCCCTGGTGTCAGTTCATGTTTTTCAGCCATTAACCCCCCAGTGGCACGTTCAAACTGTCATTCAAAGAGAAGTTCCTAGGAGAAGAAAGTATACTTTCTTTCCTATTTTGTTATGAAAGTTTATGGAGGAAGCCACCAACACCCAATGGCTCAAACACCTAACTAACTGTCTTAGTCGCGTAGCTCAATACATTATGGTACCTCATCTAATGCATTTTCAGACTTGGGATGATGACAAGACTGCCTTGCTTTAGGATTTTAAAAATGACCTAACTTTATCCAACCAAAAGCAAACTTTTATGGTTATAAGCCTTAATTGAGGAGAAACTGTCACTGAGTTTGCTCAACATTTTTACCTTGAGGCTCAAGCGTTGGTCGTGGAAAAATCTTACTTCAGATGACGCTATCTTTGCATCGTTTTTGGCATTTAAAATAGAACTGACATTCTACTTTATCTTAAAGCGGTGAAGTCTAACTGGACGTCTCTCCTCCACATCAAAGCGGCCATTTTGGAGATTCTGGACGACTTACTCAAACTCTACTGGACCACTCGTTTTAGTAATAAAAACAAGCCTCAGCCCCCAAGTTCTAGAGGTTACACCCCTGAGTCACCTACCCCCAAAATATTTTGCACTTTTTGCAAGAGATACAGCCATACTGTAGACACTTGTCGCATCTTTCTACGTAGGTTGGCAAAAAGATCAGTCAGTATAGGGCAGGAGGCTCCCTATGCTGATGACACTCAAGTGCCTCAAGACCCTTGTTAATGCTCTAGTTCTATTACCAGCTCCTTGGGATGTTTTGTTTTATGGAACCCAGCATAAGTTAATGTATCTATTATATTTAAGGAAATAAAGATCTTCAGCTTTCTTATTTATATATTGGGCAGTTACTATAGCAAACCTTGGCGGTCAGCTCCTTCATGGAAAGCCAAGCATTGGCAAATAAAACTTTAAAACACATTGAACATCCTCAAGCTTGGCCACGGCAGAATCCTCCGCTTGCTCCGCTACAAATTCCTAATGACAGTTATAAGCTGTAAATTCCCAGTTTGGATCTTTGGTGGTTTGAGTAGAGGTAGTCATATATAAGAATAAAGTCCTGGCAATAATTGGCACCAGTTCCCCGGGTAACATTAATTACTCCTGACTTATTCAGAAAATAAAAATGGCTCTGGACTTGATTCACAAAGCTGAATATGAGACGGCTGGTAATCAGTCAACTAAAGTGATAGGAGCATATTTGCCTTACCCCTCCAATTTGGGAAACTTTTAATTACTGCCTCTCCATTGCATTATAAAATGATACTATTGAGTTGCTTAATGGGGTCCAATTGATGAAGGGTTTTCACTGCATCAACAACAAAACAGAAACCTGTCCCTACTAGGGTATCAAATCCCATTAATATTTGAACTGTCTGTCAAAAGTAAAGGAGCCCCAAAAAATGGACATGCCTCCTCGAGTATCCGTCCTCCATTTGTAAAGTTGAATATTAAGCCTTAGGGGGAAAAACTAAGTTACCCCAGAGGCTGTGGATGCTAAAGATGGGATCCCTCTTTATGTCCATCATCCTATCACAATACCCTCTGGCTCACAAGTTATTATGGATATATGGACAAAATAATCACCCCTCCTAGTCAAGTTTAGGAGCTAAGTGGACATCAAACCTTTCAATCAAGGAACGTTGACCTGCCCAGGGATATTGGATCATGCCTACGTGAAACTATCTCTATTCTATCAGGAAACTTAACAAATGAAACCCTTCAATTCCCTCAGTATGCCCCTATCACTTACGTAAAACTATGTCACATTGAGAATATTGCTAACGTGAGCTGTTTTGGCTCTTTACAAGATTTATAAATTGATCTCCTACTACCATTGCTCTGGTCAAAAAAGTAGGATTGTGATAATCTTAACCCTAACGAATGCCAGAACATTAGATGTTTCCTTGAGGAGTATGGCAATATTTTTTCCTCAGGACCAAGTGACTATGGGAAAATGTCCAGGGTAACTCACCAAATTGAGACTGAGGCTCACCCTCTGTTCAAATCTTGGCCATACCAAAAATCTAAAGTTGAAGAAACTCAAGTGATCTAAGAGTTACAGCACCTTTTAGAGGCCGGGTTATTGGTGCCTTCTAAAAGCCTGTGGGCTTCCCCACTCCCATTATTTTGAAATAAGGATTGTGGCCATTGTGTTTTCATGGATTATCGCCACCTCAATTCTAAAACCTGAAAAGATAGCTATTCTCTGCCGCGTATAGATGATTCCTTACGCTTGATGTTGGGATCCCACTATTTCCTGGCTATGGATCTTGCCAGTGGGTACTGGCAATTAAATTTGTTGCTGAAGGATTGTGAAAAATGTGCTCTCATCACAATTGAAGGACTATAAGAGCCCACTAAAATGCCGCAGGGGTTATGTAACGCCCCTGATACCTACCAAAGCGCCATGAATTAACGCTTAGGAGATTTAAAACGCTCCTGTATGCTAGTTTACATTGACAGTATTACCATTTTTTGTAAAACTTTACCAAGCACCTAGATCATCTCAGGCAGAACTTTCAGCGGTTACAGCAATCTTTGTTAAAACTAGAGCCATCAAAATGCTTTTTCTTCCAGAGTGAGATGGATTTTTTGGGCCATAAGGTAAGTAAAGCCATAATATCCCAAGGGATGACAAGGTCCTGGACATATCTAAGATGTCCCCCCTAAATCCCTATGATACGTACAAGTTTTCTTAGGGATGGTGGAATATTAATGCCAGTTTATCCCCACTTTACTGACACCTTTGAGCCTCTAGTATATTTATTGAAGAAAGGGATATCCATCCTGTGGGAAGAAGAGCAACACAGGCCTTTGACCTGCTATGTGTCTCCCTCCCACTCTCCAGTACTTATCTATCCAAATTTCAATAAATCCTTTTCTACTTTACTGATTATAGCGTTATAGCCATTGGAGCTATAATATCTCAGCACAATGAAAACTTAGTGGACCATCCTATCGCCTACTACAGCAAAACACTAATTAGAGAAGAATGCAACTATAGCTTTATGGATCGTGGATGCTTGGCGGTACTACTGGCTGTTAAGATTTTCAACCTTATTTATACCAGAAACATTTCAAAATAATTACTGACCATACTTCCTTGTGATTGCTACAGCAAGTGATTAACCCTGACAGGAGATTAGCCCAATGGGCGTTAAAACTTTAAAGCTACGAATTTCCCATCATCCATTGACCAGGGCCCATACACCAAAATGTGGATTGCCTATTCTGACTTCCCATATTAACCTCTTGCACTATAAATTAATTAGCAGAAGCGTGTGACCATCTCGCTTAAAGCAACTCCAAATGAGTTTTCTCTTTAAATAATTTTTCTACTAATTGCGTGCTTGCACTGTTCTGTTTAAGCAAGAAGTACAGCAGCGCAGAAAATTTAGTAGACATAAGTAGCACATCATTAATAGTTTGTAAGCAAATTAACAGTGATGTGTATAACACATCATTATAGCGCAAGAGGTTAACTTTAACTGACCCTGAAGAGGATCTACTTTACAACCTCCTAAGACAGTTGCATTTATGTTAGGATGAATACTCAACCCTTCAAAAGGAATTACGAAAAAGTGGCAAATCTACAAGTAAAAGATGGTCAATTGTACTCCCTTTTTTTGGGTTGGGCATCACTAATGCTAAAAAATGGCCAATTGTAAAAACATGTTTAGAAATGGGTGCCCTATGTACGACCTTCAGCTTGAACTGATCTCATATTGGAGGGACATTGGAAAGTTTGACATGTGGAATTTAAAACAAACCAGTGGCTTAAGACTTATTGTTATTGGGGCATAATGCTTGTTTCAATCCAAGATGTATTAGAGTCCTGCCTGGTATGCAAAAGTCAAGCTGGATATAATCCCCAATTTCAACATCCAGTGGTTCCACCCTGTGAGCCATTCTACACTAGAAGCCTTGATGTCGTGGGACCTCTCCCTTGAGCCTCTAATGGTCATTGGTTCCTCCTCCTAGCAGTGGATCACTTAACTAAGTGGATCGAAGCTGTATCACTACCCTCTGCCTTAGCAAAAGCTACCGCCACATTTTTATATAATCAGATTATCACCCATCATGGGTGCCCTAACATAATTCTTTCTGATAACAGAAAAACTTACAATAATTGCTGGTGAAAGGTTTAGCCAAACTGATGGGACCACAAAGGTATTTTCCATTCCATACCATCCTGAAGCCTTCTGGAATAATAGAGCGGGCAAATGGTACTTTAACTGCATCATCCAGAAAATGGCTATGACTGGCCCCCTTCATTAGCCCCAGTATTTCCTAGTGCAATTATGGCCTATAGAATTAGCTAAGATCAAATAACTAAGATGTCACCCTTTCAAGCGTTGTACAGAAGAAACCCCTCAGCTGCCTTCTAAAGTGCAGGCAATTCTTGACTAAGCCTCCCCCAAAGCCCCTGAAGTCACTATGCGAAGTATTGCCAATAAATTATTCAACTTCAGGCCCTGGCTTCTGATAACCTATCTGCTATAACTAGTAGAGAAACTAATCAATTTAATGACAAGAATGACCCCATGCACACCATTCAACTAGGTGATTAAGTCCCTTTCTACCATCATCATCCTGGATGTCGTGACAACAAATTAGGCACCAGCTGGTTGAGGCCCAACAAAATCATTTAAAAGCAGGGTAACAAGCATTCAATCGTAGAGGTTGTTCAGGGTATAGTAGTAAACTGCCTATATAGTCACTTTCTCAAAATTGTTTCCCTCCTATGCCAAGATCTAGAGGTGGAAGTTGTCAGGATTCCTACTCAAATTGGAGATCTAGATGTCTCGGCCAAAGGGAATCAATTTCAATCTGACCAAAATGCCCAAACATTTATCAGGGATAATGCCCAACAAAATTCAAGGGCTTTTGATTTTGGAGATCATCCCTGACTTTTGCGGTCAACTATTGCTCCCTTAAAGCTTCCTAATCTCGGGGTTCAAACCCAATCCATGCAGCAAGAAAATTCTATTTGACTAATTTGACTAGCCTACTTCAGGATCCTCAATTTGTGACAATTATAGATCTTATCTTGGACTGCTTCATGATTTACCAAAATACCCCCCTGATCTCCCTTATATTTTGGATACTTTGCAAATAAAGAGTACTCTCTCTTTTGCTATTTTATCTTATCTTTGGTCTACCTCTATTTAATTAGGGACAAAACAATAGTTAGGTTTATGAATCCAGAAACGTTAACTTGAGAAAAGACTTTCCGGCCAAGGAAAGCAAAATTATTACAATCCAGCACCTAGGAAGTTTGGGTTTCCTGTCCTGAAAATAACCGGGCAAGAGGTCTAAACTCCTTAGTCCCAATTACCGCTCTGAATGAACATGGAGAGTGCCTGGAACAGCATGACAACATTCTGTTTGTGAAAGACAAGAGTATTTTAATTCTGAAGGTACTTATGCATACCATAACAGAGCCTACATCTACTTGACCTATAACTTGAATGGAGGCACCTATGTGGACTGCTCAAAGGAATGCATCACAACTGACCAGAACTTGTACTCAGCCGACCATGATGTATGTGATCCTGTTGAAAAGGATTCCAACTTTAAACCATACTTTAAAATCATATACACACCAGGAGAGGAGATAATTGCTGATTTTCTCTACATGTTCAAAATAATATGGATGATGCTAGAGATCACCAGAAGGCTCTCCACATACAAGGGTGCATGAGCTGTGAGGCTCAAGAGTTCCTCAGCGCGAGGTTAAGATCTAGTTAATCTTGAACCAAATTCAAGTAAATCTTAATCTCTGAGTTTGGTAGTGAACAGGATGTTTACAATATGAAACAAGAGTTCCTGTTGATGTAGATGGGCAAAAACGAGTCAGTTGTAAATTATACCTCTTGTTATTACCTTAAGGCGCAGCAGTTATGGACCACAGGAACAATAGATTTTCCTACCGCCAAAACCTTTTTTGGTTCCCTGGTGATGCATCCTAATCTGAAGATGCACATGACTTTGCCAGTCAAGAGTGCAACGTCCCACAAAGCGCCTAAGAAGGCACTACTTGACACAAAAGGGATATAAAAATTCGATTATAAGGGCATGGCACCTATACCACCCCTTAATGAGTCAATAAGGCCATTTACTTCACAAATGATAAAGGCGAAAAGCCCAAGGAGAAGAGCGACAAACATCCTGAACACTTGCAACATTGAGAATTTAAGTGAACCAAGTGTCACCAACCTAAGTATTTCATTCAAACCAGTCTATTATTTACCACTGAAACAAAGAAGACAACCCCTAAAGAGGACACACCCAACAATGTTAATTGGGTGGAAATCCACACTGAGAGTGAGGAAACAAAGATGAAGACTTGGTTATGCGGGTTTACTATGTGTTAGGGGCACCTATCATAAATGGCTGTACCAGCTAGGTTAAGAGTTCATGGTGCTGACGGATCTGTACTGAGCAATGCCTATTTAACCCAGAAAAACAAGCCTACTCAAGTGATAAATCACTTGAAGAAGGAGAGCTGTTGGTCGCTCCCACCTTTAAAAATGTAGCATCAGATGGCGAAGACACTATCAAGACCAATACAAGTGATGTTTCTTTGAGACAGTTTGAGGAATATGCCACTGATGTTTTGGCCATTGGAAACCCCTTTTCAAGAGTGTACTTGTTGCAATTTTGATATGACTGGATGATAAACCTTAAAGTTGGAATGTCAGAATGGATAGATTCTGCTAAGCCTGAGTATGAGTTACGATTTTATAGCGCCTTGAGATGAGGCAATATCAAAATAGAGAGGGTATTAGATCGCTTCTATATTAGGCGATTAGGAAATATTGAATGTATGATGAATAGTGGTAAATCGCCTCAAATAAGGCGATTGTGAATTTAATAGATGAAGCATTGCCAGAACCAATGAGATATGGCGAACTAAATTACTAAGCCGAGGAGATGGCAGTATCCAAAGTCACTGAGATATAGGCGAGATGAGATGATTGAGGGGAGGAGGTTGCTAGTAGTTTAGTAAAATGGAACAGCGAGTATCCGCTGAAGATATTATATTATATAAAGAAGTTTTATTGGGGCCATAGCTCCATTTTGTTATATTTATTTCTGTAAATGTGCGTTTTAAGGAATGACAATCTTCATATCATCTGTTCTACTGCTCAATGGGATTAATTCTGTGCAAAAACCCTTACAGCGAATCTCAACAAATCCGTCAATTTTACAACAGTGGTGATCACTACAGGGGGCCCATTGATCAATCACGATAGTAAAATTCTTTAGTCACTGGCCATGTCAAATCCAGCTTGCAGCGACAGGGGATCTGCACGTTGCACTGCCCCAGTGGAGTATGCGGAACTCAAACTCACTTTATATGCTGTGCTCAAATGGAAGAATGCTGCTGCAGGAGGTTTTATTTATACGTGCCTCTTTTTGATCGTGATGGAAACATCCATGGATTTTTTAAGAAATTTGAGTTTGCAGTAAAAGGAGATTCAGATTGGTGTGAATTAAAATTGTTAATATCCACCTTGGATGTTGAAGGCGCTGACCTAGTTACTTGCTATCTTTCCAAACAGTTTAGTTACCTATCAAGAAGTGAAGGATACTGTGTTATGGTTGTTTAGAGGAACTGCAAAAATGGCGCAGCAGAAGGCAGAGTTCTTGACCATTGGGTTTCAGCATAATGCGACCCTTACCATATTTGCTAATCAATTTATGGCAGAAGCCCATGTGTTAATTGGGGCAGGAGTTCTAGATGAAGCTGATGTGAGCATTGCAATGGCTTCTGCCATGAAGCCATACCAAGAGCTTTTCAATTCCGTGGCTCCATATTAAGAGGATGACGTACCATTGCTCAAAATTGTTCAAATTTTGCGCCACCTATCTGATACTTTTTCTTCCCCAAATACTGAACGGACACCTACCTCGCCATTGTTGAGACTTTACACTAGGGGAATTTTGCCGTCTGGTTTAGCTTCCGCCAAGTTTCCACCAGCGGTTCAACTTTCACCTCAGACCTGTTTATCAGCAACAGTCCAACTATCAAATTGAGTCTAATTATGCTGATCGCCCATATTCATATTATTGGCGAAGCTCCTATTACAATAATTAAGGACGCAGGCCCTATGGGGTTAATTGTTTTGAATGTGGTCGCCCTGGGCACCTGGGCTGAGGTTGCCCCAATCATTGGGTCCATCACGTACAACAAGAACAGTACTATCAAGGAAAAGCTAGAGTGGAGTAGAGATGGGACTACTTTCATTAGCCCAAACTTGAACGTCCCAACTGAACCCATCAAAGTATATACAGCAAAAGTTCCTTGGTATGATGATGCATTCCTATATCAGCAGCCGGCTGGAAGGATGAATATTTTGAAACAAGCGCAGCCCAAAATCGGTGGCGGAAGAAGGATCTTTGAGGCAGTCTATGCCCTATGCTTGTCAAATGTTTGCCCAAGTTTCCACTGACAAGTTGGACACATCCACAGATGCACCTTCCTTGCAATGGGGTAAACGTTGCCCTCTTGGTCCCCACTATCTAAAAACATACCCCAAAGTTGGTGAAGGGATTGCGGGTTTTTGGGAAACAAAGATTCTTTAAATGTTCATGCATTAAACAGTAAAAATACCATACTAAGAATTTATATATTGTGATGTTGTTGTAGCCAAAACCCAAGTCTGCGCCATAATAGATATGGGTGCTCCAGTTAACATATTTTCCACTAAGTTAGTGGCTAAGTTGACATTTAAACCTGATGTGGAACATTGGATGGTATATGGGCCGCTGGAGCTTATAACATGGTTTCTGAGGGAGCCTATAGCTTGTTTCCACTGCGATTCAAGTCAATTGTCATTATAGCCCCAGCAATAGTGTTGCCAAATGATAATTATAATATATTAATCGGAACCACTTTTATGAGATAATATGGGGCTGTCATTAATATTATTGAGGAGACATTCAAACTTATGGGGCAATGCATCCCAATTTACTTTACCTCCATCAGAGTGCTGAAGGTCTCGGTGCACATGGGTTTTATCAACCTTACCTATAGTAATGGGGTGATTCCAGTGCGCTATAATCAATTAGAAAGGAGGTCCTGGGCCCTTCCCCAGTAGATATATGAATATCAAGGGCTTCCTCTCTGAGCTGCTGGACCTATATCTATCCCCTCTACTCACCAGTTAATAGTGAACACCGAAATAGAGTTAGAAGTACCACATGGGCTATATAGGGAAGTTATTGGACCTTATCAGCAATAAAAGCTTGAGACCCACGTGGCTCCAGGTATTATACTCCTAGGACATGGAAAAATTAAGGTTTTACTTGTGAATCCACAAACGGAACCCTTGAAAATCTGCCAACATCAAGTAGTGGCGTATTTACACTTGCTTTGCCTATTTTGGGGAGGTCCTCCAGATCCATGAATTAGGGTTGCTGGACGAATTTGGATTACCTGTTGAACCACAGCCTGGCATAATGACTGTGGTACCATGATAAGAGTTTTACTGGGGTTATTTGAAGTACAGAAGGATCAAGAAATAGCTTTATTTCAAAAATATTAAGAAATTTTTGCTGTCAATGTCCATGATTTAGGATGTGCGCGGGGGGTAGTCCATCAGTTGGACACTGGGGATCATCCTCACATCAGGTCATGACCAATATGCCGATTGAAGATAGTGGAGGAAGTAGTGACAGAGGAGATCAAAAAGCTACTGGAGCAAGGGATGCTCAAATCTTTGAATAGTCCATGGGCTTCATTTGTCTTAATTGTAAAAAAGAAGGATGGTGCCAACTGGGTAGTGATAGACTACTAGAAGCTCAACAGTATTACCAAAAAGGACTTGTATCCCTTGCTGCAGATTAATGATGTGCTGGATCGGTTAGGCGGAGCTTGTTACTTTTTGGTGATGGATTTGATATCAGGTTACTGGCAAATCGAGTTACCCATGGCGGAACAGGAAAGATGAGCCATTATCACCTCCAAAGGGATCTTTCAGCCAACTTTTATGCCACAAAGGCTGTGTAATGCCCCGGCTACATTTCAAAGGGCCACGGACACCATTCTCAGCAACCTGAAGTTATTGTGCGTCCTTGTGTACCTTGATGATATCAATGTTTTTGCGCACATTTTCTGAGCACCTTACCCATCTGGAAGAGGTATTCCACCAGCTGCCGAGGCCAACATCAAGATTAAGCCTTAAAAGTGTCATCTCTTGAAATTCAGTTGGAATAACTAGGGCTTGTAGTAGACGCAACTGGCCTGAAGCCCCAACCAGCCAAAGTGGGCTATCTGAAAGATGACTATGCCAACTAGTAAGCGGATATATACAAGTCTTTTTAGGGATGGTTGGCTACTACTGCCGCTTCATACCTAACTTTAGTTGTATTAACAGTCCGCTGTTTGAGCTACTAAAGAAGGATGCTGCATTTGAATGGATGGAGCACTGCCAATGCTCATTTGATACACTTTGAAGGGTGCTAATCAGTGCGCCCATACTGCGCTACCCAATCTTTGATAAAGAGTTCATCAGTTAAATTGATGCGTCCAAAGCTGCTATAGGGTCAGTCCTTTCTCAGAAAAATAATGAAGGAGAGGAAAACCAATGGGATACTGCAGTTGAAACCTGACCTGCCACAAATGTAATTACACTGTGACTGAGCGGGAGTGCTTAGCGGTTATTCATGCATAAAAGCAATTTAGGGTATATCATCATGTAGTGAGGTTCAAGGTTGTAACGGATCATGCTTCACTACGCTGGTTGAAAAACCTTAAGGAACCAGAAGGGCGACTAGCTTGATGGGCCTTCAAACTACAGGCTTACAGCTTTAAGATCCTCCACTGACCTGGAGCTAAACACCAGAATGCAGATTGTTTATCAAGATTTCCCACGATTGCAGTTACAGAGGATCTGGGTGACATGATGTTCAATAAGATGCTCAGTGGAAAGTATGAAGATGAGCTTCCGCAAGTCATAAAGGCGTTGTTTAAAATGAGTGCCAATACCTTACAGCGGAATGGTGAGTTGTACAAGTGGATTGACAATTCAGCCTTGAACTTCCCACAGCCCTTGACACGGCCTAATATTATCATAAATGCACATAGGGCCATTAGACATGGTGGCATGCGCAAGACGTTGGAATTGTTACGCCCTCATTATTATTGGGAAAGCATGAAATTCGACATGCTTGAAACCATTTCCTGCTACCACCAGTGCCAAGTGGAAAAGCCGTTCCACCAGAAGGCTGCATACTGGTTGGTGAAACCACAATTTGCCTGGCACACGATTTTCTATTGATATTGCTTGCCCTCTGCCAATGGGAGCTAACCAGTCCAAGTACATTCTGGTGGCGATTGACCACTTGACCAGGTGGGTTGAAGTGCAGGCAATATGGGATTTGGGGCGGTCACTATTGCCAAGTTTATTATGGAATGTATTATCCAGTGACATGGCTGCCCTCAATTCCTTCTTACTAGAATGGAATTAAATTCACTTTTAACATCATTCCAAAGCTAAACGAACTTATGGACATCCGAGGGGTTCTGATGACCCCATATCACCTTGAGTCTAATGAGATGGTTGAGCATGTGAATGGGACTTTAGTGAATATACTCCATAAACTGGCAACAGATCGACCTTCAGACTGGAGTTCCCTGCTGTCCACCGCCATCTTCGCATATAACATCATCTACCATTCCGCTATGGGGAAGAGTCCCTTTAATTTGCTGTAACGACGTCACCCTGCTCTTCAGGCGCTTCTCTATGCATGTGTGGAAGATAACGGCAAAATGAACCAACAACGTTACCTGATGATGCTTACAATATGCTAATCAAATTGCAAACTGAATTAGACTCATTCAGCTTAGCCAACAAGATAAAGAATCAGGCTGCTGATCAAATATGGCATAGCGGGCTAGCCCAGTTCAAAGATGGGGACATGGTTCTGTTCCATGTTCAACACAGTTTCGTGTGGAAGCACAAGTCATCCAGTATCTGGATTAAGCCATTTGAAATCATTGAGAAGACAGGTATGGATGCATATACTATCAGGAACCCTGCAAGCAGTTGGATCATCAACTGAGTGCACGCAAAGTTCCTTTGGCCATATAAGCAATAGGAGCCTTATTGTCAGTCAAGGGTGGGGGTAATATCACGATTCTAATAAGACTGGATGATGAACTTTAAAGTTGGTATGGCTAATTGGGTAGAATCTGCCAAGCATGAGTATGAGTTACAATTTTAGAGCATTTTGAGATGAGGCGATATCAAATTAGAGCAGATGATTATTGGATTGCTTCTATATTAGGCAATTTGAGATATTTATGTATGATGAATAGTGGTAGATTACCTTGAATTAGGCGATCATGAATTTAATAGATGAAGCATTGCCAAAACCAATGAGATATGGCGAACTCAATTACTAAGCCAAGGAGATGGCAGCATCTGAAGTCGCTGAGATATAGGTGAGATGAGATGATTGAGGGGAGGAGGTTTTTAGTAGTTTAGAGGGAATAGATCAGCGAGGATACGCTGGAGATATTATATTGAAAATAAAGAAGTGTTATCGGGGCCATATCTCCATTTTGTTATATTTATTTCTAAATAATGTGTTTTAAGGACTGACGATCTTCATATCGTCTGTTCTATTGCTCAGTGGGATTAACCTTGTGCAAAAACCCATATGGCGAATCTCAACGAATTCACTGATTTTACAACAGTACCAAAAGTGGAAGTTGTCATCCAGAAGGTGCGCGTACTGGTAGTACTGGACACTGGGGTTCCAGTGAACATTATCTCCTCCAAAAATAAGAAGTTAAGTTTATGCCTGACATTGACTACAATGTGAAATACTATACCACAAGCCTAATATTACCCGCGCCTTAGGGACTTATTATGCCTTACCTTTATGATTTGGGTGCATGGTCCTGATGACACCTGCAATAAAGTTGGACAATAAACACTATGTTACTGATTGAGACACTGTTTCTACTGGAGTTTGGGCGAAGATCGACTTCACCACTAGCACAGTTAGCATCTTGAGCTACCAACTCCCGCCTGGTGTTCAATAATGAGGACATTAAGCCTCAGAGACAGCATACATGCTTGGTCAAAACAGACCAATCGATCTATCCAAATTATTAAACCTTAATGGAAAAGGGTTCAAAACAATTAACGCCTACTGTGATTGCTGAATAAAGACTTCCCTTGAGCGCTAGTGAAATTATGGTAATTTTACCAGGGGATCAAAGAAGAATGTCCTTGTCAATCAGCGTTAAGAGTTCACCTGACACAGTATTGTAAGTGTACAATTGATATGGAATCCTAGAGCAAGATCCCAGAGTACTTCATGATTTTATGATACCACTTACTCTAGAGAGCTGAATATTCTCATGGGGAACATTATTAACCAACCAATTCAAGTAGAAAAGGAACAAGTTGTAGCACTGGCCCGCCTGATCAGTTGCCAGGATATCAAATATATACATGCAATGTAGGATTTGAGAACTCAGTTTTGGAGATGTGACCCCTAAGTATCAAAAAGAGTTAAACAAACTTTTAGACGTTTTAATGACATCTTCAGCACTGGCCCCAATGACTATGGCTTGTATAAAGGGGAGTTCCATAAGAAGGACACCGCTTCTGCTATCCCCTTCAAGTCCAAACCTTACCGCCATTCAAAATCAGAGGACGCAGTCGTCATGCAAGAGATCAACCAGTTAGCTGAAGCTGAGATAATCCGTCCATCAAAAAGCCCATGGGAATTTCCTTTGTTGCTGGTGCTCAATAAGGATGGTGCCCATAGAGTTGTCATGGAATACCGCCACCTAAACAAGATAACCAAGAAGAACTTATACCCATTGCCATGCATTGATGATGCTTTGAAGCGCCTAGGTGGCTCGAAATACTTTTTGGCAAAAGACCTAGCCGGTGGCTAATGGCAAATTGAGCTCTCTCCTGAGGACCAGAAGAAATGCGCGTTAATCAGCAGCCAAGGGTTGTTTAAACCCACAAGGAACCCTCAGGGGCTCTGTAACGCCCCTCAACCTTCCAATAAGCGATGGATCACAAATTGGTGATTTTAATTATTGAGTGTGCTATTATACCTAAATGACATCATTGTGTTCAGTCGCATGTTTCAGGAACATTTGCAGCACCTCTTGGAGGCCTTTATGCAGCTGCACGAATCCAACTTGAAACTGAAGAAAAGTGAGTATACTTTCCTCAGGTGACAACTTGAGTTCCTGGGGCATGAGATTAGCCCAGCCAGAATTGGGCAGCAGGATAAGAAAATGAACGCAACTGTGGCAATGGATCCACCAAAGAGTATGAAGGATGTTCAAGTGTTTTTAGGAATGGTGGGGTACTACAAGCAATTTATCCTCCATTTAGAGACTTGACGGCTCCCCTTACCTACCTGCTTACTAAGCAGATGAAGTTTGAATGGAGCCTGGAGCAGGAGAAAATATTTTCAGAGTTAGAGGCACAATTGGTAGAAACATCAATCTTGGCCTATCTGGACTTCAACAAAACCTTCTACCTGTACACTGACTCCAGTGATGTGGGAATTGTTGCGATCTTAGCATAACTGGATGAAGATGGGGTGGATCACCTGGTAAAGTACTACTCAAAGGTTTTCTATATGTCAGAAAAGAACTACACAGTTTTGAAAAAAATTTTATGGCCGTGATCAGAGCAGTCAAACATTTCAGATATTATCTATATGGAGTAAATTTCAAGGTGATCACAGATCATGCGTCACTTCACTGGTTAAGAAACATAAAAGATCCTGATAAATGCCTTGCCCACTGTAATGTCCTCCTATAAGGCTATGATTTTGAAATCATACATTGCGCAGGAGATAGACACCTCAACGCGGATAGCTTGTAAGATTTCTGGTATTCCACTGAAGGCACAAGAGATTGATCGCCTATGCGACTTAATTAGGCTACCTGAAGAGGCCTTGTAGGAAGAAACTGAGTAATTGAAAAGCAACCTGAGAAGATGTTCTAAAGACACCCAACATATCGATGGAAATCTGCAAAAGAAGATAAAAAATAAGTAATAACCATACATCTGGCCTAGTGATCACATGGAGATATTAATAGAAGCCCATAAGCACATGGGCCATGGAAGATTCCAAAAGACGTTGGCATACCTAAAAGAGAGGTTCTACTGGAAGTGCATGTCAAATGAAATACAATAAGCCTTAGAGCGGTGTGTACCTTGTGCCATTTTCGTCCACTGGAGAAAAAAAAATTGAGTTTATGCTAACTCTACCCACCGCACATTCTGTGAAGTCTCAATTGACGTGGTAGGACCATTTAAACTGCATATAGTAAAGCCTAGTTTATCTAGTAGCGATCAACCACTTCTCCAAGTGGGTCAAAGCCACTGCAGTCAATACATATACTGCAAATTCCACTTTCTCGTTTCTTGTATAAACAAATAATCACAAGACAAGGATGTCCTCAAATTCTACTGTCAGACAATAGAAAGAACATTTTCTCAGATGTGGTAAAGAAACTAATGGATTTAGTAGTGGCTTATCAGCAGTTCTTTACCCCCTATAATTTATCCTCCAATTGTGTTGTTGGAAGAGTGAACATGAACCTAGGATAAATTTCAAAGAAATTGCCTTAACTAAAAGTCGAAGTGGGACCAGTTGCTGCCATCAGCGTCGTTGGCTTACCAGTAAGCCATCTTTGAGTGAATGAGATGTCCCTCTTTAAGGCCCTGTATAGGCGAAAGGCCGCGCTTCCTACCCTCCTGCATTAATCATATAAATGGATTAAAAGCTACCATCTGAGATTTATCAACAGAAGTTAGCTTAAGAGCTTATAAAAAAAGTTAAAGGCTTTAAGCAACATTGAAGCGAGCCTCCCTCCAAGCCAACGGGAGAGCCAGAGAAAAAGTAGGCTAGTGGAGTTTAGCCTAAAAACAAGGTTTTGTTTTGCCACCTGTGGGGAACACAATCAGAGAAACTACAGGCCGTTTGGACTGAACCTGCAACCATCTTGAAAAATAGAAGAGCGGAATACTACATCTGGGATGAAGATAGAAACGTTGTATTTAATATTGAACTCACAGCACCTCAGATTATTCCCAAGGTCTCGTCTTGAGAGAGGAAGTGTCACAGATGAGTCATAACTGGTGTAACTAGTCATTTACTGACCAATGGAATGAGTGAGAGCAAACCTTATTCTGGTAGAGGTACTGTCTACCAACCCACCATGGATGGGGAATTGAGAGTCCCTTTTATAAACAAGGACGAGAAAAGGAATTTTAAGTTAAATTGAGGTGATCTCTTGAGCAACAATTTGCAACAAGCACAAGGTGACGACATGCGAAATATCTTACGCCCTGAGGAGTCAGATGAGTTGATATATGAAGATGACATTGCCACTGAAATTCCATATGAAAATTTCCCCTTATATACCTTCAGAGCAAAAATATTTGCATTTTGCCAGTGACAAAATGATGAGTGAACTAGATATGTTGATGCGAACACCTGAGGCTGAAAGGTGAATATTGTCAAATTGGGCAACCATCAAATTTTGAGAGCCATATAAAACCACAATATGAGGTGCATCATAGGAGTGACATTGCTCGAACTTAAAGCTGAGAAGGATATTACTAAATTTGGTAATCATCCAATATTAAAAGGAGTTATAATGGTCCAACACCCAGAAGCGAGGACTAGTACAAAGCCTTTGAACATCCAGTTTTAGGGGTAACCACCATGAGATAGAGCTCGCAGCTACAAGAGAATCTGAATTGGATGAAGTGATTAAAGCATCAGTCAGACACCATCTGACTAGAATATCTTGAAAATTCTCATGTCTAACCCTAAATTGCAATTAATTTCAGTATATCGTTTATTTTATATATTTGAATTTACTTTGAGATATAAAAAACTTCACTCTTTATCTCAATAAAACATTTTTACAGAATCCCATGTTTATCCTTTTGTTTGCACTTTTGTTGTATCAAGTGTACTATCTCCAGAAACCAGTTTGGGAATAATCACATTCTTTGTTCAGTAACCAGTCTGAGACCTGCCCTGTATGAAAGAAGACACTCTCTATCACAGATACCTTGGAGCTGAGCTTCCAAGGAAGAGGTTGGTTTGGTCTCTGTTGAGTCCCAAGGGACAACATATGTAAAATGCCTAAGTTTGTTAAGAAGTTTGCTATGAGTGTGGACAGTTTATCAAAGTGATCAATGCTACAAGGGGTAGCATCAAAGAAATATTTGCTTAGTGAGAGCAATTGTGATGTTAGTGAAGGAGGTCTGGTGCCTAATTTGCGCAGAGTAGATCCCTTGATCAGCAAGACAGCCCCACAGGTTAATCAAGCTGAGGTCAGTGTGCTGACTCCATATTCAGGTGCATTTTGAGATGGCACTGAGAATTTATGCCTCCTTGCCAACCACCAGCTGATCCATCCAAATATGGCGCGACTCTGGTAAATTAAACCCTCCTTTTTAAGATCTTTCCAACCATTCCTTTCAAAGCTTCAAGATATTAAGAGTTCAAGCGTAATTTTCAATAAAATTCTGGTAAATCCCCCTCAGGTTGGAACCATTTAGTACTAAATTAGATAAGAGGTGATGAATAGTAGGCTGTACAAATAGGCGGAGGTAGGGATTAACCATTTAACCTAACTTAACTTGCAACTAGAATAGACAAGTCATAAATCCCCTCTCATAAATAATAGTACAACTGTGGCGTGAGAAAGATTGTATTGACCCTCAGTCTAGTAAATCCCATTATGAAGCTGTTATATGGTCTCATAAATATTTCAGACTAGAAGTAGTACTGTATATGATCATGTATGGGTAGAGGAAACTCAAAAGTAGCCCAAAGCTCTAAACGTTTGGGTCTTAAGGGCGGTATTTTGGATTGAAATATCTAGTCCAACTGGTGATACTCCTTCCTACCAGAAGGGAGTTCTAAAGCATGAGTAATCTTCCATGTTGTGATTGACATTCTCACTGTAACAACTCAGGGCCTCCTATAGTGAGATTCACTATTAACTTTTTCGCTATAATGGAGCCAAAGATTTGGATTTTTTAGTTAACAAAAGATGTTCTGTTCTAAAATATTAGCTCCACTTAAGTTGGCTCATCATAGCAAAATTGCTTCTAAGAGGTGATGGCTATGCGCTTTTGCTTTATAAGAATTTCATTGTCACCAGTGCTTGATCATGACTGTAGTATGTTTTGTTATTGTGAACATATAGGGAATGTAAAAGAACACGTAAGATAAAAAATTAGAACTCTTAATGATAGGTAAACTATTGTTATATAAGGTGAGTAGGTTACCTGTGGCGTAGGGTGTACCATTGTCTTCCACAATCAAGACCTTTCTTCTCAGACAAAAGTGGGTCAAACGACAGCCTTTGTAGTCCATTGGCATAGGACAGTTGTAATTTCAATTTCCTATGACTTTATGATTTTTGTGTTTGGTTCAAGTTTTATTTTCAAAAGTTCATCAAACAGTCTCCAGTTAAATCAGTTCTTTTTATCAATTTTAAATTCTCCTCAATTCAATTCTTCTCATCTGAGGGCGTCATAAAATCACTAGGTGGCTCACCAATTGGCTCATCAAGGCTAAATAGAGGAGGGTGATCAATCCATTCATCAAATTTGGTTTTTGACAAGAAGTTATAAATACTGACCATTACAAACTCCACAAAGTCTATAAGTGTTCCAACTTGCTCTACAACAAGCTATTATGTAATATGGGGGCTTAGATTCTAGTCTTTTCTTTATAGGGCATAATACAAGCCTTCAATCTTTTTAAAAAACGTATGGGAAATATACACTTCTGGAATTGTACATTGTGGTCTAGCTGTTTAAAAATGACAAGGTGATTAAAGCCTAACATTACCTCTACCTTTATATAATTCATTCCCAAACAAAGCATTAACAAAGTGCACATATGTAGATATTGTCATAATGCAAAGATATAAAAAATTATATTTGGGTGAAGAGAGCTTTGGAGTAAGTTATTTTGGATATTATTAAAAGTATAAAAGTTTAAAATCCATTTGTCATTATATTTTTTCTTAAATATGGAGTAGACTTTTCAGATTAAAACATATAAAATGCACTACTTGATAAGTACCCTTAAATTTTATCTTTTAAATTAATATATTTATCAGTCTAAAATTTACAACTATAGAGTTTATGCCCTTAAAAGGGACAACATGGAGATGTTAATGTATCAAAAATAGGTTCTGGTGCATATTCCGCTTATGGCGCAGATCCTGTCCCCCAGTTTGTGGTTTCCAACGGGGCCATTTGACTCACAGGGCCTTGCCCCTTTAAAACATTTTGCCCCTTCCACTTAGAAACCCATATTACAATCCGCTCCACCTTGGATCATCTGTTTTGGGCTCATGTCAAGAATGCCAAAACCCTCTTCCTTGTGTGCTTCATATTTAACTAATCAGAGCACAAATGCTACTCCCTTGCCACCTCAGCTTTCACCACTCCTCCCTCTGCATAGGACCTAATGCTGATATGGTGGAGTTTTTTAACGAGTTTCAATCCTCCCTCTCCCCCTAAAACACTGCATGTGCAACTCCAATGCGCAAAGCAATAAGAACCAAACATCCTAAATTGCTTAGAAGAAGATTGCTACTCATGTCCTGTCAAAATAGTCTTGGTTGAAAATTTGAGGGGAAATGCTCCTGTACCAAACTAACCGCTCCTGTTGCTGGTCCAAAATTGCCCATAAAAAACCCATTAAATTCTCTCAAATGGGTTACAAAGGATACTGAAAATCTTTTACTATCAACCCAAGTGCAATCTATCTGGAATCATTCTAGCCTCCTAAGTATGAGTGTCTGCTCTGCTTCTGCCGTCAAAAAGGGCTTTTAATATTTTAAAAGAATCACTATCAACTTGCCATCAAAGCAGATGTTGACCCCACTATGTTCCCCCATTAATCCCTCAATGAGGCCATGGAGCCTTTTTTTGAAGGAATTACCTGCCCTAAATTTCTGGACTAAGCTAACTGAGGTAGCCTGAGATGAAATCAAAGAGCTTTCACTTTCCATGGGCTGCTCATGCACCAACGCCGCTAAGTTGGTGCTTTTCAACCCCCACTACCCCCAAAACAGACAAAATTTTAAATTTTTTCTCAAGAGCTGAATTTTATTGAATCTGATAAGCATTAGATGGTTCAATATGTCATGGCAACATACACTGTATGACTCATTGACTAAGATAATCTTATGATTTTTACCCAATGACCCTTTTCTATTGACTCCCCAACTCTCATTTGTTCAAAATTTATGTAAGCCCTCAGGTCCATAATGGATGTGAAACCCCCGGCCCCCTTTCCCCATCTAATATGTTAACTTAGAATTTTGCTGCCACAGAATTATATTGTGAGTTCAACACTTATGTTTTTTGGCACCGCCACAAATAAAAACGTGCGGAAATCCCCCTCTTGGGTTGGCTTCAAAAGCATCAAATTTAGTCTCCAATTCATAAATAACTTTTATTAAACCACTTTATGTTCACAACTTCTTAAGGAGACGCCTGTCTGCTTGTAGTTAACATTGATATGACTAATGAAATATATCTCCACATTTTAGTCATTCTTAGACGTTCTTTTTAAGTGGTAGACTAGAGGCTCTGCATATATACAAAACATTTATAGCCTACAATAGGCTTATAAAATCGTTGAATTTTTTAGTAATTTTGAAAACTAGGACCTTTGAAGGCATAGAAATTATCAGTTGCTAATGTCCCAGCTCTATCGCCTAGTAGACTTATGAATCCCTAAAGAAATCTCTTGGCAGCTTAGATGAACCATGGCAAATCTCTGGTATAATAAAAAAGCAAAAAATCTAGTATGACTAGGCTAAAATTTGAACAAAACAAAGATCCCTTTTGTCAGAATTTTGATGAATTCTTCCGTTTCCAAAGCTTTTATCTCAAATATTTAACCAATAATATCGGAGGGGGAACTCAATGAATCTAATCTTATCATGTTTAACAAGGACAATCACGCTTATCCCAATCAGGTAATATCAGAAGATTTGATTTTCAACAATTGAAAAGATCTGATAAACCCCAAACTACTTCAAATTTTAAAAATATTATATCCTTTTGATAATAAATGATAGGTCTATTTACAACCTTATATACTATCTTTCATATCTTTTTGAAGATTCCATAAAGTAACTTTGAGAATTGCCTATCTATTTCAGTAGTGCAATTCAAAACTTTAAAAAGTGGTGCTCATTATAGGGGTACCCTGACTCTTCTCTATCCCTTTTGAGGTATAGGATTCCATTGCTTTTATCTGAACATGATGATATTCAACATACTAGACGTCGCGTATGTTTGTTAGAGGGATCAAAGAGGTCCTATTCCATTCAGTATCATGCTGAAGGTCATCAAGTAAAATTACCCCCTAAGATGGATGACATAGAAGAAGGAATGCCTATTTTCTCCCCTGAGATTGTTATTATTCCGCCAAAATCTCAGGTTATTGTCAATACATTTTTACATTTTTCTATTCCCAAGGGCCATTTGTTACAAGTCCAAGGCATTTACAACCCTTCTGCTAAAGAAATCTTACCTTGTCCTGGGGTATTGGATTATGCATATTCTGGATCGTTACCTGTTTTATTGGCAAGCCTTACCAATGACACAAAAATTGTAGACCAAAAATATCCAACATCCTATGTCAAATTATTGCCCCTGTCTAAAAATTAATGACGTTAAAATTTTTGGAAGTCTACAAGTCTTTTCACTGGAAACCAATCAGGAGAATCTTACTGTGGGACTTGTAATAGGAAAACCTTACTAAAGAACAGGAAAAAAAGTACTTCAATTATTGAGAGAATACTCCAACATATTTGCCAAGCATACTTACGATTTTGGTAAAATGAAGGGAGTAATGCATACTGTTGAAACTGGAGATCACCCTCCTATCTGTGCTAAAGTTTCATAAATCAAAAGTGGAGGCATCACAGGTCACCAAAGTATTACATCAACTATTGGAGGCTGGATTATTAAAACCCTCCTGTAGTCCCTGGGCCTCACCTCTGTTATTGGTGAAAAAGAAGGATGGCTCACATCAGGTGGTTTATGGATTATCTCAGGTTAAATGCAATTACTTGTCAAGATAGCTACCCTTTACCAAGGATTGATGATTCCCTCCAGTTGCTAGCTGGATCAACCTATTTTTTGGCAATGAACTTAGCCAGCGGGTACTGACAAATCAAATTAGCACTAGAAGCCCAAGCTAAATGTGCACTAATATCTAGTGAGGGCTTATTTGAATCAACCCATATGCCACACGAGTTGACAATGCACCAGCAACATTCCAAAGGGCCATGGATGGTATGATACGGGATTTAAAGCTGACATGTGTTCTAGTATATATAGATGATATTAACAAGTTTCAAAACATTTACTGAGCATTTAGTTCATTTAAAAGAAGTATTTAGATGAATTCAAAATTCTTATATTAAAGCTCAAACCATACAAATGTTCCTTTTTCAGAATTAAATGGAGATCTTAGGTCATCAGGCTTTTGCTAAAAGAATTTAACCACTTTAAGATAAAATCCAAGCTTTTAATGAATGAAGCCTCCAACCTCCTTGTGGGACATACAGTTTTCTCAGTATGGTCAGATACTATTGTCAATTTATACCCAAGTTTGCTGATATTGCAGAGCCCTTATTCCATTTAGTACAAAAAGGTGTGTCATTTGAGTGGAGCTCAGCTCAGGAACAGTTTTTTAATTCTTTCTAAACTTCCTTAACTAAGGCACCTGTTTTAATCCATCCTCAATTTGATGAGCTTTTATTCTGAATACTGATGCAAGTAATGAAGCTATTAAAGGCTATTCTATCCTTTTGTGATGAAGAGAAGATTGACCATCCTTTAGCGTTTTACAGCAAAATATTATCCAAAGCTGAGCAAAATTACAGTGTAACTGAGTGGGGGTGTTTAAGTTTAATTTTAGCAATTAAACACTTCTGACCCTTCCTATATGGCAACCATTTTACTATTGTTACTGACCATTATTCTTTAGGATGGTTGTAAGTTATGAAGAATCCTTATGGGAGACTAGCACGTTGGCCCTAAGACTGAAAAATTACGATATTTCAATTGTACATCCTTCAGGTCCCAACATCAAAATGCTGATGGCCTATCCCAATTGCATATACTGACCTTGAGTTCTGGAGCAGAGGAACGATTATATAATTTAATTAGACAGCAAGAGTTGTGGGATCGAGAATCTGAAGATGATTGTGCTTATCTAAAAACTATTGGTAAAGATACCATGATCCAAGATGGATCTTTGTATAAGGTCAATTCCAAGTAATTCCCCTTTGTTGCTTTTAGATTCAAGATACCACACTATCATGGAAGGACATGGACATCTAGGTCATAATGGTTTAAGGAAAACCTAAGAGTGGCTAAGAACCTGATACTATTAGATTGATATGACTGATACCATTAAAGAGACACTTAATTCATGTTTCATCTGTAAAAGTCATGGCGCAACCAACCCTACTTATCAGCATCAAGTAATTCCACTGACTAAAGCGTTTAAAGTGGTAAGTAAAAATGTTATAGGACCTTTAACTTGAGGGTTGCATGGACACCAGTACATTATTATGGCTGTTGATCATTTAACTAAATGGATGAAAGCCATATCCTTTTGCTACTCCCTCTGACAAAAACTACCACTTTGTTCCTCTATTGCCAAATCATCACTCAACATGGGTGCCCCAAGGTCCTTATATCAGACGATGGAATGAACTTTACTTCTCAACTTTTACAATAGTTGTCAAAGTTATTCAATACCGCCCAACATTTTGTTGTTCCTTACCTTCCATCAACTAATGGGGCCATTGAGTGAAGCAATGAAACTTTAGTCTCTATTTTAATGAAGATGGCCCTAACAGACCCATCTCAGTGGAACTTCTATTTAACTAGTGCTTTGTTTGCTTACTGAATAAGTTTTTATTAGATTATCAAGATGTCGCCCTTCAACTGTATTTATTTACGAGATCCATTAGTTACAACAAGCGTTCAAGCAATACTCAAGGAAAGTATACCAGAAAGCTCTGATAAAGTTATGAGAAATCTAGCTGATGATATTATTCGCCTTCAAGATCAAGCCATGGAGTCTTTTGAAGTAACCACCAAAAAGGAACTCAAAAAAGTAACCAACATAAACCTGTTTTGCCTTAATATTAAATTAGAGATTATGTTATGTATCACCACTCCCAACCTTTTGGGCGATTCAAGAAGTTGGTATCTAACTGGTCTGGTCCTTAGTGAGTTATATTCAAAAAGTTGCTATAATATTCAATTGTCCATGTAATATGGGTATAGTTGTAAATCATATCCACCTTAGATTTTTGAGGATTCATCCTCAACTGCAATAAAATCTTGAGGGGGAAGTGTCAGGATATTCTGAATTCTTCCTTACCTGAACTTATACTTCAATTATCCACAGTAATATTGGAGGGGGAGCTTAATAAATCTACTATTATCAAGTTTGCCAAGGATGATCACGCTTTTCCCAATTAGTTGATATCAGAAGATTTGTTTTCTCACCAATTGAAAAATATGATAAACAATGAAATACTACTAAAACCTATAAATAATAACTCTTTTGATAAAAAAAGTTAGGTCTATTTACAAACTTATATTTTAAATTTATTGTGAGGAAGGCTGACCATGGGACGGACACTTCCAAATTTGACCCAAAAGAAACAAAACATAGAACAGGGAAGGCACCCCATAGAAGTGAAGCTATCTCTTGTTGCCAGCGGGAATGCCACTATGGGGAGGGGGAGGGAACGTGTGAGGAGGCCGTAGCCACAATTGAACACTTGTGGAGGAAAGGGTCTGATTTGATGAACAAAACTGGGAACCAGGAGGAGACCAGCTGTTGGCGACGTGGTGGGAGGTATCCAAACATCCACGCCTGAAAGTGGTCCACCAAGTGAGACCAGAATCTGTGGACAGCTTCTGGGAGGGTGGGGGTGGAGCCTGCGATGGCATCTAAGACAATCGTGTGGATGGTCCACATGGCGATTTCAACCACCAAAGCATGGAGGGAGGGTGGAATGGAGGAGGCCATTGATAGAGCAAACATATCTCTTGACAGACTGAAGGGATGTGTTTTATCCTGGCCAAGCAGACGTTGAACTTCGCGCCATATCACTCTAGAGGTAGGACACTTCTTCATGCGGTGGAACAGCGTTCCATACTGGCCACACACAACGCAGGATGTTTGTAAAGCGTTAGAGCGCTCAGCCTTATGGTACACCTGCCTCAGGCAGCGCCACACATGGGAACGGATTTGAGGCTGCAACAGAGGATGGTGTGCATATTTCCAAATAGTCTTCTGAGTCTCAATAGAGTAAGGGATGTCCATCATGTCCAGGTAGTCCACCCTGGATAGGACATGGGGTCATGTGGGGATCACGCCATCTTGGATGGGTAGCCCCTGTACCTCTTGTGTGAACTGAAAAGAGGGGCGGCCTCTCTGGGCTGAGTGTCCTCTAATACAAATTCTCCACTCAGTGCTCCACATGGAGAGGAGGATTCGTTTGTAGTGGGTTTTAGTCCCATGAGGACCTGTGGCCGATGGATATGAAGCCAGGTATTTCATCAAGGAGTGAGGGATCGATGGATTGTTAAGGCCAAGGCGCAGGAGAAGTTGGAGCGGGCCACGCGGGACCAGAGTTGGGAGGGGAGCGTAGGGGCGGTGACAGCCGCAATCCAGGTGCCCATGATCTTGGCAGCATGGGCTTTGAAGTCAAGCAGGCCCATGCCACCATGATGATGAGGGCCAAACATGACCTCTAGCCATACTGGTGGTGGGCGGCCTGACCAAAGCCATCCTTGCAGAAGGGCATACAAGGATTTGAAAAAGCTTGGGGAGAAGGGGATGGCGTGGGCTCCAAACCAGACTTTGGAGAGGAGCATAGAGTTGGCTAAAACAACCCTGCCAGTAAGGGAGTAGGGTGGGCTCTGAGGGAGGTGATGCGCTTCGTCACGTTGTCTAGAATACAACTTTCCATTAATGCTGATGCGTACCCGCCTGCCTCCACCCACACGCCCAGATGGCGGACCAGCCCTATGGTAGGGCGTGGTACGAAGGGGAGCACCAGTGGGGTGGTGTGGGTTGAGCTGGGAGGGCGAGCACGTGTGCAAGCATATGGGCCAGGCTGGGCACTGGTCGCTGGGGCCCAGCAGGTTTGATACCGACCAAGGAGGATGATTTCGGTTTTGGAAGCATTCAGTGCAGCATTACTTACCTGGGAATACTCCTGGATAAGAGCTTCAAGTGCGCGTGCGTCTTTATTATTAGACACCCCTACCACACAGTCATCTGCAAACGCCATCATCTTGACTGGGGCTTGGCCTAGCACATGGACCCCAGTGAGTTGGGCATTCACGTTTTGAAGTAGTGGGTCAAGGCTGAAGTTGTATAAGAGTGGGCTAAGGGGGTCCCCTTGGCGTAAGCCCCTTTGAGGGCGGACTACTTCCATTAGGAAGCCAGGGCCACGCACTGCTATTGTTGCAGATTCCGTGAGCAGCATTACCCAGTTGATGAAGCGAGGGGGTAGGCGGAATTGATAGAGGCAGGCCCTGAGGTATTCCCAGTTTACTCTATCATAGGCCTTCTGTTGGTCTAGAATACAAGTGCCCCAGAGGCTGTGGACTGGCATGCGTTAGCCACAGAGTGCACGTTGTCCCAAATTGACCTTCTGGGTATGAAACCGAATTGTTCTGGGGAGATGGTAGCAGATGCTACAATCCCTTAACGGTTAGACATGATTTTTGTTGAAATTTTTGTATCCATGTTAGTTAAAGAAATGGGGCGCCAGTTGGCTAAGTCTAGCTTGTCCCCTTTCTTGAAGAGTGTGACAGTGAAGGCCTCTTGTCCTCCTGGTAGGAGGCGCGTTTCTAGAAGGCTCTGGTTAAGTGAGGCAAGCAGCAGTGGGGATATATATTTGAAGTACTTTTTATAGAATTCATATGGAATGCCATCTGGGCCTGGGCATTTTTGATTTGGTGCACCACGGATGGCTGTCCATAGTTCATTTGGAGTAATCAAATTCATTAAAACCGGGTATCAGGAAATTGTGCAGATGTGGGTTCAGTCAAAAAATTCTGCCACTTCAGCTGGCTGAATTGGATCATATCAGTATAACTTGGAGTAATACTTTTGTATTTTAATTGCCACTTTGGCTGGCATATCCATGACGGAATCATCCAATCTTTGCACCTGTGTGCAGGCCACGCTCTTTCATGGTGCAAATTTTTTTTAAAAAATATGCGGTTCACTTGTCACCCTTTGTAATGCATTTGGCCCTGTACTGGACACAAACCCAATGTTTGTGTTGCCTTTCAAGTGCGTTGAGGTGGGTGGCTGCTTCCACCCACTTCCAGCCCCATGCAGGGCTGTAGCCTGTAGCTGGGATGTTGGACTCCAGGTGTGCCAACTCTGCCAGAGCGCGCGAAATGACAGCCAATGTGGCTTGTGAGCGCCGGGAGGAGAGGTGATGAGAGTGGCGGATGGTATCCTCTTTGAAGGTTGCCCATGTGGAGATGGGGTCCGCACAAAATGGTGTAACAAACTCTTTTGCCAAAGTTGCTGATTCCACCCAAGTGGAAATTCCTGGTGACTCAAGTTTGGGAGGGCGGAGTTTGCACCAACGTGGGGCCTTAGCCACTGTGACAGGTAGGTGGTAGGTTATTGAGACCAGTCAGTGGTCGGAGAATTCAATTTTTGTTGTTTTGAAGTGAGAAATGTGGGGTTGGAATTTCGCCGGTGTAAGGATAAGGTCGATGTGGGTCATGGACCTTAATTGGCCATTGTGGATGTGGGGGCGCGTCATTTTTTTGAGCAGTAGGGCTTGCCGCAGCAGCGCATCCATTAACCCAAGGGTGGCCTTTAGAACGCGAAGTTCTATGTGACCCTGGGGGGCGTGGGAGGAAGATGGCCAACGGTCTGTGGGTGTGTTTAGCCAACAGTTCATGTCACTGACTACATAAGGGTCTGGGGGTAACGGGAGGGATTTGACTGACAAGAAAAATTCCCAACGCTCTCATGCACAGATTGGGGCATAGATGTTGATGATAGCATGTGCCACGTCAGCTCACATAAAAGTGACAAAGAGGAAATAGCCATTGAGGAAGGATTCTGACAATAAAAATTTTAAAAAATTGTTTTTCCAAATTAGCACCCCACAGTGCTCTGACCAAAAGGATAGGGATGGGAGGAGCATGGTTTTCCAAGCATCCTCAGAACCTCACAGACAGTGGGACTCCTAGATGGCCAGGATATCCACAGGTAAATTTTTTTGTAAAAAACTCAGTTTCCTAGCCTGGGATGGCGAGGCCTTGAGTCTTGCGATATTCAACATCCCTAAAGTGAAGGTTTCCCCCATCACACCTTAGGTGTGAGGTGGTGGGCACCCGGGCCCACTAGCCTCCTCTAGATCCCCATGGGCCTTCATGGCAGCATGGGTGTTTGCAGCAACGCTATTGGTAGTCTTGTTAATTTTAGCGGAAAGGTTCACATTGGCTTTTGCCTTTGCTTTTTGTTTCCTCAACATCGAACAAATTTTTTATGGTGCAGATGAGTTCAGTGCACCAACAATCAGGTCAAAAAAATTTTTTCAGGTAGGTTGGACCCCAAGTTGGTTTCAACTGGAGCTTGGTTGGAAAGATTGGGTGAGATCAAGTCACCCTTCGGATCCTCAGATTGAGTGGCCCAATTGGCATGGGTTTCTCAATCTGATTGGTTGAGGGATTCCCAAGTTGCTCTCACCGTGAAGGTTTTGATGTCCTCCTGGCATTGGGAGTGTGGGATAGCAGTGGTGACTTTGGCTGCTTCCTTGGCCACGGCCCTTTGGGCCTGCTTGGCCTTCTTCCGCTCTTGTGGGGAATTAGGTTTTACCAGTAGGTAGCAGCCTTGTGCTCCCCACGGGAAAGCCTCTTTAGTGCTTGCGGTTGGTTTGTAGTGCGCCTCTCCACTGGCCATGGCTTCCAAGGGGTTCTCTTGGAATGTGATGCCCTCCTTGGTGGGGCATGCGTGTGCCTTATGGACAAACATGTCACAGTGGGTGCAGATGGGGGGCGCGCTGTCCACGGTTACCTGGAAAGGGTGGGTGGTATGCCCTTCAATATTGATACATGTGGAGTGTAGGATCTGGGTTAGGTCCTTTGCGATCTCCTCAGTTGGGGTCAGAACTGCGATGGCTTTGCCAGTGCACAGGTGTGGCATCAGAATTTAGTGTTGCATTTCAAAAGATTGTATTTTGCCATATACGGTGAGACCATCTTTCAGGTGTTGCTCCAAAAGGGCATGTTTTACCATAGTAGGCAAAAAGTCAAACGTGAGGAAAATTTGGTTGGATTTTGTCCATCTGGTGCATTTGGTTTCGACAACCTGTTGCCCTTTGGGGAGGTCAATCACTATGCGCACCACAGCAGCTCTGTCTGCTGCCTCCTTGTTTTTGAAACCAAGGTCCAGCCAACCGCATGACATGGAGTGAGGTGTGACATACACCGCAGTTGGGAAAAATGTGTGCACATAACCACAAAACTTTTCCCATAGAGCTGTTTGTTGGATGTCCAGAAACACATGGACTCCGTTTTCCACCAACAAGAGTGGTTGGGAGTGAGCATGTTGATGTACTGGTTGCATCGCGCTTGCAAGCGAGGATTTCTGGGGAAATAGTGACCACCAGTTTTTTATTTTTTTCTATTCCGCCAGTTTCTCTGGGACATTTTTGAACGTTTGAGGTTGTGGGTCTACCACCTGCTCCTCTTACCTTACTTGCCCAACTGCTCCCTGACATGGGCGCAGACTAATTTCCTCTGTGAGATTATCAAACTAGAATCAGACTTGAGTTGAATAAGTTGCAAAAGTGATTGCAACGAGAGAGAAAAGTTCTTATTTACAACCTTATATTAACTATCTTTTGTATCTTTTTGGAATTCCATAAAGTAACTTAAAGAATTACCTATCTATTTCAGAAGTGCAATTCAAAACTTTAAAAAACAATTGTTTTAAATTTTAGGTATATATATGATTTGGTAAAGGTTGGGAGCATAGAGAATGTGGTAATTTTCATAGCATAACAGTGGAACTTAAAGGATTTGGTTGGCACAAGCATTCCAAATTGGTTTAGCCAATTTGGATAGTCCCCAACTCTCAAGATCTTTAAAAATTACCTCAACATATTCAGGAAGAGTTGAGCCTGCAGCGTCTCATTTGGGAACCATTGTTCATGTCAATTTTGGTAGGTTCCGCCATAATGGTAGTTCCTTAAACGAAATGCAACATATCCATTGTTTGATTCCCGTTTGATATATCATGAATTCCGTCAGTCCCAACTTGAATGCTCCTAGATCAACAAGCAGATTGCAAATTGTAGGGGACAGACTAGATATTTATATTCATTTGATATTATAGAAAAGTATGTTTATAGCTCAGGATGATATACTCATATCACATGCTAAAAGCAATTGAGCTTTATAATAGACAATATGATTATAAAGAGGTTAATGCATAAGGTCAGCGCAATATTATGTAATATGAGAGGAAAAGTATGATGATATGGTATAAGTGCTCATGTTTTATCTATAGTATAGTGGTAAGCTATTTTCTAATAAGTTTTAAGATGTAATATACATTAAAAACTTTGAGGAGCTAAGGAACCCTTTTTAGTTTTTTTATAGAGAATAAGGAAGAGGAACAAAGCTTAACAAGTTACATATTTTCTACTTTATAAATCAATTCTCATACACTATAGGATCACACTATGATGTGTATACACCTAAAATGACTGCGTCAAAGCCATTAGAAACCAACATTATGATAAGGCAGTAGGATTTAGGTTTAAAAATTTGCTTGATGGAATATTGACAAAAAACATGCCAGTGGTGGCTACTCACTTTTCTCTATAAATAAGACCAAATAGTCATGGAAAAGTTACCTACATTTTTTTATTACTATCCCCGCATTGGCGACTGGTTTTCATGTTAAAATATAAGTCTCTTATGTGTAAAGATTCTTCAACTAAACCGTCAAAATACAATAAAATTTCCTGGTAAGTCTTCCACTATTTTCTCCCAATATCCAAAAATCTCCAATTTGTATTGAAAGATTTTTCAATATTGCCAAAAGCAGTTTAGTATTTGGTCCCAAGTGAGGACCAAAAACATCAGAGCGCATCAGACTTAAAGTCCCAAGTCCATTAACTAGATGTTCTACTGATTAGGAGCACTTGGGCCAAGGCAAGTCCAATGCTCAAGCTGATCAAGAGATTTTGGACTCTGAGAACAAATATAAAGATGCTATCACCTTATCAAAGTTGGAGGACTAGTCCATTATTGGTTAATAGCCAAAAATACTTTTACTCAAAAAGATGATTTTTAGTTAAGTATTATATTTAATTTTTAAAATTTTAATTGATATTCTTGAAAATTAAGTTTCTCTAAGAACCTTCTCCTGGTTGTTTATAAGTTATACACGATTCTGGATTCATAGGAATTTTTCACACAGACTTTGAAGATGACAGGCAATAGACAGCCCTATATAAAAACACCAACCTCCATTGTTCGTTTCAAACTTTCTCTAAAATGTCATATGGATGCTCTTTATATCATGGAAACTTTATCACATTTATTTTTACCTTTTAATGTTTATAATAGCCTATTTTATACTCTCATTTTGATTTCTATGCTAAAAAATAATCAAACCTTTTTCTGAGTTATTAGATGCTATTTTTAAAGGTATAAACTTCTATATGCCACTTGTTCATCATTGTTTTCCAATATGGAGGACTAAGGCTATGTTGTAGTCAGGTAACGCCTTAACTATTATATCACACCCTCCATATGAGAGCCCCCTGCATTTACAGTATTATTGGATCTTCTGTGGGAAGTTAAATAAGTTGTTGGTAGTTTACCAAATGGACTCTGCTACAAGGTAGCTAACTCACTTGACTAGACACCAACGCTTTGTCAAAAAAATCTTTTTTTCAGAATTTACTAAACCTCATACTGGTCCTCTCAAGGGTTACTAGAAAGAACCGGCATAAAACTCTTAGGGAGTGGACCTCAAATTTCTTAAGTTTTTGAAACATGCAACATCAGGTTCATGCGAGATCCTTTCTATTTCAATTTTGTAGACCTTTAGTTCATTTGGCAGAGGACTTTAAATAGTTTAAAGATTGTACCAACTTTTTTAAGATGATAGGGAACCAGTAATTCTTAGCATTAATCATAACCCAGTCTACAGTTTTAAGCATTGGTTTCTTGGAGCAGTAGACGTCATCTTTTCTCTTTTAGACTCTAAGGACTTGACCAGATTCTCTTAAAGCTTTATATGATCTCTCTCACCTTGGCCGCCAGGTTGTTAGTGTCTAGATTCATACCACTTGGATGGTCCTACCTCATTTTTTTAAACCGTAGTTTTTCATGAAGGGAGACAATCCTCATTGATTGTTCATGAGGGTGTTATTAGCAAAATGGACCAGTTTCAGCCTATCAGTACAAAGTTCTTTAGAATGGTCATATAGCATTAAAATACTGCTAAAAGATATTAATAATTTTTTAGTTTGGTCATCAGAATGATTATAGTATGTTGAGAGTCAACACTGGTTGATTTTAAGGTTCTCAGGCAAGTGCTGCTAGAAGCATGAGATAAATTGCGAGCCCTATCCAAATTTATCTTTTTTAAGGAGAACATGGTGCATAAACACTTTTGTTTAAAAAGATAACAGCCTTACCCTGTGCTAAAATCTGAGAGCTACATAGCAAAAACTCAGCATGTTGTGTCAACCTGTTACTATCTTTAAGAAAGATTTACCCCATAGGAATTCAGAAGTTTTGTTATGAAGTCCATACTCAGCTATGAACATGGCATTTCTGAATTCAGAAGTGGCTTCAGTGTATTATGGGTTTCTGTATAAAGTGTAAGGAAAAGAAAAAGTAGCGCACCAAGCAGTGTACTCTCCAGGATTTAAAATGCCTGCAAAGAGTAACTTGGGGACACCAGATATACAATCTTCTCTACCACAGCTGTCTTACCAAGGGGTGATCATAAAATATGCTAATTGCTTCCAATTGAGGCTTGCTAATCAGAAGACATGGGCCGCCCTTGTAAAGGATGTGGGGTTCCTCCTTCTGGTAAATATTGTGATGGCATTCACTATTCTCTCTTTTGTTTTTCATGTGTTTTACTCCATATTGTGAGCATTTCTGGGAAGTCAAGATCTTGTTTGCCATATAAGGGTAGTCAGCTTGGAATTCAGAAAACACTTGTGGGTTAGCATGGTTGTGATTTAGGCATCCAAATCCTCCTTTGAAATCACCATCTTGAAGTCATGGCTTAGAAAGTCTAAAATGAGGGTGCTCTCCCCTTATTATGCTCTAATTAAAGTATTACTAGGACAGTACAAGGTGCTATTAGGCCTGACTCTGGTTCATGTGCTATGGGTCCTCAAAGAATTCAAGTTCTAAGTGGTCCCTTTTATCATAAAGGGATAAAAGGTATATATTTTGTTGTGCTACCAATTCTCTATCTGAGACAATCACTTTAAGCTTTTTGTCATATGAATGGTATCTAATTTTTGTGCGCAGCATATTATGCTGAAGTAACTCAAGGGATGAACTACCTCATTTACACCTTTCTGTAATAGGCCACCTAATAATGAAAATTGAGGCGTCAGTCTCAATTATGCAGGGCTGGACACCATTTGATTACCCAAGTATAAGATTGTTAAGGATGATCTCCTTGATAGTTTACAATCTCTTTTCTAATCTTCTTTTCAACAGAAAGCACTTGTCCCTTCAGTTTATTCAGGGTAGCAGCAGTATTGAAGAGGTCCTATGTGAAACTTTTTAGTAATTTAAACCAGTAAGTTAACTCCTAGCGCTGTTTTGCCCATATGGAATGACCATTACTTTCACTGCCTTTATCTTTTTGGGCATATGGCCTTGACCTTTTGATAACTAAGTTTACCAAGAAGAAGACAATGTCCATTTAAGACCTAAATTCTTGAATATTCTAGTAAAAGGGTATCCTTGACGAGGGCTTTAAGAATCCTCAGCACGTAAGTCTAATGCTACTTGTTATGATCCAAAATTTGCCTTGTCAAAACATTGCTCTGATAGATCAAAAATAAAGTTAATTTAAGCCTCGTACCTGATATTGATAATTTGATTAAAAATAATCAGCATCAATCATTGATAAAGGCAAGTACAATTAAATCCTTATAACAATACATACTGATTAGTTTTTTTTCCAATTACTATCACTTTTAGTAATACACTTTTGATTCAAACAGCACAATTTGATAAACAATACCAGGTGAGATAAGTATGAATAATAAAGGGAAGAGCTGGGTGAACGCAGTAGAGGGAAGCGGACCCAGACCTGCATCACCCAAAGGTACCAAGCGCACAGGTACAAATGAAAATCTCAAAAAAATAGAAAACCTGAGGTGGCGCCCCCGCAGGTTTTGTTAATCTTTTTGTAACATACTGCAGCTATATGGAAGTATCCCAATTGCAACCACTGTCATTGGTGGAACATGGGATATGAGTTTTCCTGGGTGTAGAAACACTGACAATGTGGGAAATGTTCAGCAAAGCTCAACATAAATTTTTCCCATAATGGTGTACTTAACAACCCATACTATCCGCAGAGATTGGGTAGATCTTACGTTCAAAAATGCGGAAGAAGGAACAAAGCAGCGAAGGTCAGAGTGGTACTCAACCTTCCCAACGGACAGCAGTTGGTACCAACCAAACGCACCTGTTGGACTGAATCCAAAGACATTTTTATAATTTTCAACTAACTTCTGACCACACTGGTGCGCACATTAGTCAAAAGACATCTCCAAGAAGGCTTGGAAGCCTACAGAGAAATCAAACAATATAAAATGCAAAGATTTCATCTGATGCCAACCCTTAGCACATGGAAGGCAATAGCAATTATTTTGCCAAACCAGGATGTAGTAGAGGATATTACAAAAATCCCTCACATAGCATCCTTCACCATTGATGGGAAAATCCCAGCTGTTCTGCGCAACATTGGAAAGCGCACCCCCCATAAGCAACCACTGCCAGGCCTTTGGGCACAAGATTCACACTTGCCCCATAAAAGAAGGCCTGAGAGAAATGGAATTCTGTGAGGAGGAAATGAGTGAAGATGACTCAGAGTACGCCAAAATCACAGATACTACACAAGCCTTCAACTAGAGAGAACACAGGCAATATAAAATAATTGACCCTATTTCCCCAAAAGAATGAAAAATAGCCAAACAAGCTTGCAAGCTGGCCGCAGCCAAGGCAAAGGCCTCAACAGAATCAACCATTTTCTGGAGCAGATCCAGGAAGACATGGAGGAATTTAAGTCAATGAACCAATCTGATCCCGCGGAAAATATACACCCAATCTGACCAGATTGAATTTTGTGGAACCCGATTTGGAAATAAATGCAGCAAAAGTGGGGCTCAGTGTATCCCCCCAAATTTGTGGTTTTTAACCCAATTGGGAAGAAAAATCATCAATGGAATGCGCAAGAAATAATGTGTCCAATAAAATAACACAAGTTCACTGCAATAATATATTGAACCCAAGCAAAGTCAAGAGAGGAGCAAAAACTGCGGCGATGATAGGGGCAGAATAAACCCCAACTCCTACTCATGGTAATTCTCTCCACAGCAGAGGTGCAGTGGAGAGCAATGTGAGTGAGGGAGTAGGGCTGGGGGCCCTGCTAACCGCTCCTGAGGCGCATTGGGCGTCTCAGTAGAGATAGGGACGCTTAACATAGCGGGACTCAAGGCCTTAACGTCCCAGGCCAAGAAGTTGAGTCTCCTACAAAACCTACCTGTGGATATCCTGGCGGTGCAGGAAACCTACTGTCCACAGGGAGAGGAGGAGGCATGGGAAAAAATGCTCCTCCTAACAATATCGTTTTGGTTGCTCCACTGTGGGGTGATAGTACGCGTGAACCAAAACTTTAAGTTTATTAATAATAAAATTGTTCCTGGATGGCCACATACTCACCATAACCTTCTCATGGCACACTGAAGCGCAAAATAACCAGTGTGTACTCCCCAAACGGTGCACATGACCAAAGAGAATTTCTTACAGCCCTAACACAACTAAATCTACCAACAAATACTTTCATAATGGGAGACATGAATTGCTGGATAAACCCAGAGATGGACTGATGGCCATACACAATGGAGATACCACAAGGGCAAGTGGAACTCCGCGTACTAAAGGCCACTTTGGGACTATATGATCCACTGCCAAAAAGGCAACCCCTGCTACAAAACATGACACGCCCACATGTACACAATGGTACACTTGTCTCTATGTCAAGGATAGACTAATACTCACACCAATAATTTTCCATCACCAAATTCAAAAATTTAAAACTACAAAAATTGAATTTTCTGACCATCAGCTTGTTTTGGTGTCTTACAAACTGGCGGAACCAAGTACCCAAGCACCCATATGGTTCAGAATACGCCCAGAAAGTTTAGCGACTCAGAATTTCAATCCTGGATGGAGGAAATATCCTCAACCTGGAATTTTCAAACACCTTTTTGCTCGGACCCACTAACCACCTAGGAAAATTTCAAAAAATCATCAACACAACAAATTAAACATACATCATCTAGAAGACACAGGGCAGTTTCTGCCAGTATCAACACACCTTGACTGAAATTGACCATCTAGAAAACAACGTACCAAGCATGGGATACAGCCCTGGATGGAGTTGCAAATGGGTGGAGGTTTCTTCTCAGCTAAACATCCTGATCTGTGAACACCAACACCGAGTTGGAGTTTAATATAAAGGCAAAAACATAAGAGACTGAGAAACTTTCTTGAGCTACTTTTTCCGCTAATTCCACACCCAGAAAAATACAATAGCTGATACACAGGTCCATCAAACAGACAAATCCATAGCAGAAACACCCAAAGAAGTTGCGACCAAAGTGCACAGGTTTATATGAGATTGTATAAATCTGAGCCAGTTGAACTAGAAAATTTTTAAAAATTCCTTAAAACACATATCGACACTGCAACCCAAGATAACAATTCAATCAACCTAATATCACGTGAGGAATTATGGCAAGTAGTACGCGGTGCAACACGAGGGAAATGCCCTGAACCTGATGGGATTCCCTATGAATTTTATATAAGATATTTTATTAACGTCTCTAACATTCTTCTAGTTTTAATGAACAAGTGTATTATGGAAACATGCCTCCTACCTGGAGGCAAAGAAGCCTACATGGTCTCTTTATTTAAGAAAGGAGACAGATTAGACTTCTCCAACTGGCGCCTAATTTCCCTAACCAACTCACATACAAAATTTTTCACAAAAATTATGGCTAAACGACTAGGAGAAATTGCAACTGATGCGATATCCCCATCACAATATGGATTTGTTTCAAAAAATTCATATGGGATAACATCCACACAGTTGTAAATGTCTGCCAGTCCAAAACCTCTGGAGCACTTGTCTTTTTAGACCAACAAAAGGCATATAACAGGGTGAACTGGACCTATCTTAGAGCCTGCCTTCAAAAATTAAAGCTTCCAAATAGATTCATAAACTGGGTAATGTTGTTTACAGAGTCTCCAACCATGGCTGTGCGGGGAGCAGGATTCTTAACCAACCCAGTTATCCCACAGAGAGGACTAAAACAAGGAGACCCCTTAAGCCCTCTACTCTACAACTTTAGCTTAGACCTCTTAATCCGAAATAAAAACACACTTCTTATGGGAATCAACGTCAAGGGCCAAACACCAGTCAAAATGATAGCCTTTGATGATGATTGTGTGTTGGGAATATTTAACAATCAGGACGCTTGCAGAATTGAGAAGATAATACAAGACTATTCAGCAATAAGTAACGCATCACTTAACACTGAAAAAACGGAAATTATACTCCTGGGGAAATATCAGACCCAGTGGATACCATCTACCCAGGGCCAACAAGCCAATACAACATTAAGACACCTGACCAGACATAGGAGGCGAAAATTAGCAACGACCTCACTGAAACTTCCATTCAACACCAAGCCAACAGCTGGCCCTGTTCGTCACTTGAGAGTATGGTTGGAAGCAGGATATTACGCCAACTCCATGATGGAAAATCAACTATTAGACAACATAACAGAACGCATTGCCTCCTTACATGGACACCAAACAGGTCTAACAGGAAGGGTCACGGTAGCCAACTCTATGATTCCATCAATCATATGGTTCACGGCCCATGCAATAGATTTCTCAACATCCTTCTTCAACACAATCCACGCCCAATTACAAGGATGATTATGGTCCAACCACAACCCCCCTGTACGCCTTGAAACTTTATTTGGCTCTAGAAGGAATAGAGGTATGGAGCTTACTAATTACGTAGAGCAAGCAACCCAATACTGGGATCCTGGATAGCTCAAGTGACAAGACTGGATCTCCCAGATACACACTGAGCCAGAACAGCAAGATATAACTTCACACATGCACTCCAATTAAGAAACCCAGATCACCCAAACATTAATCAAATATCTGGCATCCCATCCCACAGCTGCAGGACCACACGGCACTCCTGCACATTATAAATGAATAATCCTAACCATAAGAAGAGTGACATGGCATATCCACATAAATGACCAAACCAGTCACCGAGGACGCCCAAGGCTAACTCATAGACAGGAGATCAATGATCAAATAGTCACAGACAATATAATAAGCAAAAGCCCAAGTACCATAGCCAGGATAGATTACCTGGACCATATGGACATACCCTACAATCTGGAGACTCAAAGAAGAGTTTGGAGATACACACATCACCCTCTACTCCAAACCAGGATTAGAGTACATGTATGGAGGTGCATGAGGAGAGCATACCGAACAGCTGAATGGTCAAATGCCACTCACACCTCATGTACAATATGTGGTCAGTATGGAAGCCTAGCCCACCATTTAGAACAATGCCCAACATCAGTGGCTGTATGGAAAGAGGCCATGCGCCTATTCCGCCAAGAAAACGGACAACCATTCAGCCTAGCAAGGAACATGTTCGCTATAAACATGAACTCTCCTATCCATCCATCTCTCAGGGCGTTAATAGTAGCAATAGCACTATGGACGATACATACAATGGTACTGGAATCGTTCACAGGAGCAGCGCCCACAATCCAAGAAGCCATCCATCGCTTCCACAGCCATGTATTGGAACATTTTCAAGAATGGCTGTTTGGACATATGACCCCTCATAACAGAAGGACAATCAACACATGGTTCCCCATATGGTTCCTAAAGGTTGATCCTTTCCTTCACACATGCTGCATCCAAGAATAAGCCAGCATAACTCCACTTCCCTACCGTCCTAAACTTGGTGATCCTGGAGACAACAAGAGGGGCCTTGAACCCTCTGGGGTGTCTTTAATTGTTGAATTTCACTAGTTTCCTCACTATATCAGAAGTGCTTGTCCCCTGGTTGACCTTCCCAGAATAAATATAATACATACTGATTATGATTATCAATATATGCCTCTGATCTTGTCACCTTGACATCAGCAATATATTTTAAGATTAGTGACTAACAAACTGCTAAGCAATGATAGGGATTTGGCAACAGTTATTTCAAAAGCTCAGTATCTATAATCAGCATCCATTCTTGTGAGTTTTTGCAAATCTTAAGTTTTTATTAGTATTCAACATAGGAACTACCCACTTGTTTATCTTATATTCAGCTCCCCTATCAAAATTCACTACTTTTTAGATCTTTAGTTAAGATAAACTCTACTTTTAACTTTACTTTGGCATCTTGACCTATTTTTATTTCTAAAGGCATTAAAACCGCTGATGCCGCTATGCTGGAGATAGCCTAGAACCATGGCACCTAGCACTTCTTATTTTCACATACCTTTCCCTAGACAGCACTCTCACATATTGTAAAATAAATTCATGTACGGTTCTGACAATATCTGATGATGTGAACCACTATTACCTGGGCTTAGGCGTGGGCTTGCCTTCACAATAGTTTGGCACATTGCTTATAGAAGTAGGCCATGACAATAAAAAGGAATATCTAAATTTATCTCTGTTTCAGGAACGTTTTACAAACCCCTGAGCTGGCAAACTTGAACTCATTGTACTCCAACAACACCCTGGTGATGGTAGCGTTTTCTTTCGTTTTATGCTGCTTTAAGTTTACCAATTTTTATACCATCTTTTTAAGTTTATCCACACTATGACCCTCTATAAGTAGGAAACCACCTTTGTCCATCCTTGGACTTCACTGAGGATATTCTTCTTAGGAAATGCCTTAGCACGTCTTCATCTTCAAGCGCGTTTTTAACATGCCGCTGGTACCTCAAAACCCTTACATGAGCAGGCGGATGTGCTTCTCTCAATATCACCCTTGATTTTGGTACATTTATGGCCAATATTTTGGCCAACTAGCCAGGTATACCTTATTCTATGGATGAGTATGTTGACATTGGTTACTATACAGCAACTCCTGAAGAGTCACTGGATACTTCCTGGTCCGCACTAATATCCCTTCAACAGGGCGGTTTTTCTGCAGAGGAGTATGATGCACGTTTCTGTACCATGACCCATTCTGCCCAGTGCTCCCCTCACCCAGTTCCCACGAAAGTCTAGACAAAACTTGAGTCCAGAGTTTATCAAGAGATACTATGGCCACCCATCTTGCTGCCACATAAGAAGAAGAAATATTCTAAATAGCGGTCTAAGAACTAACTGTATCTGGTGAATACAAAAGAGCTCCTGACTTCAAGTCCTAGCCTCCATGACCATGATACCCCTTCTCCAGTGAGATGCTAACTCCTTTTGAGCGCCTCGTTTGTTCCATAATTGGGATATACCCCAATAGATAATTGAGTTAGTAATACTGAATGAGCGGTGCCACCTTACAGCTTGCATTCTACTCCTGCACTACTTATTAGTGTAAATAAAAATATGTCTATCCAACTTCCTGTTTGATTATACTTGCCATCAAGCATTAAAAAGTAATTGTAAAATTATAATTAAAGCCCTTGATAACTGGTGGATTGGTGCAGAAGATTAATTTGTAGACCTTGACATGGATAAACTTCCTTAAAATATCACTTGGTAGGAAATTTATCCTTTTTGACAATTTTAAGTCTTCACGTAGCTGAGAAGTTAAAAGGCCAGTTACTTTTCACCAAATCGTTGTAGGTTTGAGGAACGTTTCTATGCCCTGGAAAAGCTTCCCTTATCCATAACTTAGTTAGGTGGTGACACAAGTATTCTCCTTAATTTAATATGGGGTTTAGTCATGTTGCAACAAGAAGGGAAACAACCTGTAATCTTAATTTTCTTTCAGGTCCACCAAGGATCCTTTCCTGGGCGTGCCCACTAATGTTCTCTCATCACTAGACATTCAAGTGTAGGACCAGCACTTTTTGCACTTTTATAGCCTTCAGTTCATTCTTCGTCATCAGCATCCAACCCTCTTGCGCTCTAGATCAAGTTCTGAGGGTGCAGACTCCCCAATGGGTTACCTGTCATTCTTATATCCTAAGGATAAAGAATGAATGGACGTATATGTTTAAATGCTGATGGCTATTATCGAGCACACCAAGTATTTGGTAGTTTTATTGGTGCTTCTGGTTCCTAAATCCAATAATGACCTACACTCTTGTGTGGATTTCTAAAGGCTTAAGTAGTTAATAAACCAGAACCCTAAACCATGCCTCTTATGGATAATATCGCTCCATAATTGCAAACTACAATAACTTTAAGCTGGACACTCTAAAAATTCCACCAAATCACAGTCCACCTTCAGCATCAACAATATAACGCCTTTTAATATACTATGCGTTTAAATAAAAGGCAATTCTCTTTGGACTCCGCAGTGCACATGCTGTTAAGTTCTAAGTATTAATCACTTAATACATTAAATCCTGCACGTCTAATTGGGTTGAAAATCTGCTAAAAGATCCTCAATTTACCCTGTGTCTTATGGTATTTTGACCAATAAGACAATCGCTGGGCTATTTTTATTAATTTGACTGTTCTGGTCAATCTTAGGATCAATTTTCTCTATGTATTCAAGAAACTTCTACTGAGGCAGGCAAAGGTACAAGCTGAGATTTTTATCTAACAGCTTTTTGACACACTTTTAACATAGGATTTTGATAAAAAGCCAGATAAAGAGAATTAAAATATATCTTTTATTAAATAACATTATTTAATGCTAATTACTTAGCCAGGATCTGGTATTCATACCTCTAGGGCATCTCCTGGCCACATATTGAGGTGCAATTTCTGCATATAATTATTTTTATACCTTGTTTGGCCATTGAACTGATACAACTATGACCTATTGCTAGGATTATTGGTGGCAAAATAATCTCATATTTGGGAAGACTTCAGTGGCAAAAATTGCAATACAAACGTGCAAAATTGTCCTAAGACCAGCCCAATTTGAGTTTCATCATATAGCTGACAAAATATGAATTCTGGAATATTTAACATTGATATCAATTAAATGACATGTCCTTAATTGGGACATTGGCAGGCCTCTCTTGATAGCATAGATACTCTCATTTAGGTGTACCATTTGCAAGTGCTATTATGCCAATTAAAAGGATTAACATACAAAATTTGCCATAGGGTGGGAAATTGGTTATGACATTATGATGTTAATTTATTATTCTATATGTCCAAAGTTTTTATAGGCTATTTTTAGGACTGATCCTTAGACAATTTATTAGGATGAATGGTCGATATTGGGACCAAATGATGAGGTTTTTGCATGTATAATTGGCCAGAATTATGTGGGCTTATGGACCAAGCTGTCAAGGAAATAATCAAATTAATTTAATGTTGAGAAATTCAGCCTAAGCTTTCAAGTGGATAATCGGATTAATTTGACATTGAGATACTAAGCATAAATCTGTCAAGTGGTTAATTGGAAAAAATTGACGTTGAGAAATTCATCCTGAGATGATAAGTGGATAATTGGATTAATTGATGTTGAGATCTTCAGCCTAAATACTATAATAGTAATTGGCTTTAGCTGAAAATTAGAAAAATTGGCCCAAGTTTAGGAAGGATAATTGACCTGAATTGTTGGTTATCAAGGGGTTTGTTTTTGGCCCAACCACCAGAATCTGAAATTTCCCCCACTTGACTCAAACATAAGCCCTAAGATTTCCAATTAGCCTTCACTGATCTTTGTCATTCTTTAATTTCAGCCCAAAATGCCAATAGAAGTAGGCCAGGTGCAGAGCCTTAACTTTTGCCCTAATTGACAATGGATATGGAGTCAGATCCCCAGCCCAGCCTCAAGTTTGAACTATAGTATTAATCAGTTTATATATATTATTTTTTTTCTTTTGCTTATTTTAAACGTTTTTCTTTTTTGTTTCTTTCTTTTACTTTTCCCTTTTTGCAATGCTCTTATTATTTATATATATTTTTTTTAATTGGCCTGCTTATTGAACCTTCTTAGGAACTTGCATGGACTCAGTTGTATATATGGCTGGTCCTGAAATCTTCAATTATGTACAAGAACTGGAATGTCTTCTCAATTATTTTGATTGGCTCAACCCAGATGCAATCTAACTTTTGCATAGCCATATCTATAAGTGATGCAAAATAGAACTTCATCATTAACTTTAAATTTGTACAAATTGTAGCAATTTTCCATATCCTTTTCATGTTGGGCCTTTTCATGGCAAATATATCGTCAAAGTCTTGAGTTTGTAGTTTGATTAAAGCATCCACAAAGCTTCTTGATTTATTGAGGATAACTTTTTTTCAAGGATCTTCTAGGACTAAATATAGTAGTGATGATAGGACTGGATATATTCCATATAGTAATTTAAAAGGGGACATCCTGTTTGCAAAATGGTAGGATGTATTATAGACAAATACTGCCAAACTCAATTAAGTACTCCATTCAGATGGCTTGGCTGAAGTTCAATTTTATTCGAATTATTTGAGGTAAGCCAACCAGAGGATGGACATGACTAAAACTAAACTAAAAAACTAAAAACTAACGTAACTAATTGATTCAAACAAAACGCCTGTTAATTCATAGCATTTTGGGCTTGATTCCGCCAAGTTGAGTTTGCACAGGGTATGAGCCACTAAGCAATCAAATCTGATGATATGAGGATTGCTGACTTTATAGTAACCCTAATATAAATTATATGGAGCTCTCGCCCCTTATTTTTGACCTTTGATATATATATTTACAGCTTTTATCTGTGCTCCCCTTTTCTCAAAAACCTCCACCTTTTATCTCCCATCAGACTCTTTATACCTTGGTTCCCCCAGCTGGATGCGTCCTCAGCTTGGTACTCTTCTATTCTTCTTCCCTTTTTGACTTACTCTCATTTTGTATCGAATCTCAGCATAAATTCTCTTGATTCACCAAATGCCTCATTTTGAAGCGCTTGAATTACCAGTAACAGTTTGATTCCAGTGGATTCATTACATTCCGCCATATTGACTTAGAGCTTATCATCCAGTCATATTGGAATCTCGACATAACCCCCTCCTTGACTGGACAATAAGTTCTTACTGTTTGTATGCTCAAAGGAGCTTTGTGTGGACTCTGTTAATAATCTGATCCCCCGCAGGTTCCTTGATGGTGTATACATCTCTGCCAGTCTTTTCAATTATCTTAAACAGACCAATCCAGATGTTAGACAGTTTTCTTTTCCTTCCAAACCTGTGCTGATCATGTAATAAAACATGGCCTCCTATGGAGTACAGCGGAAGTCAGCTTCATTGCTTCTGATCCGTGGCCTGATCGCAAATCTTCTTAGCCAGACTGGTGAAATAGGCTTCCAATTGTAACTTGATCAATGTATCCGTAGGGGTCTTCAGGTAACTCTGGGGTCCACTCCACCAGTATCCTCTACACACAAATAAATCAAGGCAGGCAAAGCCAGATTTCATCCATAAAACAGTTGGAATGGACTCTTACCAGTAGACAAATGAAAGCTAATATTATATGCAAATACAGCTGTGGGTAGGAGAATGATTCATTCCGAGGTTCAATCATTTACCAATTTATGGAGGATGTTCACCAAAGTTACATTAGCCTGATCCACCATTCCATTAGATTCCAGATGATATGGGGTGGTCAAAAACCCATGAATGCCATCAGCTCATTTAACTTTGGCAAAATTTGCGAAGTGAAATTGGTTCTGTTATTCATTAAAATGAATTGTGGGCATCCATGTTGCTGTATAACACACTCCATGATGAATTTGGCAGTAGTAACCGCGCCCAGTCTTTGATGGCCCTGGCCTCCACCCATTAAATCAGATGATCTATGGCGACGATAATATATTTGGACCAATTGGTACTAGTTGGCAGAGGTCCTACTACATAAATAGAAATGGTATGCCAGGCAAATAGGGGTTTGACCAGCTGATATATGGTTTTCTTATGGAATAATTTTTCCACTTGACACTGATGACAACAACTAATTGCTTCCAATATGTCATAATTCATGCTCTCCCATGTAGTATTGGGTCGCAACATCTCCAGTGTTTTCCACAACCCTCCGTGACCTACAGCCTGATGAGCATCCATAATTATTGCAGGTCGGGCTGAAGGCTTAGGGAAACTCAACATCTGGTTGACAATCCGCTTGTATAGTTCTCCTTCACATAAAAAGGTATCCGCCCTGAGTCCATCTAGTATATTAATCACATGCAGCGGCTCATCCTGGTATTTGTTAACCACCATCTTCTCATACATTATGTCAGCTAAATCCGCTGTGATTGCAACTGTTGGCAGCCTAGAGAGACAGTCCGCATTTTGGTGTTTAGCTCCTGGATGGTGTCCAATCTCAAAATCATATGCTTGGAGCTTTAATGCCCAACGTGTGAGTTGCCCTTCCAGTTCATGAAGATTCTGCAACCAACGCAAGGAAGCATGGTCTGTTACAACTTGGAATCATACCCCATGCAAGTATGCTTGAAACTGTTTGTAAGCGTAAATTACCGCCAAATAATCTCTCTCAGTAAAGGTGTAGTTCCATTTGTGACAGTTCAAACTTCGACTACAGAAGGCAACAAGATGCTCCACGCCATCATCATCCTTCTGCAATAATACTGCTTTTTAATGGAGAGTGAGGCATCCATCTGTACTATGAATGGCTTATCAAAGTTGGGGTATTACAAAATGAGTGCACTTGCTAACGCGGTACACAATACATTGAAAGAATTCTGGCATCATTCCATCCAATCAAAAGAAGCGTTTTTCTTTAGAGCTCAAAAAGCGAGGCCCCAATGCAGCTGAAATTGGGAATGAACCGTTGGTAATACCCAACCATTCCCAGAAACACTTGAATGTCCCGCTTATTCACTGGGCGAGTCATCTTGCTTATTGCTTCCACTTTAGCCAGCTGCAGTTTAAGCCTAAGTGACTCCATGACAAACCTGAGATATTCTAATTGCTCCTTAAAGAATGGCACTTTTGGGCTTAATTTTGATATTAGAGGTGGCAAGGCGCTGAGACACTTGCTCCAAGTGGTCTAGTTGTTCTGTAAATGTCCGCAAAAACACATTGATGTTGTCAAGGTAAACTAAGATGCAGGACAGCTTTAAATCACCTAAAATCATATCCATGGCACGCTGGAACGTAGCTGGAGCATTACACAACCCTTGCGACATGTGCATCAGCTGGAACAATCCTCTTGAGGTGATGATTGCACATTTTTTCCATTCCATTGGTGGCAATTCGATCTGCCAATACCCCAAGATCGGATTATGGCGAAAAATAGTTCGCCCTGCCCAATTGGTCTAATGCATCATCAATCTGCGGAAGAGGGCAAGAATCCTTTTTTGTTACGTTATTGAGTTTACAATAGTTAATAACCACTCAGTTCATGCCATCCTTCTTTTTTACAATGAGCTCAGGTGACACCCACGGACTTTTCAACGGCTATAACATTCCTTGCTCATTAAGTTTATCAATTTCTTGAGACAACCTCTTCCACTGCTTTTGAACATCTACTAGGTCGTGAACAAATGGGAGGGTGATCCCCGTGTCTATCCGATGTACCACCCCTTGAGCGCACCCTCAGTTCATGATCATCATTAGCAAAAATATCCTGATACTTTTCAAATAAGGCCATAGCCTTATCTTGTTGTTCCGCTGATAATCTCATGAGCACTTCCCGCAGAACCACGGTCAGTACACCAAATGAGGAGCGAGCTGGTAGTCTGAGAACTTCCCATGAGCCAAAGTCATGAATATGCTGAACTTCCCCAATAGGGACAAAGTGTAGGTAAGCCACCACTTGGTGCCGCCTGATCATTGTTGTTTCCTTCTGCAGGTTTGCGAGCAGCACCTTCACCTCCCCAATCCCAGGAAACAATAACCTCAGAGCCATGTGTGGTTCAAGCTGCTAGTGCTGATGAGGCGCCAGGATTTCTCCATAAAGCCCCTTAGGGACTTCAATTTTGAGCCCAGTCCCTATTATGCCCTGGTGTCCAGATGGTAAGCTAAAAGGGCGCTTTGCTCAAAGCGGGATTCCTTTATACTCATATATCTAGTTGGGGAGGACCTTGGTCCGCTGATCAGTCACTGGTAGTAAAACAGGGATCACTCCGTCACTGTATGCTAGATTGACCTGACCGGAGTGGACTGGATCTGTTAGGATTCCACTAGAGGAAAAATATACTGAAATCTGTTGTCCAAACATAGTAAGGGTTTCTTCCACCATATCTATCACAACACCAAATTTACTCATGAAAGCCGCGCCAATTAACATATTGTAGTGGTCATTTGGAAAAACCACTGCCGGGGCAGACACCTGGACTGACCTGAATCATAGAGGCAACATGCTATATGCTCCTTCCAACACAGTGCTGTGTGTTCCTGCAGTCCCATACACTACTCGATGGTACACATCCAGTTTCAACATATGTTTAGCCACCAACTGAGTGGAGACTATGTTCACAGGTGCTCCCATGTCTATGACAGCGCAAATTTTTGTGCTTTGAATGAGTGTGTCACAATAAGTACACTCCAAGTAAGAAGAATAATCGGTGCTTATTGCTTGTACGTTCAAGGGCTTTGTGCTACTCAAAAAAGGAAGAAATGCTCTTGCCAACTTGAGGATACTCACTAGCAATTTTCTCCACCAGAATGCCTATGTTAATCCCTACTAAAGGAGCGACGTTTGGTGAAGGATCCATGTTGCTAATGCCAATCTGTTCCAGGATCTGCCACGCATATGGCTTCTGCACGTCTTGGCAAAACTTGGCCAGATGGGGTGATCCTTTACTCATGGAAGAAGAAGCAGGGGTATCCAACAAAAGCTGCTTGTATAACAAATCATCCGATTGAGGGTTTATTTCTACCCAAAAAGATGTTTGGGGATTGGTGGGGAAAAAGTGATATGGACTTAGCGGAGATAGAGCGTCCCATCTCTACTCAGCTTGAGCTTTTCCCTGCTCAATTATCCTAGTTGGAATTGCATACACATGTGGTTGACTAGGGCAATCAACTACATAATGCCCTCTTTGTCCACACTGGAAGCAAGTGTTCATAAAAGGTGCGCGTCTATAGTTTGGGGCGGAAGACCCAGGCCAATAATTGCCAGTAAGGTTCCAAGGTCGCGGACAAACTGGGGAAGCGTACATGGCCCAGAAAGGGTATATTGACTCATGTGAGGAACAACTACATTCCAGCGGCTGATAACCCAGTTGCTGCGACCTATATCCTGCAAAGGTTGGAGCGGGGGCAACAGCAATTTTTTGGGCTATGTTAGGGGCGCTGTTCGTGGCGGAGAGCCATCATAAGGCGTTCACAATACAAACAAGTCTGGTATCCCCATCCAACACATAGGACATAGCGTTATATAGTTCCCAATATAGTTTGAAAGCTGCCACCATCGCTATACTTAAATCTTCAGTGGTTAAAATATTGGCCCCAAGCAGAACGTGTGATTCCGCTGAAAACTGCTCAGCAAATTCTGACAGAGTTTCGTTTTGGTCAAACTGTATAGTCATAAAGTTGGCTTTTCGTTGATACATCTTGGTAGCGCCCCCAAACAGCCGGATGATAATTGCTTTTACTAGTGCATAAGATACCGAGCTGTTCAGAAGATAGTAGGTCACCTGATCAGCGCTTTCTACATCCAAAGCGGGCAGAACAATTTCGCTTTTCATCAATCTGTAGCTCCTTCTACAGCGAATTCAAACCGCTTAAAGTAACTGTGTAGGTTCCCATCACAACTGAATGGAGTTATTTTCTCAATATGAACAAATCCACTTTGCTCTGGATTCCTGCATTAAAGGGTAGGCAACTGTTTTCAGAATGACTATGGGAACCATTTCTTGATGCGTTATCACACAGCTTACTGGATGAACTTGAACTTTTCAAAAAGGAATCAGGAGAGGTGGTGTTGCATGGGGGTTCACCGTACCGCCTGATGGATATTCATTTGATGATCCATAACATTCTTCCCCCGAGTTGCCACTAACTACCCCATTCCCCCCAGCTCCGGCATGCTCCACAAACTGTTCATTGATCAACTGTTGTAGCGTTTCATATTGTTGTTGCAATTTCTGGCGGAGTCCCCTTTCTTCATTCAGTTGCTGTTCCACAGCTTGTATTTGTAAAGCTTCTTTGATTATATACTTCAAGCAGGTTTGCTGTCAGAATAGAGGAGGACTCCTCATTGTAGAGTAATTGGATTTCTGGTTGTTTTCAACTATAGTTGCTTAGTGGGACCCCTGAAGTGAGCACCACTGTTAATTCGTGGCGTTTGGGCTCAATTCCGCCGAGTTGGGTTTGCATAGGGTATGAGACACTGAGCAACCAAATTGGTTGATATGAGGATCACTGACTTTATAATAAACCTAATATAAATTATATGGAGCTCTCGCCCCTTATTTTGACCTTTATTATATATAAATGCAGCTTTTATCTGGCTCCCCTTTTCTCATAAAAACCTCCAACCTTTTATCTCCCATCAGACTCTTTATACCTTGGTTCCCCCAGCTGGATGCGTCCTCAGCTTGTTACTCTTCTATTCTGCTTCCCTTTTTGACTTACTCTCATTTTGTATCGAATCTCAGCATAAATCCTCTCCATTCACCAAATGCCTCATTTTGAAGCGCTTGAATTACCAGTACCAGTCTGATTCCAGCGGATTCATTACATTCCGCCATATTGACTTAGAGCTTATCACATAGTCATATTGGAATTGCAACAACGCCCAAAATGAGCGGATTGAATGAAACATACCAAACAAACACAACCAACCAGGTGGGCAGCAGAAAACGCTTTTACATCCATGGCAGAAGGGGAGTGGGTATCAAGGGGCTCATCTTCATCAGCAGCTTCTCATCCCAGAGTAGGGTACATGTTAAGGAGGATAGCAAGGGCGTCGAGGCATTGGTGGCATGTGGTTCAATATCACTAAATATTGGTATTTCACGAAATTTGACAGCTAAGAAAATGGTGCTGATATATTCAGCTAAAGCTTTTTTTGGCTTTAATGCAGGCGTATGGGAGCTTAACATAAATGGCAATGTTGGTTTGGATACTTTTAGCTTTAGGATTACGTGCTACAGTTATCACGTTCTGGATAGTGTCATTGACATTTTTGTCACTTGATTCACTGTGATTTTAATTTTTGGGGTGAGGGTTATGGGGATAACAGGAGGAGGAATACCCCGGTGAGCATTGCCACTGATTTGGTGACGGCTTTGTGGAGGGGAAGACAATCTGGTGTGGCAGTTGCTTCGACTGCAAGCTGGTGGTCAATGCAAAATGATTCAGCATTTGGCTGTGGGGCATATAAATGAGGGGGTATTTGGCGTCCCATCCTGCCTTAACAAACTTCTTAATTTGCAGTGATGGTTCTTTAAGAGATTACCTCATTTGTCAATTTCAGCCAATAAATCCCTTGGGTTCTGATTAATTTGAATTGGGGAATTGGCGTATGGTTGAGGTTTGGTTGATTTTCTGGAGGAAACATGGGATTGAACTGGGGTCCAAGCCGATGCTTGATTGGAGGAAGTGTGTGTGGCACTGGGCAAGGAGGAAGCTGATTGGTGGCTGCAGGTGCAGCATCAGTATTTGGGGAGGGGGTGTAGGATTGTACTCCATACCAGAACTGGCGTGGGGTGGGCAGCAGATTGGAGGTCAGTGGATGAATAATCCGAGCTGTTAGAAGTAGCTATGGAGGGGTACTTGCATTTTGAGTGGTTCAACTCGAAACATGATGGACAGATCGTCCACCCGCCCTCAACGTGGACCCAAAATGGATGGTCAGGGGCAGAAGGAATGACAGTGCGAGGGGAAATTGACATGGCGATTTTACTAATTTCAGGGCTGATCATGGCATATGCCCGAGGCCCAGCGAGGCGTGTGGCCCCATTTGGGTCCACAAATTTAAGATAGGGTTGGAGACATAGGCTGCCAAACCAACCATCAGCTCCTGGTGGAGCACTGCTGGGGGAGGTGGGTGGGAAAACCAGCAAACTGAACCACCAAAGTGATGTCTACTGGTAGCCAGGTCCAAATTTTGGGAAGAGGGATACCCTGGAATACCAGGGGCACAGTTGCCGAAGTGGCAGCATCAGCTTCACAGATGGAGCTGATATTGAAATACCACTTATAGGGGCAGAAATATATAAGTCTGGCGCGGGTCATCACCACCTGAGCCATTTAGATAATGGCTTGGTCATGGTAAGGGAAGAGTTTCCCATAGTCAACTCTTAGGCCGAAATGCATGTCTCTAGAGGAGCACTAGGGGGCAGTGAGGTACCACTTGGATATGAGCGAGGTGGGCATCAAGACCCTTGGGAGGAAAGAATTGTTCCAGGGGTTTGGTATGACTGGGTGAGCCAGTCCAAGTGCATTTTCCTGATGGATGGAAAATGGTGGGGGTAGTTTCGCCGCTTCCCCACACTGGAGCAGCTGGAGGAGAATCTGAGGACATCAGAGAAAACTATGGTGGGCGATCAAATTTAATTTTCTTGTTTTCCATATAATTTGCTTGGAAAGTTACGGCAAGTGGAAAGAGAGTGATTTGGCTGAAGTTAATTTTCTGATAATGTTCATTAACGTTTCATTTGCGAACTTAACTGTACTATTAGTTTAAAAATGTAGGGAGCGGAAAGCACGCCATATACTCTCATTAATTGGTTGAGCTTGGTAAGGACATTGGCGGTAAAATCTGAGCCATCATTTGTAAGAAAAACTGGGGACATCCATGCTTGTGGAGGATATTTTCCAGGATAAACTAGGCTGTAGGTTGCTCTCCTGCTTCCCAAATATCCTTGGCTTTGACTAATTTGTTCAAGTGGTCAATAGCTACAATAATGTACTTGGCCTTTGAAGTGATTGTTTGAAGTGGGCCGTCAATGTCAATAGGTACATTGCTAGGCAAACTTGGGCCAAACAAACTGATAAGATGTGCTTTTTTTGAAACAGTTTCTCACTTTGATTCTCCTCACAGCATTCTAGCATTTCTTGGATGTTGAAATGCAATGACTACTAATAATAAATTGCTTCAGATGCTCTTTCATCTTTTCAAATCCGCCATTTCCTATGGTTTTATGGGAAGCCAAAATGATGTCTGTTCAGGCCAATGGTCTTAGAAAAATATAATTCTTGCACCCAATGATTTTATAAAAATGTCCTGTTTTTGATAATTGTATATTTTCATAGATCTGATAATAGTTTTTGGACAGATTTAGGCTCATATTGGTACTATCCACTGATCATTTTCTTAAACAACTCATTGGCAGCCAGACTAAGTTTTGAAATAGTGATCAGTCAGTAAAGGCAATCGTCATTTTGATCTTTTACCCCAGCATGGTGCTCAACTTTATAGTCATAAGCTTGAAGCTTTAATGACCAGTAAGATAATTGGCCCTCACATCGATGAATCCCCCCTTGGGTTGGGACCATCTAGTACTAAAAAAAGATAATTGGCCCTCAGTTCTCTTAAGTTGTTCAGTCATCTTAGAGATGAATGATTGGTAACAACTTTGAATTGAGTGCCATGCAAGTAGACCCAAAATTGCTTGCAAGCATATATGATGGTTAAGCATTATTGTTCCATTACCGTCTAATTTCTCTCATGAACATTTAAGGTCTGACTAGCGAAGGTAACTGGATGTTCATCACTGTCTTCCCCAGTCATGTTTAACATGGCCCTCACTGCCATTAGGGATGAGTCAGTATAGAAACATAAATTCACAATAAAAGTCCACATATCAAAGAATAGACACAACCAATATTGCTTATCTGAGTTGATCAATGCATTTTGATAAGCTGGAGTCCAGTCAAATGGGACCTTGTCCTTAAGTAGATAGAAAAGTGGCTTTCCATATTGTGCAAAGTCAGCAATAAATTTCCAGAAGTACCCATTCATGTTTAAGAATAATTAGATATCACTCTTGGATTTGGGCCATCTTTTATTTTGGGGATGGCATCCAGCTTAGAGGGTTGGGACTGAAGACCTACTTTGTTGATTACAAATCCAAGTTATACCAGTTGGTCTTTAGAGAACTGACATTTTCTGGCTTGATTTAAGTTAACAGCTGCTAGCCTTCTGAAATCTCCTCTAAGGGTTCCAGGTGGTCGTTAAAAGTGCGGCTGAAAACGTTGATATCATCAAAGTACACTAGTACACATGACAACTTCAAATATTTCAGGATTGTGTCCATAACCCTCAGGAGGGTAGACGTGGCATTGAAGAGCCCTTGAGGCATTCTCGTCAGCTGGAATAGGTTCTCTTAAGTTATAATTGCACATTTCTTGCTCTCCTCTTTGGGCATATCTATTTTCCAAACCTAGTGATAAGGTCCATTTTTAAGAAGAACTTCACTCCCCCTAGCCTGCCTGAGGGCATCCTCAATTTGTGGCAGAGCATACAAGTCCTTCTTTTTAATGCTGGCTAACTTCTGGTAATCAGATACTATTTGGTTGATTCCATCCTTTTTGATCACTATTAAAATTGGTGCCGACCAGGGACTTTTTGAAGGCAATAACAAGCTATGATTAAGGAGTTCCTTAATCTCCTTGAATACAGCTTCTTCTGATTATTTTGAGTGTCTAATTGGGTGTAGTTGTGTTATGTCTTTTATCTACAGTATCAATATTATGGATGACACCCTTAGAATATCCCAAGTCAAAATCATCTTGTGCAAATATTCCCAATATTTATGAAACCTCCTGAGCTTGGCCTTTCCCAGTGTTGGTCAGGTTGCTTAAATCTGCCATAGGAACAACATTATTAATGCTGATTAGGTCCTTATGAGAAGTCATAATTTGACAAAAGTTTCAAACTCATGGAATGAGTTAAATTTCTGTGGTAGGGAACAGATGCAGAAAAGCGATTGTTTCATGACGCTTGATGGAGATGGGCCAATTTTGCAGGTTTGCACACAAGATGTGAATCTCTCCATGGCCAGGAATGATGATACAATGAGCAATATTTGACTCAAAGCGAGATTTAGACCATGATTGATATACTTAGCCATAAAATCATTTAAGGATTTTAATTGTCAGTTTAGTTGGGATGATTACTTGATCTCCTGATAATATATAGATGTGTTGATTTGACCAAAGAGTCATGCCCTTTGGCTCATTAATCTGGATGGGTAGTTTTTATCTTTGGTTACACTTTGATATACTAAATTGGGACTAATTCATATTTGTAACTAGATTTATAGATAGGGTAGGTTTGTTTTTATCAACTTCCCTAACCTTATTATACTAAATCGGAATAGTCTGGCCAAGAATGGTGAAACTATCATCATTATGATTGGTAACAACGTCATATCTCCTTAGGAAATTAGTCCAGATTAGGATATCATAGTTTGTGTTTGGCAACACTATAGCAGGTGCTGTTACTGCAACTGTTCTGAATCTGAGAGGTAGGGTACTGTATGAACCCAGAAATTTAGTTGTATGCGCTACAGCTGTACCATATTCCTGAAAGTGGGCAACATCGGGAAAACTTTCAACTTTTTAACCAATTTTGTGCTGACTATATTGATAGGGGCACCACTATCAACGATGGACTGAACTTGCACCTAGTTTACTTCTAAGTCCATATTTTTAAATTCTGAGTAGTTTTCAAGGGTATTTATTGTGTTATATACTGTGATTGCCGCCCATTTCCAGATATGATTTCAGACTCGAGAAAATATTTGGGAAGTTATTTTCTAAGGCCTTCATGGGAATGGCTACTTGTATGTTGTTAAGCGAAGATAGGTCAGTTGAACATCCAGGTTAAAGGTCCAAAACCTGATAGATAATCTGTTTTTTGTAAAGTTTTGAGACCTCTTCTTGAGTTTCTTTTGTAATTTTCAAGGGTTTAGTTGTCTTTGTTTTGGCCTGAGTAATAACCATAAGAACATTATTAGCCACAATATTGTGGAGGTTATCTTCAGAAACATCTTCAGCTCTAAAGAGATCTCCAGGGTCATGTGGAATGATTTGATAAACATGGTGGATTTAGAGCATTCCGCCTCTACTCCACCTGCTCTTTTCCCGCTTTTCTGTCACTGTTGATTTCCAGAGCAACGTTGATTCCAGGCTTTTTATCTGACCATCTGTAGCATTGGATAAAAAATGCCCCTTTCACCATAGTTGTGTGATGTAATAGGCACTGGCTGCTGTTTTGCTCAAATTTTTGGTTAGTAGTTCATGATTTTTCCCTTGGTCGGACATAGTGTTGCTTTTAGAGCCTAAAAATCGGGATTTTGCTGGTCTTTGGGCCCATTAAGAGTATCAAAACTTCTGGCACAGCTTCTTAGGTATTTTGTTAAGCTCTTGAGTTTTCATTTTTCCATTGAATGCAGGTATCATGACATAGTGCAAGTCATGGTAGGGCATGACTGCATATTCTATTGCAATCTTCTCATCAAACTTATCTATTGCATTGCACTTGAGCAAGATTAGGGCCTCATGGAAAAATCTGTGCGCAAAGTCCTTAATAGTCTCATTCTGCTTGAATTAATATTTTGAAGCTCTCTTTCTTGGGCAACTAATTTTCCAGGCCTTCCAACTTATTTTGTCACCACAATTTGGCATCCCTATATGACCAATTGTCACTCAAATATGGCTAAATGAGGTCACAACTATGGGCATCAAATGAGTTGATTAGTGCTGATCCTTTTGCATGGTTTGATGCTCCCTGCATTGCTTTTCAAATAGCTTGAGAAAACAGTGAACGTTCCCATTTCTATAAATCATTGGCAAGTTCAATGGTTTAAAGTAATCTCACCCTGTTTTGGGCATAGGTGTTGCATCTCTTCTATTACTTAAAAAACTTGGTTTATCATCATTTAAAATTGGCCCTCTTTCCCGTTGGGGAGTATGTGGAGTTGGGATTGATGCCAGCCCGTTAGGCAATGGACAGATTTTCAAAATATCATTTTCTGCATCAGTGTCAATATTTAATGATTAAATTTTATGATATTGCTCTGAACTGCTTGATTCTAATAGTTTATTTAGCCTTAATTGTTTCTACATTTTTTGGCTAAACGGGCAGAGCTTTTTTCAATTTTTCTATTGTCAAGGCTGAGTATGCACCAAAAGCTTCGCTTTTTCTGGCATTTAAATTCTTTTTCAAGGTTGACATCTTCCTTTTCAAATAAAGCTTGATTGGACTTTATGCTTTTGATATCTTTGGCCATACTTTCTACTCGGAAATTTGAAGTTGATAATTGCATTCTGAGATTCCAATTCTCTTGAGAAAATTTCAGTAATTCTGCCTACAATCTTGACACAACAGTCCAAATTTTTGAATATCCTTTTTGATCTGAGCATCCTCCTCATCCTATTTGGGACAGCTGGTAATGCTGCAAGGGCTTTAATATTTTATTCACAATACCCAGTTCAGTCCAAACATAAATCTCTGAGGTTAACGTGCTTTGCATTTAACTCCAGGTGATTTCTTTGGCCTGAAATGGCATGTATCTTAGGTTGTTCTGAAAGAGATAATAGGAAATCAGAACTAGTTTCCAGTTTTTTCCAGCGGGTTTCATGTTTTGTACCCATTTGTGTGATAGCCCATGATGAACAAGAACTTCTGCGGCTATCTTTGGGACTCCTTCAATTAGTAGCTCCTCACAAGTGTTTAATCTCTTATGAGCTTCATTGACAAGCCCTGCTGTTAGAATCCCTGGATCACTCGCTTGATGATTAAGTTTCTCTACACTTAATTAGGACAAATTTCAGCTGAATGATCCTAAATTTTGCTAGTGGCTTATAATATTCAGACCATTTGGTAACTCACTAAGCGTATTAAAATCGCCCTGACTCTTCTGGTCATTACAGGCTAAAAGCCCTTCATATTTGAGAACTTCTTCTGAGTCAGGTATAGTTACAAGCTGGGGATTCAGCACTTTCAGCTTGTTGACACTTCTCCAAAGAAAAGCTTCTTTTAAAAAACTAGGAAAGAGATAAAATAAAATATCTTTATTAAAGGTTATTTAATTGATAATGATCATTAGGCTAGGCGCCAATTTTTATACCTCTAGGGCATCTCCTGCACCACATTTGAGAAGGTAAATTTTAACAGATTATTTTCCCCTCAGTTCGCCTTTGAACTGATATGACTGAGGCCTATTGATAGGTTTATTGGTTGCAAAATAATCTCAAAATTGGGAGGATTTCAAGGGACAAATTTCAATAAGAACATGCAAAATTGTCCTAGGATCCTCTTGATTTGAGTTTTGTCATACTGCTGATGAAATACATTTTCTGTGAAATTTCTGCATCAATTAAAGTAGATGACGTACCCTAACCAGGCGTTGTCAGGCTTCTCTTAATAGTACTAGGTGCTCCCATTTGGGCGATTCATGTGCAAGTGCTATTGTGCCAATTATGAAGATCAACAAAAAAATTCGCCCAAGGACGGAAAATTGGTTATGTTTTAACGTCTATCTGTCCATAGGACTTTTAGACTTTATCTTTGGGTCAATCCCAAAGTATTTATTATGTTGGATAATATAATGGTCCTGAGTAATCAGTACTAATTGCGGAGTTTTGGGTGCAACATACAGCCTGAATCTGTAAGCGTATTTGGCCTGAGCTTTTGATAAATTATTTGGATTGGATTGACGTTAATAGAATCAGCCTAAAGGATGTAGTAGCAATAGGCTTTAAGGTAAGAATTTAGATTATTATCTCAAGCATTTGAAGGCTAACTAGCCTGATTCGTTGTTTGTTTAGGTTTTTCTTTCAGGTCAACAACCAGAATTTGACATTTTCCCCACTTGAATTGAACTTAAGCCCTAAGATTCCCAATTGACCCTCATTGGTCTTTGTCATTTGTTGATTTTGGCCCAAACTGCTAATGATTCTAGAGTTGGAGTCCTCTCCCCATCCGCATGTGCAAACTAAAGTATTAATTAGAAAAAACTTATTATTATATAAAAGGGTTTTTTTTATTTTATATATTTATTTTTTTCTTTTCTTGTTTGCAACTTATTATACCTTCTTAGAATTTTTCATGGACTTAGTTGTATATATGGCCAGTCCTAATATCCTTGATTGTGTATATGAACTTAGATGTCTTCTCAATTACTTCAAATGGCCCTACCTAGATGCGATCTAACTTTTGCAATCATCCTGATCCATGGATGTTGCAAAATAGAACTTTATCAATTATCTCAAATTTGGCCAATTTGTAACTATTTTCTAAGTCCTTTTGATGTTGGGCCTTTTTCATGGCAAAACTGTTGTCAAAGGCCTAAGCTTGTAGTTTGATTAAAGCATCCACAAAGCTTCTCAATATTGAGGATATGTGTTTTCACTAGGCTCCTCTAGGGTTGAATATAGTAGCATTGGTAGGGCCAGATGTCTTCGAAATAATACTTAAAACTGGGACATCCTGGTTATTGAATGGTAGAAGATATTGTAGGCAAATAATGCCAAACTTAAAATAAGTACTTCATTAGGATGGTTTAGCCAAAGTTAATTTCCTGATAATGTTCACAAACGTCTTGTTTGCGCGCTCAACAGTACCATTAGTTTCAGGATGGTTTGGAGCGTAAGCACACCTCGTACTCCCATTAAGTGGTTGAGCTTGGCAAGGACATTGGCGGTAAAATTGGTCCATTATTTGTCAGAACAACCTGGGGACATCCATGCTTTGAATGATGTTTTAAGGATGAGCTTGGCTGTAGTTGCCGCTTCAGCTTCCCAAATAGCCTTGGCTTTGACCCATTTTTCAGGTATTAATAGCTACAATAACGTACTTGACCTTCATATTGCTTGTTGGAAGTAGTCCAACAACGTTAGTAGAAACAGAGTGCCAGGCAAACTTGGGCTAAACAAGCTTGTAAGATGTGCTTTTTCAGAACGGTTTTTCATCTTGGCACTCCGCACAGAATTCTAGTGTTCCTTGGATGTATAAGTGCATTGACTCTCAATAATAGAATTGCTTCAGATGCTCTTTCATTTTTTTGAATCCACCATGACATATGGCCTTATGCACCGCTAAATTAGGTCTGTTCAGGCCAAGGGTATTAAAAAATATACTTTTTGCCCTCAATGATCTTGTTAAGTAATCCCGTTTTTTGATAATTGTTTTTTTGTAGATCCAATAATATTTTTTGGATGGATTCAGGCTCATCTTGGTACTTTCTGTTGACCATTTTCTTAAACAACTCATCTGTGGCCTGACTAAATGTTGCGATGGTGGGTAGTCAGGATAGGCAATTGGTGCTTTAATTTTTTGCCCCAGCTCAATTATAAATTTTGTAGTCATAAGCTTGAAGCTTTAATGCCCAGCGGGCTAATCAGCCCTGTGGTTCCCTTAAGTTGTTCAAACCATCTTAGGGAAGCATGATTAGTAACAACTTTAAAATGAGTGCAAGAAGGTAGACCCAAAATTGCTTGCAAGCATATATAACGGCTAAGCATTCTCATTCCGTCACCATTAGCTCCTTTCATGAACAGTTAAGGTCTGACTAGCAAAGGCAACTTGATGTTCGTCACTGCCTCCCCAATCACAGATAACATGGCCCTCACTGTACTAGGGATGAATCAGTATGGATACATAAATTCACAATCAAAGTCTGGATCTCAAAGAACAGGCGCACCAAATAGGGTGATTGGAGTTGGTCATTGCATTCTGGCAATGTGGAGTCCAGTCAATTGGGACCTTATCTATAAGCAGATAAAAAAGAAGCACCCCAAGCTGTGCGAAATTGGCAATAAATTGACAATAGTACCCAATCATGCCTAAGAATAATTAGATATCACGCTTGGATTTAAGCCATTTTTTATCTTGGGGATGGCATCCAGCTTAAAGGGTTGGGGCTGAAGACCCACTTTGTTGATTAGAAACCAAGGTATACCAGTTTGTCTTTGAAGAATCGGCAATTCCTGGGCTTGACTTTAAGTTTGCAACTTCTAGCCTTCTGAAAACCTCCTCTAAGTGTTCCAGGCGGTCGTCAAAAGTGCAGCTGAAAACGTTGATATAATCAAGGTACACTAGTACATATGACAACTTCAAATCTCTCAGAATTATGTCCATAGCCCTTTGGAAGGTAACCGGGGCATTGCAGAGCCCTTGAGGCATTCTTGTCAGCTGGAATAGTCACTCTTGGGTTAAAATTGCACATTTCTTGCTCTCCTCTTTAGGAAAGATCTATTTGTAATTATCTGCTGACTTACATTAGGAGAAGAACTTTGCGCGCCAAGCCTATCCAAGGCATCAATGATTCATAGCAGAAGGTACAAGTCCTTTTTTGTGATGTTGTTTACCTTCTGATAATCAATGAGCACTCAGTTACTTTCATCTTTTTTCTTCACTATTAAAATTGGTTCTGTCCATAGACTTTAACATACCACGATTAAGGAGTTCCTTAATCTCCTTGGATACAGCTTCTTCTGATGATTTTGAGCGTCTAATTGGGTGTAGTTATTTTATGTTTTTTATCTATGGTATCAATATTGTGGATGACACCCTTAGCACATCCCAAGTCTATCATCTTATGCAGATTTCCCAATATTTAGAAAGAGCCTCCTGAGCTTGGCCTTTCTCAGTGTTGATCATGCTGCTTAAATCTGCCATAGTACCAACATTATTAATGCTGATTAGGTCCTTATGAGAAGCCATAATTTGACAAAAGTTTCAAACTCATGGATTGAGTTAATTTCTGAGGTAGGGAACAGAAGCAGAAAAGCGATTGTTTCATGACGCTTTATGGAGATGGGCTGATTTTGCAGGTTTGCACAAAAATATGTATTTCTCTATGGCCAGGAATGATAATACCAGTGGCAATGTTTGGTTTGAATTGAGATTTAGGCCATGGCTGATATACTTTATCATAAAGTCCATCCAGGATATTTTTTGTCAATTTGAGTTGGGACAATTACTTGATCTAAAGACGGTATAGTGATGTGCTAATTTGAATAAAGTGGAATTTAATTTGACTCATTAATCTGGGTGGGTAGTGTTTTTATCTTTGACCATGCTTTAACATACTTAATTGGGACTACTCCATCTTTGTAGTCCAGATTTATAAATAGTCTGCGTTTCTTTTTCTCAACTGCCCTATCCCGGTTTTACTAAAGCGGAATAGTCTGGCCAAGAATGGTGAAAGTATCATCATTATGATTGGTAACAACGTCATATCTCCTTATAAAATTAGTCCAGATTAGGATATCATAGTTTGTGTTTGGCAACACTATAGCAGGTGCTGTTACTGCAACTGTTCTGAATCTGAGAGGTAGGGTACTGTATGCACCCAGAAATTTAGTTGTATGCACTACATCTGTACCATATTCCTGACAGTGGGCAATATTGGGCACAATTTTCAGTTTTTAACCAACTTTGTGCTGACTATATTGATAGGAGCACCACTAATGACGATGGCCCAGACTCAAACCTTATTTAATATTATATATACATAAGTACATTAGGGGTAGCTTTTGAGTTGTCTATTGTTTGAATACTTTGACTGCTGCCTGATTCCAGGTGTCATTTCAGATCGGAGCAAATATCAGGGAAGTTATCTGCTAAGGTCTTCATGGGAATGGCTACTTGTATATTGTTAAGCAAAGGTAGGTCGGTTGAACGTCTGGGTTAGAGGCTTTAATCCTGATCAATCGATCTGTTTTGAGGAAAGTTTTGATACCTCTGCTTAGACTTCTTTGTTAATTTTCAAGGGTTTAGTTGCTTTGCTGTTGTCGGACATTCTCCTCTTTGATCTGAGAAAAGAATAATGGTAATAGTGTTCCCAAATCTGCTCTTATGATTGGCCCATCACCTGCCAAATTTTTAAATAATAATGGGGATATCAATGATATGAGTACCCACAACAAAAAAACCCTAGTGGATTCTCAGTGGAATCCTAACAACTGGAGGAATATAATTTTTCATAAAAATTGGCTTAAAACGGTAAATACTAATAATAGAAATTCTCTTTAACTCCTCGGGTGAATATGAAGAGTATAAAATCACATGGATCAGAATCTCTGCAAGGCAAGAAGAATTTACCTGTTAATGATTGGGTGCAAGTAAACCAATTATCATCATCCAAATCTAACCACCATCAAGGTGCAAAGATTTTACTCGAGGATGAAAAGGCAAACATTAGCCAATCATTACCCTCCAAGTCCGACTACTGCTTCTACCCAATCATTACCGTCTGAGTCAGACCACCACCAAGGTGAAAAGATTTTACTCGATAGTGATTAGATACAATTCATCAAATCATTACTGCATGGGTCAGTTTTACCTCTAAAATCTTTTTATCTTCATTCTGATAGGCCAAAAGCCTATATTTCCTAATTCAGAAGACTGAGCTTTGCATTCTTTTGCCTCAAATATCGATGGTCTTGAAATTCAAACTAGTTTAAATAGAAAAAGCTAGTATTAACAAAGGGACCTTTTCTGGTTTTGCCCTGACTGTTTAATAAAAAACATAAAAAACCAAAACAAGTATTATTTTATACTTTTAATAAAAAGTAAAATATTCCGTTTTAAAATATTATTTGTGGCCTCCTTTAGTGGATCCCACAAATTGGAGCCCAACGCGGGGGTCAAGTCCCCTGAATACTTCAATAAGTATTAAAAAAGAAAAAAGAAGTGGAGAGTGTCACCCGATGGGTGTGAACTGAGGAAGGAACTGAAGAAGATGGTCACATGGACATTCCTACTGCCTTAATTTTTGAAGAAGAACAAGTTGATCCCATATTAATACTTGAGTCTCATTGCATCACTTGGCCAGCCACTGAAGCTGTAAAAGACCTCACTCATGGCATCCTTAATTCAGGCGACCTTGCATCTCATGAACGAGCATCATTGGTAGAGGAACGCCACCTATTTCTCTATGAGACTAGTGTCCTCCCAGAGACCTATGGTCAGCTTACAAATTTGACCACCTATGTCCACAAGTTTGCTCACCCTGCTCTGGTCCATATGATGTATCTCTTAGCCGGCCATCATGAAGAACTTCATCAACACCTAGATACCCATGCAGCTCTGAATTCAGCCTATGAAAAGTTGTATCAACTAACCTCTGAACATCTTGGGGCAGTTAAATCTGGTGTGGAAGCTAATCGCAACTACATCATACAGCTGCATGACCAACTTACTATTATGGATACTGGGATTGTAAAGTATGTCAAGGAGGTCATGAAGAAATCCTGGGATGAAATGAACGCATCCTCCACTAGCACCTGCTCATTGTTGGAAGAGTTTGCTAAAGAACTTGAAAAGCGAAATGAGCAAACATGTCATGACCTTTCAGCTCATGACTCCGCCCTTCAAGAGAAATATGAACAGCGTATGACTGCGGTGGAGCGACAGTTAATTCAGGATTTTTTGCGTGTTGATGAGCTTGAACGCCGCCTGTTGGTTGAACCATCTAGCACCACTGCCATCCTCGCAGCCAAGGTTGTTCAACTAGGAAAGGAGTTAGCTCTCAAAGCTTCGTTGGAAAATACCAAATATTTGGCACGTCGTCTGACTGCATGTGAAATCGAAGCACAAGAAATAAAAACTTTGCTGGAAAGCCCTGAGCTGTTAAAGGAAGTATACAGCCAACTAACGCAGGTCGAGCAAAAGTATGAGCAGATCAAGGATGGAGCACTAGGCCCAAGCTCACACCTTCATGACGATTAAGGGTGTAAACAAATGAAAGAAGAGCTGAAGAACCGCGTGAAAGCCGTGGAAACTGCTCACTTAAGCCTAAGCTCCATGGTGTCACAACTTCGTTTACAAGTCTCTGCAATGGAAGACTGAGTGGAAGACTTTGAAACTTATAAATCAGGGATCGAAGCTCAATTAAGACTGTGCAAATCTGGGCATCTAGAAGCCCTCTCTAAAATGGAAAACTGGCTTGAAGCCATGCAAGAACAGTTTGAACGCCTTTCATGGACCTTCGATCAGTTGAGCTACCGTTTTGAAACCCCAATAACAGAAGCTCCAGCTATTCATACCCTGACTGGGGGTGAATCTAGTTCATTCAAACCAACGTTCAAAGACAAGTTCATCCCTGTGAGGGTAGCATTGCCTCATTTTTATACATCTATGAAGCAGCTATGGAAGGGGCCACTGATCGTCAGAAGGCCAAACATATCCTTTCTTGTTTGGGTTGCATGGCACAAGAGGTGATGGTCCCACATATGGATGCTCTTAGCACCTGGTCCGAGGTTAAAGAGGCCCTCATAAACACGTTCAGCTCCAAACAAGCTTTAAGCATGAAAAAGCAAGCTTTCATGCACATGAGTATCTGATAAGGAGAGTTCGTGGCCACTTTCATGGAGCACCTCTATATGGAGGCACAGACGCTGTTAACCTCAGAAATGTTGACTATGGATGATGCTATAGCCGCTGCTTTGACTGGAGTGGCTTCCTACCCATTGCTAGCAATGCACATCACCTCCGTTAAACGCTAATTCCATACCATCCAAGACATCAAGGAGGCGTTAATAGATGTCGCTGATTTCCACAAGCCTGAAATTCCACGCGGAGCAGTATCTTGTCCTCGCGTTTTAACCATCGAGGATCCAAAGCCTAAGCCTCAAGCCCTAGCTATTGAGAATAAGAAGGAGCCCCTTCAGATAATGGGCCCTAAAAAGCAAAATCCCAAACCCAAATGTCCTGAACGCCCTCATTGCGAATACTGTGACAAAGTTGGCCACATGGAGGCTATGTGCTGGAAAAAGAAAGCTGACGCCAAGGAACAGGAGCAGGGAAAAGAAATGTCAGCATAGGGAAAGGCACCCCTATTGCTGACAAACCTAATGTGCCTAACTCACTTAATCAACTTATGCCACTACCTCGCATTACAAATACCCCAGGGGACGATTCTGAGGGGGATATGGATGAGGTCAGCTATTACGTTGTAGGGGCACCTGCTGAAGTGGAAGTCCCCAATCGCTTGAATGCTGGATGAGTAGATGAGGCCACCATACCCAAAGAGACCTATCTCTGCCAAATTTTAGGGGAGCCAATTATCATCTATACTGCTAGTGATGCAGATGAGGTGGTGTCTCATCTTATACGCCCTATCTAGCATAGCCACACCATGAAGTCCATCAACGAAGTTTACCCCGAAACTGTAGGCAAACTAACCTCCAATTTTCAACTTGGGGAGGTCTTAGCGCTATTGCCCACTTTTGGGGGAAAACTCACAAAGGTCGAAATGGTGATTCAAAAAGTTCAAGTAATGGCCATCCTAGATACTAGTTCCCCAGTGAATATAATCTCCTCCAAGCTGATGAAAAAGATCAAGCTTGCACCTGACTTGGAATACAACCAAGATTTTGGAACCGCCAGTCCTAATAACACCCGCGCGCTGGGTGCTTACTCATCTCTTCCCATTTATATTGAGAAGCTTATCCTATCAGCCCCCGCAGTGGCCTCAGAAAACAATGCTTATGATATGCTCATAAGAACTTAATTTATGATTGAGTATGATGGCATTATCAATATAAAGCAAGGGATATTGTCATTGCTCAATTACAAAGTTCCCTTAATTCTAGCCAATACTGAACCCAGCAAGAAGAATTACTCTTGCATGTACACTATTCCCGCTAAAACTGTGACAAAAAAAGGGCAGGTTGCCAATAAGCTCTGCATTCCCCTTCCTACCATTCAAGTGGATGAAAAGGCATCACACTACCATAACTGCAACACCCCTACCAACATTCTTGAGGGGGCAATGTTGGACAATCTCCTCTTTGATCTGAGAAAAAGAATGTTGGTATTAGTGTTCCCAAAATGCTCTTATGATTGGCCCATCACCTGCCAAATTTTTAAATAATAATGGGGATATCAACAATATGAGTTCCCACAATGAAAAAACCCTAGTGGATTCTCAGTGGAATCCTAACAACCGGAGGAATACAATTTAACATAAAAATTGGCTTAATTTGGTAAATACTAATAAAAGAAATTCTCCAACTCCTCAGTCAAATATGAGGAGTATAAAATCGCACAGATCAGAATCTCTGCAAGGCAAGAAGAATTTACCTGTTAATGATTGGGTGCAAGTAAACCAATCGTCATCATCTGAATCTAACCACCGTTGAGGTGCAAAGATTTTAATCGAGGATAATAGGGCAAACATTAGCCAATCATTACCCTCCAAGTCCAACTACTGTCGAAATACCCAATCATTACCATCCAAGTCAGACCACCGCCGAGGTGAAAAGATTTTACTCAATGGTGAATGGATATGATTCATCAAATCATTATTGCATGGGTCGGTTTTACCTCTAAAAAAATTTTATCTTAATTCTGATAGGCCAAAAGCCTATATTCCCTAATTTGGAAGACTGAGCTTTGCATTCTTTTACCTCAAATATCGATGGTCTTGAAATTCAAACTAGTTTAAATAGAAAAAGCTAGTATTAACAAAGGGACCTTTTCTGGTTTTGCCCTGTCTGTTTAATAAAAAACATAAAAAACAAAACAAGTATTATTTTATACTTTTGACAAAAAGTAAAATATTCCATTTTAAAATATTATTTGTGGCCTCCTTTAGCGGATCCCACAGCTGTGGCCCAAGTAGTTACCATCATACATCATTGCTACAATATGATGGAGGTTATCTTTGGTGACATCTTTGGCCCTAAAGAGCTTGCCAGCATCAAGTGGAATGGTTTAAACCTCAGTAGAGCTAGAGCATTCCGCCTCTACTCCACCTGCTCTTTTCCCACCTCACTGTCACATTTTATCTAGAACAACTGTGACCCCAGACATTTTGTAAGACCCTCTGTAGCATTGGTTAGCAAATGCCCCTCACAATCATAGTTGTGACATTTAACCAGCCCTATTTGCTGCTTTTTCTAGTTTTTCAGTTCTTAGTCGAGAATTTTCCTCTCTGGTCAGACATAGTGTTGCTTATTGGGCCCAAAGATCAGAATTTCAGCTATTCCTAAGGCTGATTAGGGGTGTTGGATTTAAGGTTGAGAAAAAGGCTCACTGGTGCTTGTAGCCTTAAATCTAACAATATAGGTGAGGAGTTTTCCTCACCAGTTATATGGAAAAATAAATAAGGTATGTATATAAATAGGTTTTTTTGTTTTATAGGGTTTATTATGAGCTGTGTGGAGGTAAAAAATAGAATCCATTATAGTAAATTGATATAAGTATTTAAAACGTTGAGGCTCGACATTTGTATGGCTTGGGAAATTTCTGAATTTGGTAATATGCAATTTTATCCAATTGAGGCTCAACAAACTCGCATCTCTTAAATGAAATGATTGATGGGGAATCATTAAGGGCCAAAACATACTTGTGAGGTAATGACTAGATGTATTTCAGTTAATCCCCATCCAAAAATCTTTTCACCTTGGGGACCTCCGCCATGTCTATAAAAGGGGCAGTTCCCACATATGTGCTTTGCGGGGTTAGATGAGGCCAGGGGTGAACCCTTTGATGAGTGCCTCAGAATATGCCATGAAGTGGAAGAATCAGATTTCACATCTTTGTGCTATTTACCCGATTAGATTTTGTAAAAGCGTTGCCCCAATTCGTGGGGTTCCACCAGGAGTTGGCCAGGGTCTTTTGGCAACTAAATCATTATTATTATTAATATTGACTTCTTTATTATTGCAGACTTGTAAATGTCTGACATTCCCTCCAATTTAGCTGGCTTTCACCCACAACATTCTTCTTCTGAGACCTGAGAGGCAAATATCTGACATTACCCCCTCAAGAATGTTGGGGGGTTATTAGGGCCAAAGGAAACAGCCATGAATGCGGTTGATGGTGAGTCCAGAGGAGAGGGATTTGATAGGATACTCATCCCCTCATTTGTATGTGACTGAGAAAGGCCCTTCCCAAACAGAAACAAGCTTTCTTCTTCTTGGAGTGATTTGGTTATGGTAATATAGTATCAAGTCAGATACTTGGAATAAGGGAAGAGGGGCTGTTAAGTTTTCATCTGATGGTGCAAGCTAAAATAACTTAACAGTGAAATCGAGGATATAAACTCACTTTTCAAAGGAAACTCCTGCTCATAATTGGGAAGTAGATTCTCCAATAATCCTCAATAATAGCCAAGTAACTCCGGTATACTCACCGTTCTTTTGTTTACTGGCACCAACAAATACAAGATTTTCTGTCTTTGTACAAGTCAGGAAATTATTTCTTTATAATTGGGACTACTTCTCCGGCAGGCAACTATGTACTTATCTTAGGGAAGAATAAATACACACAACTATCTAATATAGATGTAATGGTGTAAAATATGAATATTTGACAGATGACAGATGGATAATTAATAAACTAAGTGACAATAGTTATTAATGATCAATAAACCAGTAAATGATGATTAATTGATTTAATTGATGTATTTTTTAATTGCCAGGTGCCAGTATTATATACCTCTTGGGCATCTCCTGGCTGAACACATCTATTAGATGAGTTCATTCATATTATTACATTCCTCTGCTGGTCATGGCAATAATTATGAAAAATCCTCAAGTCAATTTGGCCCATGAATTGACTAAAAATAAAAATTGTTTCAGCCCAATTGGAGGCAATTTTACTCTCATAATTGGGACGACTTTGGGCTTTGGACTCAACTTCAAAATCTTCCCAATTAGAGCTATGTCATAACTTGACGTCTAACAAAAAATGGGGAATAAAAAATATATGATCATCATAACTTTTCTTTATCGATGCAAACACTTTTGCAACCTATTCAATTCAAGACTGAATCTAGTTTGATAATCTCACAGAGGAGATTAGTCTGCGCCCATGTCAGGGAGCAGTTGGGCAAGCAAGGTAAGAGGAGCAGGTGGAAGGCTCGCGGCCTCCAACGTTCAAAAACGCCCTGGAGAATCTGGCGGAATAGACAAAAATCTTAAAAAACTGGTGGTCACAATTTCCCTGGAGATACTCGCGTGGCAAGCATGATGCAACCAGTACATCAACACGCCACACTCCCAGCCACTTTTGTTGGTGGAATTTGGAGTCCATGTGTATCTGGACATCCAAAAAACGGCCTTATGGGAAAAATTTTGTGAAGATGTACACAAAGTTTTCCCAACCATGGTGTATGTTGCACCTCACTCCATGTCACGCGGTTGGCTGGACCAAGGTTTTGAAAGCAAAAAAGCAGCAGACAAGGCTGCAGTGGTGCGCATAGTGGTCGACCTCCCCAAAGGGCAATGGGTCATCGAAACCAAATGCACCAGATGGACAAAATCAAAATCAAATTTTCCTCACGTTTGACTTTTTGCCTACTACGGTAAAATGTGACATTTTGGAACAACACCTGAAAGATGGTCTCGCTGTATATGGCGAAATACAATCTTTTGAAATGCAACGCTTCACGCTGATGCCACACCTGTGCACCGGCAAAGCCATCGCAGTTCTGACCCCAACTGAGGAGATCGCAAAGGACCTAACCCAGATCCCACACTCCACTTTTATTGATATCACAGGGCATACCACCCACCCATTCCAGGTGACCATGGACAGCGCGCCCCCCATTTGCACCCACTGTGATGCGTTCGGCCATAAGGCGCATGCATGCCCCATCAAGGAGGGCGTCACATTCCAAGAGCACCCCTCGGCAGCTATGGCCAATGGAGAGGCGCACTATGAACCAACCGCAAGCACTAAGGAGGCTTTCCCGTGGGGAGCACAAGGCTGCTACCTATTGGCAAAGCCTATCTCCCCACAGGAACGGAAGAAGGCCAAGCTGGCCCATAGGGCTGCGGCCAAGGAAGTGGCTAAGGCCACCACCGCTATCCCACACTCACAACGCCAGGAGGACATGGAGACCTTTGCGGCAGAAGCAACTCTGGAATCCATCATCTGATCAGATTGGGAAGCCCATGCCGAGCGGGCCACTCAATCTGAGGATCTGATGGGAGATTTGATCTCACCCAATCATTGTACCCAAGCTCCAGTTGAAACTAACTTGGGACCTATCCCAACTAAAAATTTTTTTTTGACCCACTCAATGGTGCACCGAACTCATCTGCACCACAAAAAATTCGTCTGACGTTGGGGAAACAGAAAGCAAAGGCCAAAGCCAATGCGACTCTTTCCACAAAAATCAACAAAAACTCTGATAGCGTTGCTGCTAACACCCACGCTGCTGTGAAAGCCTGTGGGGACCTAGAAGAGGCTGGGGGGCCTGGGTGCCCACCCCCTCACACCTAAGGTGCGATGGGGGAAACCTTCACTCTAGGGACATTGAATATCGCCAGACTCAAGGCCTCCCAGTCCCAGGCTATAAAACTGAGTTAATTACAACACAATTTACCCGTGGATATCCTAGCCATCCAGGAGTCCCACTGTCTATGAGGTTCCAAGGAAGCTTGGAAAACAATGCTCCTCCCATCCCTATCCTTTTGGTCGAAGCACTGTGGGGTGCTAATTTGGAAAAATAATTTTTTCAAATTCATATCCTCAGAATACTTCCTAAATGGCCGAGTGCTCGTTATCACCTTCTCATAGGCTGATCTAGCACACGCAATCGTCTACATCTATGCCCCAAATGGTGCACACAAGCATCAGGAATTTTTCTTGTCGGTCAAATCCCTCCCGCTACCCCCTGATTCTTTCCTAGTCAGTGACATGAACTGTTGGCTAACCTCACCAACAGACCGGTGGCCTCCCTCACCCCACGCCCCACAGGGTCACATAGAACTATGCGTTCAAAAGGCCACCCTTGGGTTACTGGATGCGCTGCCTTGACATGCCCTGCTGCTCAAAAACATGACGCATCCCCACATCCACAACGGCCAATTAAGGTCCAAGACCCATATTGACCTTATTCTAACGCTGGCGAAATTCCAACCCAACATCTCCCACTTCAAAACAACAAAAATGGAATCCATTGACCACTGACTGGTCTCGATAACCTACCACCTACCTGTCACAGTTGCTAAGGCCCCACATTGGTGCAAAATCTGCCCCCCGAGCTTGCATCACCAGGATTTTCCATGTGGGTGGAAGAGGCAACTTTGGCAAAATTGTTTGTTGCACCATTTTGCGCGGACCCCATTTCCACATGGGCAACTTTCAAAGAGGACACATCCGCCACTCTCGCCATCTCTCCTCCAGATGCTCACGAGCCAAATTGGCAGTTATCTCGCACGCTCTGGTGGAATTGGACCACTTGGAGTCCAACATTCCAGCCTCAGGATATAGCCCTGCATGGGGCTGGAAGTGGGTGAGGCAGCCGCCCACCTCAACGCACTCAAAAGACAACACAAACATCGGGTTTGTGTTCAATACAGGGCCACATGCATCATAAAAGGTGACAAGTATACCACATATTTCTTTAAAAAAAAATTTGCACCACGCCAGAGCGTGGCCTGCACACAGGTGCAAAGATCAGATAATTCCATTGCGGACACACCGGCCAAAGTGGCAATTGAACTGCAAAAATATTACTCTGAGTTATACTGAGCCAAACCAATTCAGCCGGCTGGAGTGGCGGAATTTTTTGACTGAGCTCATATATGCACCATTTTCCAATACCCAGAAATAATGAATTTAATTACCCTGAACAAATTATGGACAGCCATTCGCGGTGCGCCAAACTGAAAATGCTAGGCTCAGATGGCATTCCATATGAGTTCTACAAAAAATATTTCAAATATATATCCCCATTGCTTCTCGCCTCACTTAACCAAAGCCTGTTGGAAACGCGCCTCCTACCAGGAGGACATGAGGCCTTTACTGTCACACTCTTCAAGAAAGGGGATAAGCTTGACTTAGCCAACTGGCACCCCATTTCTCTAACAAACACAGACACCAAAATTTTAACAAAAATCATGGCTAACCATTTAGGGACTGTAGCATCTGCCACCATCTCCTTAGAACAATTCAGTTTCATCCCCCAGAAGGTCAATTTGGGATAACGTGCACTCCGTGGCTAATGCATGTCAATCCACAGCCTCTGGGGCACTGGTATTCTTGGACCAACAAAAGGCCTATGATAGAGTAAACTGGGAATACCTTAGGGCCTGCCTCCATCAATTCTGCCTACCCCCCGCTTCATCAACTGGGTGATGCTGCTCACGGAATCTGCAACAATGTCAGTGCGTGGCCCAGGCTTCCTAACGAAATTAGTCCGCCCTCAAAGGGGCTTGCGATAAGGAGACCCCCTCAGCCCACCATATTTAACTTCAGCCTTGACCCACTACTGTGAAATGTGAATGCCCAACTCACTGGGGTCCATGTGCCAGGCCAAACCCCAGTCAAGATGATGGCATTTGCAGATGATTGCGTGGTGGGGGTGTCTAATAATTAAGATGCACGCACGCTTGAAGCCCTCATCCAGGAATATTCCTGGGTAAGCAACGCGGCACTGAACTCCTCCAAAACCGAAATCATCCTCCTTGGTCAGTTTTAGAACTGCTGGGCCCCAGCAATTAGTTCCCAACCCGGCCCATCTGCTCGCCCACGTCCACGCCTTACTAACTCAACACACACCGCTCCACTGGTGCTCCCCTTCGTGTCACGTCCTACCATAGGACCGGTGCGCCATCTGGGCGTGTGGATGGAGGCAGGCAGATACGCGTCAGCAGTAATGGAGTGCCATATACTGGACAACGTGACGAAGCGAATCGCCTCTCTCAGAGCCCACCCTACTACCCTTACTGACAGGGTTGTTCTAGCCAACTCTATGCTCCTATCCAAAGTCTGGTTCAGAGCCCACGCCATCCCCTTCTCCCCAAGCTTCTTCAAATCCCTGTATGCCTTGCTGCAAGGTTGGCTTTGGTCAGGCCGCCCTCCACCAGTATGGCTAGAGGTCATGTTTGGCCCTCATCATCATGGTGGCATGGGCCTACTTGACTTCAAAGCCCATGCTGCCAAGATCTTGGGCACCTGGATCGCGGCCGTCACTGCTCCTACACTCCCATCCCAACAATGGTCCTGCGTGGCCCGCTTCAACTTCTCCCGAGCCTTGGGCCTCAACAATCCATCAAACCCCCACTCCCTGATGAAATACCTCGCATCACACACATCAGCCACAGTTCCTCACGGGACTAAAACCCACTACAAACGAATCCTACTCTCCATGCGAAGTGCAGAGTGGAGAATTCGTATTAGCGGACATACAACCCAAAGAGGCCGCCCCTCTCCTCAGTTCACACAAGAGGTACAGGGGCTACCCATCCATGATGGCGTGATCCCCATTCGGCCCAATGTCCTATCCAGGGTGGACTACCTGGACATGATGGACATCCCTTACTCCATTGAGACCCAAAAAATATCTGGAAATACGCACACCATCCTCTTGTGCAGCCTCAAGTCCGCTCCCATGTGTGGCGCTGCCTGAGGCGGGTGTACCATACAGCTGAGTGCTCTAACGCTTTACACTCATACTGTGTCATGTGCGGCCAGTATGGAACGCTGTTCCACCGCCTGGAGAAGTGCCCCACCTCTAAAGTGATATGGCGCGAAGTTCAACGTCTGTTGGGCCAGGATCAAATGCATCCTTCAGTCTGTCAAGAGATATGTTTGCTCTATCAATGGCCTCATCCCTCTCACCCTCCCTCCGTGCTCTGGTGGTTGCAATCGCCATGTGGACCATCCACACGATTGTCTTAGATGCCATCGCAGGCTCCACTCCCACCCTCCCAGAAACTGTCCACAGATTCTGGTCTCATTTGGTGGAGCGCTTCAAGCGTGGATGTTTGGATACCTCCCACCGCGTCGCTGACAGCTGGTCTCCTCCTAGTTCCCAGTCTGGTTCATCAAATCAGACCCCTTCCTCCACACGTGCTCAATAGGGGCTACGGCCCCTTCACATGTTCCCTCCCCCTCCCCATAAGTGGCGTTCCCGCTGGCAACAAGAGATAGCATCGCTTCTCTGGGGTGCCTCCCCTGGTACTAAGTTTGTCTGTCCTGAGTCATATTCGGAAGTGTCCGTCCCATGGTCAGCCTTCCCCACAATAAATTTAAAAATTCAAAATTTAAAAAATATATATGATCATAAAAGATGATGCACCCCAATTTGGATGTTGGCAGGCCTCTCAATAGCACTAATTATGCCCATAATTGGGACGACTTTGGGTTTTGAACTCAACATCAAAATCTTCCCAATTAGAGCTAAATCATAGCTCAACATCTAACAATAAATGGTGAATAAAAAATATATGATCATAAAAGATGACGTACCCCAATTTGGGATGTTGGCAAGCCTCTCAATAGCACTAAATACGCCCATAATTGGGATGTCTATATTTAAGTGCTTATTATCAATTTCATTAAATTGAACCCAACTTCCGCCTTAGTGCATTAGTATTTATATACTAATTTAGGAGGTGCAATTTAGTTAATGCCGTGGGACCACTTTGCACCCAAGTGTACCCATAATCGGCCATATATAATAATATCATAGCTATTATTAGCTATGATAATTGGGCACCTTGGATGCAATTAGAGCGGTTATGAGGTGAATCTGATTTATCAAATTATGCATATGAATTGGGAGACTTAAAGGATCCATTAATGGAAGTAATCTATCAGCATTGATGGTTTTCTCAAAGGGTTTATTTTTGAGTCAACCATCAAAATCTAACAGGGGCCCTGAGTTCATTTGCAGCTTGTCCTTCTTTGGTAACAGTCTTATCTAAGTTAGTCATGGCCTCTGCTTGTAATTGGATGATGAGTTGAGCCAACTTTTTCATGGCTTGTTCAGGATCATTCCAATCAAAGAAAATATCCTTAGCTAATAGTGCTGCCCCCCCAGTTATTGCCAATATAACACATGGAAGGGGGACAATTTGAGGATGTGATGATAGCTAATATGACAGGCCAAGAGTGCGATTGGCAAAGAAACCCAGTGGAGAGGGTCAGAAGTGGCAATTTTGCATAATATTATGACCAGGGTGCCATTAACTCTTTCTACCACACAATTTGTGGATGGGTTATATGGGGCTGAAAAGAGTTGTTGAGCTCCCATGGAAGTGGCGAGGAGCTTTACCACTTGGGAAGTAAAGTTTTTTCCATTGTCACATAGGAGGACCTGGGGGCACCCATGCCAGGTGAAGATTACCTGGTGTAAAAATGTGGCCGTGTCTTTAGCAGTATGAGCGGGAAGAGCAACAGCTTCAACCCACTTGGTGAAATGATCAATACCAACCAAAGTGTAGCGGTTTCCACCTGTAGTTTGAGGAAGAGGACCTACCACATCCAGACTTATGGTGTGGAAGGGTTGGTGGGGCGTCGTAAGTTAATACTGATATCAGGTCTTGAAGCTGGTTTGTTTTTTACATGTTAGGCATGCATACAAAAATTCAGTTATGTTTTCCGTGATGCCCTCCCAATAGTACCGCTCTTTTATCCACTCATAGGTTTTGCTTACTCTGCCATGCCCCATGAGAGTGTGAGACTATAAAATGACAGGCACTCACTCAGAAGGCTGGAGGTAAGGCAACCAATTCACTCCTAATTTTTTATATAATTTTCCATTCTTCACTTTCGAAATCCAGGAGTGCTGAGCGCGTATCTTCTGTACTGGTTCATCTTCATCAGCCCATGCATCATGAGTCATTATGAGGTCATGCAACCGCTCAGCTTCGCTATTGTCAAGTTGAAGGACATGTAGCCGCGTCAGCTCAACAACATTCATATGGCGTGTCCCAGCTCAGTTCTCAAGGGTATTATCATAATACTGTAGCTTAAAAGTCCAACGAGCCTACTGTCCCATGGGATCTTTCATATTCTGCAACCACTTCAATGAAGCGTGGTCTGTAATTACTTTAGAGGTTGTCCCATATAGGAATGGGCGATAGTGTTTGACAACAAGTAGGAAAGCCAAGCACTCCTTTTCTGTGACGCTATAATTACGCTCAGCTTTTTAAAGAAGTTTGCTTAAGTAAAACACTGGATGATCGACTCCATACTCATCCAACTGAGCTGATATTGCATCAACAGCGTAGTCAGAGTCATCCGTGAACAACATTAAAGGTTTGCTGTAGTCAGAGTTGCTAAGTAGTGGTCGTTTTTGTAACAGTGCCTTCAGGGTCTCAAAGGTGGCTTTTTGTTCAGCACCCCAATGGAAAGAAATGTTCTTAGTTATAAGCCGTACAAGGAGCTCACTGAGCTGCGAAATTTTAGTATAAATTGATAGAAATACCCCATCATACCCAAGAATACCTGGATGTTGCAAAGGGTTTTGGGCGCAGGCATCTTGGATATTACTTCAACTTTGTCTTAAAGCGATTGTATCTCATCTTGGGAGATAGTGTGTCCAAGGAAATCCAGCTTCCTCTGGAAAATGTGCATTTAGATGGATTTAATTTAATATTAGAAGCCTACAAGCGTTGAAACGACTCCTTTAGATGTGCGTGATGTTCATTAAAAAGTCTTAGAGAAAACTGTGATATCATCAAGATAAACAATGGCGCAGCTTAATTTTAGATCCTGCATGATATGATCCATCACTCGCTGGAAAGTGGCAGGTGCGTTACACAGCCCATGTGGGAGTCAGGTAGGCTGGAAAAGACCCTCACTGCAGATAAGAGCACATTTTTCCTGGTATTGAGGGGAAAGGTCCATTTGCCAATAACCGCTAGCCAGGTCCATGGCGGAGAAGTATTAGACCCAGAAAGTTGGGCCAGAGCATCATCAATGTGAGGGATAGGGTAACTATCCTTCTTAGGGAGGTTGTTTAATTTGCGGTAGTCCATCACTACCTGATGACCTTCATTTTTCTTCTTTATTAATAAAATGGGGGGAGGACCAAGGGCTTTGTGAAGGCACCAGCAATCCAGCATCCAGTAGCTGTTTGAGATCCAACTGCATCTGTAGCTCCTCAACTTTTTGTTAGTGGTAGGGCTTAATGTGAACAGGTTTAGCATCACCAAAGTCAATTGTATGCATCTACCCCTTCATAAGCCCATAGTCATTGTCAGATTTGGAGAAAATGTCGCTGTAGGCCTCAAGTAAGGAGTGGACTTTATCCAAATCAACTGGGGTTAGTTCATTAGAAACATGAACAGATGGTAGGGTACATATAGAGTGGTCGGCAGATAAGCCCATATCTACCATAAACCCAATTCAGTGGACTAGCTTGATGTCCTTAACGGGTATCAACAGGCCTTTCCGATCTCCTGATGCTTTTTTACCACCATATCCTTCTTGGTGAGATTTCCCAGCAACAAGTTAATAAGTCGATGATAGTGGGTTATAACACGCCTGGAAAAACTCTTGGCTCAAAAGGACTATGTTCATCTATGCTGATGAGGTGATGTAGGCAGTTGTGAGGGATTTGCATGGTAATTTTCGTGTCAACTGCCCTTTGTTCCCCAGCCTTAATGTCCACCTCACCAGGAGCATATAAAGGGATACCCAACAATGCGTCCACTGAGGGATGCAACAGTTTAGTATGCCTTCCTGCCGTAGTGTAATGCAGGGCTAAAGTGGAGGAGGGATACTCAACTGCGCAAACATAAGACTTTTTATTGAGCTCATCATTGGACAGAATCAGAGGAGCCTCATAGTTAAGTAGGGAGAGATAGCCCTGTATCATATTATAACATTTTCAAATTCAAGCAAAATATTGAGTTCCAATGAGTAAGTCGTATGTATTATTAGTCAAAGCCACTGCTGGAGCTGCCAAGAGAAGCTTCTCAAACCATATGGGCAGAGAATAGTAGGCTCCAATGCGCGGGTGTTGTTTGGCCCAGCTGTTCCAAACTCTTGAGTGTAGTCAAGGTCAGGGGCCAGATTAATTTTTTTCATGAGCTTTGTTGACACAACGTTCACTGGGGACACAGTGTCAAGGATAGCTTTAACCCAAACTCCATTAACAATGAACTCCACTTTAGTTAAAGTACCACCCAAGGAGGGGGAAGAGCAAGGATTTCTTTTAGATGAAAAAGTGGAGGCAAGGCATTTTGAAGTTTCAGGGTATGTCTCCTTGATAGTCTGCAAGGTAAGCACACCCTTGGTAGATCAGAGAAACGTAGCAATGGACTGGTCTACATCACTAGCAGTGTCAATAATCTTGAGACCCCTTATCACATGGCGAAGATAAGTGTGACGAGGGATCTTAGCCCAAATTTAATCTCTCTGGATTCATACGATCAGTTGCCTCCACTTCACCTGGGGCTCCTAAAACGTTGTTGGGAAGTTGATATGACTGGACGAAATGCTAACCATACCGGCGGATCAGAGGGGTAGTTGAGATGAGTCTTGAGATTGATGAAAAGATATATATAAATAATAGTCAATTGAAATTTCAACCAATCGGCGAGAACAGGGGAATTACGCCAAGATTTGATATAAATGAGAGTTTTGAATAAAAGGGAAAATGAATAGAAGCTTACCAAGCTGAGGATGCATCCAGCCTGGGGAATCAAGATATAAAGAGTCACACGGAGGATTGATGGGGGACTTCTTTTGGAAATTAGGTTGTTGCAGAGAGGTCTGCATATTAGTAAAATAATTAAGGTTGAAATAAGGGGCGATAGCTCCATGTAAAGTTTATTAAGTTTTTATTAAGAATTGGCGATCTTCATATTGTCTGATTTGGTTGCCCAGTGGCTAATACCCTGTGTAAACTGACTCAGCGGAATCAAGACTCTACACTGAGTATTAACAATTGTAATAACCAACATCTTCATCATTCCCCTCAGACTCATCATCAGAGGGGTTATCAATGCAGGTTAGGGAGCTCATAGGAGGTGAGGTAGGTTCAGGCCTAACCTTATGGGAGAATAAGTCATAAGGTTGTTCCTCCACCTTATTAACTTTTGGGGGGGCGTTGGAATTTCCACCACTTGAGTTTCAACTTTCAAAGCAGGGGGTTGGTGCTATCTCAAAGATACAGGCTTTAGAGTTGAGTTTTCTTAATGAGAGGCTGAGGGGGATAGCACTGGAGAGGTAGATAATTTATCTTCAACAGATTTGGGTTTTTCAGTGGCTTTGTGCTTTTGTGAAACAGGTATTTTAGCCTTTTTGACCTGGACATTTACCCCACTGTCAGTGAGAGTGATTGGGACCCATGAAAGGGGTTTATGCGGAAGAGCAGGCTTTGAAACCACTTGAGAAGGCTTCTCTAAAGAAGAGTATAGACAAGTTAAAGGGACAACTACTTTCACCAACTGAGTATTTTAATCTTAAGGTTCAGAGATTCACTGCCATGTTACAGCCAATATCATCTGCTTATTGTTATAGGAAGGAGTAACAGTTTGTGCTGGTAACATCGTAAGAGCATGTCATCAAAGAGTAACAGCAGTATTATAAACTAACTTATTTGGCGTAACTGTATGACTCAAATACCTTGGTAGGGTCAAGCTCTTAGATATTAGCAACCTCTAAAAAGGCCTCCTTGATATCTCATACAGTTGAGAAAGTGCGCTTTACGGAAGAGAGATGCATCAACAAGGAAGGATAAGGTGCTAAGCCATCTAAGATAGCTGCAATTGCCTCATTGAGAGGGAGCATTTTGGCAAGCAACAGTGGTTGAGCTTTTATGTAGAAGCGCTCAACATAAGAAGTAATCGATTATCCTTCTTGCAAGCTAAGGCACATAAAGTCCTGTTTCTGCCGTTGCAAACTCTGTTTGAGAAAAACTTATCATGAAGCGCTTTCTTAACCTCCCCCAAGTGCTGAGGTTGACCATGGTGGAAACCATTAATTCTTGAGCTAAACAGTCTAAGCAGGGAAGAATATACTAATTTTTTGTTAGTTAGTTGCTCCTTGCATCGCAGATTCATAAACATAGAGGAAGAGGCAATATTGCCCTCACCAGGTGTGAACTTGTCTCGAAGAGGGGTTTTTGTATAACTGGACGTTGAGAAGAGTGCTGCTCAAGCCATTTAAGGCGAGACAAAGCACTGGATAGCTGTTGCTCCATAAGAGCTAGCATAGTGTTAATCTCAGCGGAAAAGCTAGAAGGGTTACCACCCTCAACTACTTCCATTATTTTTACATTTTTTGTGGTATACTGAGTCTCCTGTAGTGAGCACCAATTGTTGTATTTGAGGGTTGGGAAAAGGCTCGCTGGTGCTTGTAGCCTTAAATCCAACAATATAGGTGAGGAGCGTGCCTCGCCAGTTATATGAAAAATAAATAAGATATGTAGATAGGTTTTTTGGTTTTATAGGGTTTATTATGAGACGTGCAGAGGTAGAAGAGAGAATCCATTATAGTAAATTGATAAAGGTATCTAAAACGTTGAGGCTCAATGTTCGTATGGCTTGGAAAATTTCTGAATTGGATAATATGCAATTTTAGCCTATTGAGGCTCAACAAACTCGCATCTCTTTAATGAAATGATTGACGGGGAATCACTAAGGGCTAAAATGTACTCGTGAGGTAATGACTAGATGTATTTCAGTTAATCCCCATCTAAGAAAATCTTTTCACCTTGGGGACCTCTTCCATGTATATAAAGGGGGCAGTTCCCACATAGGTGCTTTTTGGGGTTAGATGAGGCCAGGGGTGAACCCTTCGATGGGTGCCTCAGAATATGCCATGAAGTGGGAGAATCAGATTTCACATCTTTGTGCTATTTACCCGATTAGATTTTGTAAAAGCGTTGCCCCAATTCGTGGGGTTCCATTAAGAGTCAGCCAGGGTCTTTTGGCCAACTAAATCATCATTATTAATAATTTTGACTCCCTTATTATTGTGGGCTCATAAATGTCTGACATTCCCTCCAATTTGGCTGACTTTCACCCACAACATTCTTCTTCTGAGACCTGGGGGGCAAATGTACAACAAGAGGTATCAAAATTATGGGAACAGCTTTTGAAGTAATTGGTAAGCTCTTGGATTTCCAATCTCCAATGTAGTGCAGGGATCATGACATTGTGCAGTTCATAGAAGCGTATAACTGCGTGTTCTATTGCAATCTTTTCATCAAACTTATCTATTGCATTTCAACCATGCAGAACTTGTGCTTCATGAAAGATATGTCCGCAAAGTCCTTAGTAGTCTCATTCTGCTTGGATTCAATATTAAGAAGCTCTCTTTTTCAGGTATATAATTTCTCAGGCCCTCCAAGCTGTTTTGTCACTGCAATTTTGGCATCTATATAGGACAATCGTCTCAAATAGTGCATAATGAGGTCACAGTTATGGGCATTGAGTGAGTTAATCAGTGCTGATCCTTTTGCATAGTCTGATGCTCCTCTCATTGCTTTTTCAAATAACTTGAGGAAAGAGTAAAAAAAACAACCTTATTAAATTTTGGAAAATTTAATGGTTTAAAATAATCTTGCCATGTTTCAGGGATAAGGAGTGTACTTCTTCTTGAATGTCTTGATGTATCATCATTCAGAAGCGGCCCACTTTCCTGTTTGGGAGTATCTGGGGCTGGGATTGATGCCAGAACTCTAGGCATAGAATAGATGTTCGAAATATTAGTCTCTGAATCAGTGTCAATTTCTGATGATCCAATTTCATGATATTGCTCTGAACTACAGGATTCAAATGCTTGAATTTGACCCTTAGTTGGTTTTCTAAACTGTTTTTTGGCCGAATAAGCGGAGCTTTTTCCCTTTTATTTTTTGTCAAGGCTAGGTTAGCACTGGCAGCTTTTTTTGAGGGATTTAAATTCTTTTAAGATTGTCATACTTCTCTATAAACAAACCTTGATTTTATGTTATGCTTTTTAATATCTTTGGCCATACTGTCTACTCAGAAATTTGCAGTTGATAATTGCATTCTGAGTTCACAATTCTCTTGAGTAATTTCAGTATTTCTGGCCTGCAATCTTGACACCACATCCCATACGTTTGAAAAAGCCTCTTTGATCTGGGCATCCTCTTCATCCTATTTGGGACAGCTGGTTTTGCTGCAAAGTCTTTGATGTTTTTGTTTACAGTATCCAGCTCGGCCAAACATAATTCTTGAAATCATTATTCTTTGCATTTAACTCAAGGTGATTTCTTTGGCCTAAAGTGGCATGTATCTTAGGTCGTTCTGACTGAGATAATAGGAAATCAGAATAATTTTCTAGTTTTTGAAAGTGGTTATCATGTTTTGGAATCATTTGTGTAATAGCTAGGGTGAGCAAAAACTTCTGCGGCAATCTTCAGAACTCCTCATTTAATAGCTCCTCAAGTATGTTTAATCTCCCATGAGATTCATTGGCAAGTCCCGAATTATCCACAGTTGCTTTTCACACTTCAGTAAAACTGGAATTCAAATTTCCTAGTAGCACATTTCAGAAGGATTATTCCTCCCCTTGCACACAGTAGAATTCCATAATTTCCAGATTTTGTTTAGCAATGATTTGCTGGGTATGCTTAATTGAGGGTTGAACAAAGTTAACCAGGAATTAGTTAGCTGCTTGATTGTCTGTGAGACGTTTGGCAAGAGATGCCATGGTTGCGTCATGGTACTTCATGTATATCTTCATCTTGAGCGCTGATCCTAAAGGTAGTATAACATGCCAAAGGAGGGATCATTTTGGAAGTACCAATCCTAAAACCCTGATGTAGGGTTTCCTGCATAGCTTTTATGCTTGTAGATGTAAGATCAATTGGGCTTGTTGTATCTGCATGAGCCCCCACTGTGATAAGATCCTGGGAGTAGGAGATACACGCTTCAGAGCCTTGGCAGGTGGTATTAAAAATATATGAGATTTTCTTGTTGCTAGTTTCCTTCTTGGTGTTGCTTTTATGTCTGGCTGAATATGCCAGGAACTAGCTATGTGAATCCAATTCAGAGAGTGTCACTGATTTCGAGTGAGCGCCAGTTGTTAGAATTTGAGAATCGCTTGCTTGATAATTAGATTCCTGCACACTTAATTGGGACAAAGTTCAGCCAAATGAATATTAATTTTGTCAGTGGCTTATGGTATTTGGACTGTTCAGAAACTCACAAGGCCTATTAAAATAGCCCTGACTCTCCTGGTCAATTTTTACTTAATTTTCCCTTTGTAATTGAGAAATTTTTCTGAAGCAGGTATAGTTACAAGCTGGGAATTTGGCACTTCCAGCTTGTAGACACTTCTCCAAAGAAAAGATTTTGATAAAAAACTAGGAAAAAGATAAAATAGAATATCTTTATTCAAGGTTATTTATTTGATAATGATCATTAGGTCAGGCGCCAGTTTTTATACCTCTAGGGCATCTCCTGGCCACATTTGAGCATATAATTTCAACAGATATAAGTCACCTCAGTTTGGCCCTTGAATTGATATGACTGAGACCTATTGATAGGTTTATTGGTGGCAAGATACTCTAAAAATTTGGAGGATTTCAAGGGACAAATTTCAATAAGAACATGCAAAATTGTCCTAGGATCCTCTTGATTTGAGTTTAGTCATACTTATGATGAAATACATTTTCTGTGAAATTTCTGCATCAATTAAAGTAGATGACATAACCCTAATCAGGACGTTGGCAGGCCTCTCTCAATTTTTAGGTACTCCCATTTGGGTGATCCATGTGCAAGTGCTATTGTGCCAATCATAAAGATTGACATATGAATTTCGCCCAAGGGCGGGAAATTGATTATGTTTTAACGTCTATCTGTCCATAGGACTTTTAGACGAGATCTCTAGTCAATCTTAAATGATTTCTTATGTTGGATAATGATATTGGTCCTGAGTAATCAGGACTAATTGCTGAGTTTTAGGTGCGACAATCAGTCTGAATCTGTGAGAATATTCAGCCTGAGCTTTTGATAGAATATTTATATTGGATTGACGTTAATAGAATCACCCCCAAGCCATGTAGTAGCAATAGGCTTTAAGGTAGGAATTTAGATTATTTAGCTCAAACATTTGGAGGATAATCAGCCCAATCTAAAAGTTGTTAAATGGTTTATTTTTGGGTCAACCACAAAATCTGACACCTGTATTATCCAAAATTGCTTTTTAGACTTCAGTAAAATTGGAAACTAACTTTTCCATTAAGCACTTAATGAAGATTGTTCCTCCCTTTGTACACGGTAGATTTCCGTGAGTTTCAGATTTTGTCTAGCAAGGATTTTATGGGTAAGTTTGATTGAGGGTTGGACAAAGTATAAATTGAATTCATTAGACGCTTGATTGTCTGTGAGACGTTTGGCATGAGATGGCATGGTTGCATCATGGTACTTCATTGTACTTCATGTATATCTCTATCTTGAGCGCCTGATCCTTGAGGTAGTTGAATATGCCAAAGAAGGGATTGTTTTGGAATTACCAATCCTAAAACCCTGAGATAAAAGTACAGCATAGCTTTTACACTTTTAGATTTAAGATTGATTGGACTTGTTGTATCTACATGAGCTCCCCCACTGTGATAAGTTCTAGGGATTAGGAGGTACCCACATCTGTGCCTTGGCTGCTGGTAGTAAAGTATTTTAAAAATTTCTTTGTCACTAGTTTCCATATCCTTGTCACCCTGCTCTTCTGTCCAAACATTCCAGTAATTGGTTATGTGGATCCATTTCAGAGAATGTTACCAATTTTGAGTGAGCATCAGTTGTTAAGTTCCAAGGATCACTTGCTTGATAAATTATATCCTGCACATCTAATCAGGTTAAGTTTGGCAAAAAGATCCTCAATTTAGCCTTTGTCTGATGGTATTTTGACCGTTTGCAAGCTTACTAGGATTATTTAAAAAATATGACTCTTTTGGTCATTTTTGGGCTCAATTTTCCCTATGTATTTGGGAACTTCTACTGAGGCAGGCAAAGGTATAAGATGAGATTTTTGATTTAACAGCTTGTTGACACTCTTTTAAGATAGGACTTTTATAAAAAGCCAGATAAAGGGAAATGGTAAAATATATCTTTTACTAGATACTACTATTCAAAACTAATTCATAAGGCCAGGCACTGGTATTTATACCTTTAGGGCATCTCCTGGCCACATGTTGTGATTCATTTTCCACAGATAAATATTCCACCTCAGTTCAGCCCTTGAACTGATACGATTATGACCTATTGCTAGGAATATTAGTAGTAAAGTATGCTCATATTTTGGAAGACTTCAGTGGTAAAAATCGCAATACAAACGTGCAAAATTATCCTAAGTCCATCCCAATTTGAGTTTCTTAAAGCTGACAAAATATGAATTCTAGGAAATTAGGCATCGATTTTAATTAAATAAGTACCTCTAATTGGGATGTCCACCAAGCCTCTCTTGATAGCACTAGATACTCTCATTTGGGTGGTCCATGTGCAAGTGCTATCTTGCTGAATACAAGAATAAACATACAAAGTTCTTCATAGGGTGTGAAATTAGCTATGACATAATGATGTCAATATTATTATTCTATTTTGTGCATAAGGCTTTCAAAGGTTCTTTTTAGGATCAATCCTCAGATGGTTATTAAGATGAATGTTCAGTATTGCTCCTGATTAATTGGGACCAAATGATGAGATTTTTGCATGTATAATTGACTTGAATTATGTGGGGATATCCATCCCAAGCTGCGTGAATAACCAAATTAAATTGATACAGAGATATTTTGGCCCAAGCTGTCAAGTGGATAATTGGATTTAATTGAGATTTTGTATTTTTCCTGAGCTGTTATGTGGATAATTGGTTTATTGACATTGATATATTTAGCCCATCATATAATGAAATTGGCTTTAGTTGAGAATTAGAGTAATTGGACCAATCTTTTTATTTATTTGAGGCAAGCCGACCAGGGGATGGACATTACCAAAATAGAGTAAGAAAGTATCAACATGAAACCTGAGCAGGGTAACTCTGTCATAGAAAGTTTTTTCACCTCCGGATCAGGACTCAGATTTTTCCAGTTAAGTCATGGGTAAGGTTTTCGTGTTATTATACCTACCAACCGCCAATAGTTTCCTTTAGCTGGCACCCCGATCGATGTGCAAAGGGCAGGAATCGACCTGCAGCCTTCAGGTTGGCAGCCGTACGCCCTACTGACTCGCCTTCCACCCCCAGTAATTGGACCAATCTTGGAAGTATAATTGGCCTGATTTGTTAATTGTTGAAGGGTTTATTTTCAGGTAAACTACCAGAATCTGACACATGCCATATTATAACAAAGGATTAACTAATTGTCAGTAAACTTGAGAGGAAATTTTGCATGGTGTACACAGAGAACATTCTTGTTTTCTCCATAAAATAAGGAAGACAGTTATAAAGATTCTAGAAGATGCTTAATGCAATTGACAAGGAAATTTGAGTTTGAAACCCTTAAAATGTGAAATCTTCAAAAATATGTTTCATACTAGGGTAATGACATTCTATGAGATATAATGTTTATCTATCTTATAGACTGTTGGAAATAAAAAATTGGGCTAACCTAATGAATAAAACTTAGAGGTAAAAGCCTTTGTTTTAGTCAACCTCTTTAAATTCTGGAAGAATCTTCTTGCAAAACCATGATTTTAATTCATCTAACAGGACAGGTACTTTTTGTCTAAGGTGATTTAGAAGGTGTGGTATAAACCTTTAAGGATTTTATGCTCAACGCCCCTGCGTTGGCCCACTCTCTCCCAGATCTTCCTTATTAGTGAGATGAAAGCATCTAATTTTTGCGTTGGGTGCTTCTTACAGGAGGGCGATGATGATTTGGAGTTCCTATCAGTTTTATATAACCTCAAGGTGATCCCCACAGAGAAAGCTACCATGTATATGACAAGGATTTTTTGCAAAAATGTATGTCTTTAATAAATAGAAGCACCATATGCTGTTGCCCGCCATTCTAATAACATAAAGACAGAACTACAAGCTTTGAAGTCCCAAAAGAGCGCATATAATATGTTATAACAACAAGCCCGCAGGCAGTAGGGGATTATTTAAAATATCTTCAATATCAAGTATCAGCCTTATACTTAAATTGGTCCCAGATATCCTCAGATAGGACCCCACTTTAGCTTTTTTGTTCCAAACTGGAAGAGTACATTAGCATGACCATGTTTATCCCCGAATTCCTGCTTTGATTAAGGTTCCCAATACATTTTATGAATAAGATAAACATGGTTAAGGTTATTCTACCTTTGGGAAGGAACTAAGAGAAGTACTGAAAAGGTCACTACCCATGAAGCGAGTTGACCTATATAATTATAAAAGTTTTGAGCACCAGGAGAAGGCCTGTATGTCATTCAAAAAAACGCAATGTTAGATCCTCAAGGCTTATCATGAAAACCGCTTGGATGGACATCCTGGTGTAGAGAATACCATGAGACTGATCAAAAGGACCTCTACTGTCCTATAATGAGTTGTATGGTGAAGAGTTACCTCTTATATTATTGACCTATGTCAGATCCAAATCTTTTACGTTTCAATCCCCAGGGTAGTTTGATGACAATCCAAATTTTTTCTGGCAAATGTCAACATCACCAGATGTTTGTTGGGCATCCCGATGGTGTGTATATACTGTGGAGGACCTATTAAAAACATTCAGTCAAACATTGTTGTCTTTAAGACTCATCTTAACATGAAGTGCAAGACCAGAAAATTGAGGATGACGCTCACTGCTTAACCCACCTGGTTTATTAAGACAACATGGCTCTCATCTCTAACCACTTTTCCATCCCTGTTAAGTGCCTTAAGTTGGGTCTTATACCCTGGGACCATAGAAAGTACTGCGCCATAGCAATGACGCAACTTGTAAGTTAAAATTAACTAGAGCTTCCTGAGATCACCCAGTTTTAATGTCTCTTTACTAAGGAAGTTTGAGAGCCCTTTAACAACAAACAGAATTTTGTTTGTTCAGAGATTCTTGCAAAGCGGAATATAAACTTTATGCTATCCTAGAAACCAAGATCTTTAGTGGTGAACCTTTCCAAATGGTTAAATTTCTGGGATATCCCATTGAAAAAAGACACGTGGTAATGCCGTTGATTGTAACCAATGCAATTAAAAATTTAAGAAATTCCTAGTCAAGAATGGCATGAACCTATAGGAGGGTGATTTCAATTCCAACTTTGCCTGGACGTAACATTGCTCTTTTATTTTAAAAGTATAAACAAGTGAGCCTCATTCCTGATGAAATTAGATTAAAAACAACTGAAAGGCAAATCTTAGACACTAACAACTGAAAAAAGTTATGACAATGTGGGCAATTAATAATAGCATCATTAATCCCTTAACTTAAACTAAATTGGTAACATATTTTGATAATATGACCTTTAATCTCCACATCAATAGAAAATGATTCAGCTGAAGACATCACAACGTTCAGTATTTATCTTTGACGTTCTATCACTAAGAAGTCAGATATAAATAAGCTTTGCCTAGAACAACCAATAAGCGTATAAAATCTCCTACTGGTGAATTATAAGCAGATACCTTTCCTAATATCTACTGTGTTCTATTAAATTGGTAAAATATAAGCCCTTTTTTACTTTAATTAAAGTTTTTGGAATAATAAATTATGGTACAAAAAATGAGGGCGCAGATGACGTGGAGCTGACACTAGTTCTAAAACCATATCCCTATGTGATCCTCCTGTTGTGCATATGCCTATCTCTAGTCAATACACTATATATTAGTCAAGTATATTATGTGCTGTTCTGAAACATTATGGAGATGTGCACTAGTACCTGAGTCTGAACGTGATTTTGCTTTCCTACTAGTCTGGCACAGCCCATTGTATAAGTAGACTGTGAAGATAAATTCATCACATCTGTTCCAGTTTTGGATGTTAAGAGATTCACGAATTGGCTTGCTAGAAGAGTTCAGTTTCCCAGTGACACCCCGCTGAGTCTCTTGAATCTGGGTCTTAGGGAAAGCCTAGAGGTAATGAACTAAGCTTAAGGATTATGCATATCAAATTATGATATATAACGTAATATTTTCTTTGTAAACAACAATGACTTAAGATTCGCTTGCAATGTAATCCCTATATTAACACAAGAAACCTTGTTCCTATTACCCATTAACTGATTTGCTTCACCCACACTTTAGAGGAAGTAGGGACCAAGGAGATAGGAAAATTTAGAACCGAGTGTTACTGAAGCTATCTAAGAGTCCATGGGCCGCTATGGTGTGATTTATAGAGAAGAAGGATATAATGAATTTTATAGTGATGGGCTATTTAAAAGTAAACATAATAACAAAATAAACTTTTCCTTGCTCCAAATTAATGATACTGGAACGCCTAGGCGGCGCTAGGTATATTTCAGTAATAAACTTGAACTAATTTTTTGCAATAAAACTATTAAGCCCAAACAGAAGAAATGTGAAGATACTAATTAAAAGGCTATTTCAACCCAATTGTATGCCTAAAGGATTGTGCAGCTCTTTGCTGGTACTTAATTGGGTGATGAACACCATCCTTAGTGAACTCAAATTTTAATGTAATATAGAACTACAATAATGTATAAATTTTCTTGCAAACTTTTTTTTAAAATACATAGAGCACCTGAAAGAGGTGTTTTGTCAAATCGTTGCTATTTAAATAATAAATAAGTTAATTTGCAACTTTTTTAAGGAACAAATGGAATACTTCATGTTCATGATAGATGCCAAAAATAAAATTTGTCCTGCCAAGGTTAAAGCCATCAAGCAAATGTCCATTTTAGATGCCAAGAGCGACATGAAAGTCTTCTTTGAATGATTGTACATTATTAATGGCTCATACAGAACTTCATATGCACTAGCAAACTTCTCTTTTTCTTAAAAACGCGCCCTTTATTTGGAACAAACAATTTCAGAACACCTTTAATGCGCTCAGGACAGCTTTCGTCCTTTTTTATTATATCTTAAATTTAATAGGGAGTACATAGTGAAGACCAATGTCTTGTCCACCATAGAGTAGGTGCTCTCTCAGTGGCATATGGAGAAGATGTACCATACCATAGCCTACTGCAGTTAAAGTTTAGACTGCCATAGCGAAATTAAACTGTCACTAAATTGGAGTACCTTGCAGTAATTTACTCATGCAAAAAGTTCCAGAGTACAAACATATAGTAAATTTAAGGTCACTATAGACCACTCATAGCGTTGATTGTTTAAGAACCTTTGGGAGATGCTAAGTGGCTAGCGCGCTGGTACATAAAGTTGCAATCATAATTTTTAGATTTTGCTGTCAGATATTCTAATATCTTCTATATTGTACGATATAAAACAGTGACCCTAATAATAGATTTCCCTTCCCAAACTACTTTAGGGAAAACATAAATTATTATTAAAGTTATTTATAAGCTAACACTAATTTATTAAAAATTGCATCAAAACTAGCTCCTTTTATAGGCCTCGGGGGTTGGAATGAGTACAGATATTATAGTTCACCTGATTAGATAAGAATTATGACATCTTTACTTATGATTACAAAGAGAACTACCTCTTTTTTAATTGGATAAGAGCTAATATTGGCGAGATGAAAACAATTTACCTATTATTAAATGTTTATTTCAAGGAGTTACAACAGAGTACAAACCGTGTTAAAAACTATAAAATGTTTAAAATTAAAGTATCATTTAAACTAAATAGCATGCAATGATCGGCAGAAGAGTGGTAGCATAGCGAGGTGGTTTCTGCTCCATTCTTAGTTGGGTTTTGATTAAACACAGGTTCAAAACCAGCACAGGATTAAAAAAACTTGGTGTGGTATATTTGTCCCAAGGTCAACCCGCCTTGTCTACTTTAACGTGCAATGAGCTGCAATTCAAACTCATTCTTCAATTCTTTGCTTTAATTGAAACCCAACTATCATAATTAAAATTTATTGCTTAAATTGGTGGTTCAAAAAGGCTTTTACCCATATACCTAAGTATCTATGTATCCAGAGTCTCGTGGTATCTTTGAAGTAATGCACCATCAGAAGAAGCAAGTAGTGCTTTACCTTCCACATGTGAAACCTTTAATTTAAGTTAGGCATGTAAAATTCATTGACAAAAAGTATTGTTTCTCATTGATTATCCATAAATCTATCTTTTAATAGATTTCTATACTTTAAAGTATCTATTTTGTTATAAGTAGCTGATAAAGCTATAGATTATTCCTTAGTTAAAGCCTACTTAATCTTATACCTTTCTCACAAGAGCTAAGTTAGTGAATTTAGAAGGACAACTTTGGGCCATCTATTCTTAAGCATCTGTGAGTATTAAGCACAACCGCGCCTTTCATATTAGGTAAATTAGAGGGTTAACACCAAGAGATACAACTTAACTTGCCAAAAATCCTACAAGTTTTTATCACTATAGGATGATCTTATACACCTCTAAGCTTACAACTGCTACCTTGAAATGAGAAACTCTCCTAGATGCGCCACGTCAAGCTCATGGTAAGCTATATAAAATTTTGCTCAATTCCTCAAAGCTGTGCAGAGAGAAGCCTTTTTTTACATGGAATCCTTAAGAATGTAATGTCTTACCCACACGTTTCACAAAAATCAACTGTTATGTGTTAATGTACTTTCAGCATACTACTATCTCATTACCCCTCAACTGATCCCAGCAAACCAGGTGTCAGGTGATTGAGTCACTTGGCCCCATTCACCAATAGCACTGAGAATTTTGACAACTGACTTCAGTCACCTCTAGGCTTTGTCTGCGTGAGGGTGTTTTTGAGCCAAAAATCTCTAAATTTCTCCAATAAAACTTATATATCTTTTAAATTTATTGCGGGGAAGGCTGACCATGGGATGGACACTTCCGAATATGACTCAGACGAGACAAAACTTAGTACCAGGTGAGGCACCCCAGAGAAGCGATGCTATCTCTTGTTGCCAGCGGGAATGCCACTTATGGGAAGGGGGAGGGAACGTGTGTAGGGGCGTAGCCACTATTGAGCACGTGTGGAGAAAGGGGTCTGATTTGATGAACCAGACTGGGAACCAGGAGGAGACCAGCTGCCGGCGTCGTGGTGAGAGATATCCAAACATCCACGCTTGAAAGTGATCCACCAAATGAGACCGGAATCTGTGGACAGCTTCAGGGAGGGTGGGGATGGATCCGGCGATGGCATCCAAGACAATCGTGTGGATAGTCCACATGGCGATTGCAACCACCAGAGCACGAAGGGAGGGTGGGAGGGGGAGGCCATTGATGAAGCAAACATATCTCTTGACAGACTGAAGGGATGTGTTTGATCCTGGTCTAGCAGACGTTGGACTTCGCGCCATATTACTTTAGAAGTGGGGCACTTCTCCAGGCGGTGAAACAGCGTTCCATACTGGCCACACACGACACAGGATGAGTGAAAAGCATTAGAGCGCTCAGTTGTACGATACACCCGCCTCAGGCAGCGCCACACATGGGAGCGGACTTGAGGCTGCAACAGAGGATGGTGTGCGTATTTCCAGATAGTCTTTTGGGTCTCAGTGGAATAAGGGATGTCCATCATGTCCAGTAGTCCACCCTGGATAGGACATGGGGCCGAATGGGGATCACGCCATCATGGATGGGTAGCCCCTGTACCTCTTGTGTGAACTGAGGAGAGGGGCGGCCTCTTCGGGTTGTATGTCCACTAATACAAATTCTCCACTCTGCGCTTCGCATGGAGAGTAGGATTCGTTTGTAGTGGGTTTTGGTCCCGTGAGGACCTGTGGCTGATGTGTGTGATGCGAGGTATTTCATCAGGGAGTGGGGGTTTGATGGATTGTTGAGGCCCAAGGCTCGGGAGAAGTTGGAGTGGGCCGCGCAGGACCAGTGTTGGGATGGGAGTGTAGGAGTAGTAACGGCCGCAATCCAGGTGCCTAGGATCTTGGCGGCATGGGCTTTGAAGTCAAGTAGGCCCATGCCACCATGATGTTGAGGGCCAAACATGACCTCTAGCCGTACTGGTGGAGGGCGGCCTGACCAAAGCCAACCTTGTAGCAAAGCATACAGGGATTTGAAGAAGCTTGGGGAGAAGGGGATGGCGTGGGCTCCAAACCAGACTTTGGATAGGAGCATAGAGTTGGCAAGAACAACCCTGCCAGTGAGGGTAGTAGGGTGGGCTCTGAGAGAGGCGATTCGCTTCGTCACGTTGTCCAGTATATGGCCCTCCATTACTGCTGACGCGTATCCTCCTGCCTCCAACCACACGCCCAGATGGCGTACCGGTCCTATGGTAGGTCGCGGCACAAAGGGGAGCACCAGTGGAGCGGTGTGTTTTAAGTTAGTAAGGCGTGGACTTGGGCGAGCAGCTGGGCTGGGTTGGGAACTACTTGCTGGGGCCAGCAGTTCTGAAACTAACCAAGGAGGATGATTTCGGTTTTGGAGGCGTTCAGTGCCGCGTTGCTTACCTGGGAATATTCCTGGATGAGGGCTTCAAGTGCGCGTGCATCTTTGTTATTAGACACCCCCACCACGCAATCATCTGCAAATGCCATCATCTTGACTGGGGTTTGGCCTGGCACATGGACCCCAGTGAGTTGGGCATTCACATTTTGCAGTATTGGGTCAAGGCTGAAGTTGTATAAGAGTGGGCTCAGGGGGTCCCCTTGTCGCAGGCCTCTTTGAGGATGGACTACTTCCATTAGGAAACCTGGGCCACGCACAGCCATTGTTGCAGATTCCGTGAGCAGCATCACCCAGTTAATGAAGCGGGGAGGTAGGCGGAATTGTTGGAGGCAGGCCCTAAGGTATTCCCAGTTTACTCTATCATAGGCCTTTTGTTGGTCCAAGAATACAATTGCCCCAGAGGCTGTGGACTGACACACATTAGCCACAGAGTGCACGTTATCCCAAATCACCTTCTGGGGATGAAACTGAATTGTTCTGGAGAGATGGTGGCAGATGCTACAGTCCCTAAAAGGTTAGCCATGATTTTTGTTAAAATTTTGGTGTCTGTGTTTGTTAGAGAAATGGGGCGCCAGTTGGCTAAGTCTAGCCTATCCCCTTTCTTGAAGAGTGTGACTGTAAAAGCCTCATGTCCTCCTGGTAGGAGGCGCGTTTCCAACAGGCTTTAGTTGAGTGAGGCTAGCAGCAATGGGGATATATATTTAAAATATTTTTTGTAGAACTCATATGGAATGCCATCTGGGCCTGGGCATTTTCGGTTTGGCGCACCACAAATGGTAGTCCATAATTCATTCGGAGTAATTAAATTCATTATTTCCGGGTATCAGAAAATGGTGCAGATATGAGCTCTGTCGAGAAATTCCGCCATTTTGGCCAGCTGAATTGGTTCAGCTCAGTATAACTTGGAGTGATATCTTTGCGTTTTGATTGCCACTTTGGCTGGTGTATCCACAATAGAATTATCTGATCTTCGCACCTGTGTGCAGGCCACGCTCTGGCGTGGTGTAAAAATTTTTTGAAGAAGTATGCGGTGCACTTGTCACCTTTAGTGATGCGTGTGGCCCTGTATTGGACACAAACCCGATGTTTGTGTTGCCTTTCAAGTGCGTTGAGGTGGGCTGCTGCCTCCACCCACTTCTGGCCCCATGCAGGGCTATATCCTGAGGCTGGAATGTTGGACTCCAAGTGGGTCAATTCCGCCAGTGCATGCGATATAACCACCAATGTGGCTCGAGAGCATCTGGATGAGAGATGGCGATAGTGGCGGATGGTGTCTTTTTTGAAAGTTGCCCATGTGGAAATGGGGTCCGCGCAAAATGGTGCAACAAACAATTTTGCCAAAGTTGCCTCTTCCACCCACGTGGAAAATCCTGGCGACGTGAGCTCTGGGGGGCGGATTTTGCACCAATGTGGGGCCTTTGCAACTGTGACAGTTAAGTGGTATGTTATTGAGACCAGTCGGTGGTCGGAGAATTCCATTTTCGTTGTTTTGAAGTGGGAGATGTGGGGTTGGAATTTCATGGCGCTAGAATAAGGTCAATGCGGGTCATGGACCTTAATTGGCCGTTGTAGAAGTGGGGATGCATCATGTTTTCGAGCAGTGGGGCATATCATGGCAGCGCATCCATTAACCCAAGGGTGGCTTTTAGAATGCGTAGTTCTATGTGACCCTGTGGGGCGTGGGGTGAGGGCGGCCACCGGTCCATTGGTGAGGTTAGCCAACAGTTCATGTCGCCAACTAGGAAAGAATTGGGGGGTAGCGGGAGGGATTTGACCAATGAGAAAAATTCTGACGCTCTTGCACACCATTTGGGGCATAAATGTTGACAATTGTGTGTGCAACATCAGCCCATGAGAAGGTGACAATGAGCACTCAGTCATTTAGGAATGTTTCTGAAGATGTAAATTTGAAAAATTGTTTTTCCAAATTTAGCACCCCACAGTGCTTCAACCAAAAGGATAGGGATGGTAGGAGCATTGTTTTCCAAGCATCCTTGGAACCTCGTGGACAGTGGGTTTCCTGGATGGCCAGGATATCCACGGGTAAATTATTTTGTAAAAACTCAGTTTCCTAGCCCGGGATGGGGAGGCCTTGAGTCCGGCGATATTCAGCATCCCTAGAGTGAAGGTTTCCCCCATCGCACCTTAGGTGCGAGGGGGTGGGGCCCCTGGCCCACCAGCCTCTTCCAGGTCCCCATGGGCTTTCACAGCAGCGTGGGTATTAGCAGCAACGCTATCAGGGTTTTTGTTAATTTTTGAGGAAAGAGTCACGTTGGCTTTGGCCTTCACTTTTTGTTTTCCTGACGTCGGACGAATTTTTTGCGGTGCGGATAAGTTTGGTGCACCGTCGAGTGGGGCAAAAAAAATTTTTTCAGTTGGGATAGGTCTAAGTCGGTTTTGACTGGGGCTTGGGTGCAGCGATTGGGTGAGATCAAATCTCCCATTGGATCCTCGGATTGAGTGGCCCATTCAGCTTGGGCCTCCCAAACTGATTGGGTGATGGATTCCCGAGTTGCTTCCGCCGCGAAGGTCTCCATGTCCTCCTGGCGTTGTGAGTATGGGATGGTGGTGGTGACCTTTGCCGCTTCCTTGGCCGCAGTCCTATGGGCCTGCTTGGCCTTCTTCCGCTCCTGTGGGGAGATGGGCTTTACCAATAGGTAGCAGCCTTGTGCTCCCCACGTGAAAGCCTCTTTGGTGCTTGCGGTTGGTTCGTAGTGCGCCTCTCCACTGGCCATGGCCACCGAGGGGTGCTCTTGGAATGTAACGCCCTCTTTGATGGGGCACACATGTGCCTTATGGCCAAACACGTCACAGTGGGTGCAAATGGGGGGCGCGCTGTCCACAGTTACTCGGAATGGGTGGATGGTGTGCCCTGCAATGTCAATAAAGGTGGAGTGCAGGATCTGGGTTAGGTCCTTCACAATCTCCTCAGTTGGGGTCAGAACTGTGATGGCTTTGCCGGTGCACAGGTGTGGCATCAGCGTGAAATGTTGCATTTCGAAAGATTGTATTTTGCCATATATGGCGAGACCATCTTTCAGGTGTTGCTCCAAAATGTCACGTTTTACTGTAGTAGGCAAAAAGTCAAACATGAGGAAAATTTGGTTTGATTTTGTCCATCTGGTGCGTTTAGTTTCGTTGACCTGTTGCCCTTTGGGGAGGTTGACCACTACGCGCACCGCTGCAGCCTCGTCTGCTGCTATTTTGCTTTCAAAACCTAGGTCCAGCCAATCGCGCAACATGGAGTGAGGTGCAACGTACACCGCGGTCGGGAAAATTTTGTGTACATCTTCACAAAATTTTTCCCATAGGGCCGTTTTTTGGATGTCCAGATACACACAGACTCTGAATTCCACCGATGAAAGTGGCTGGGAATGTGGCGTATTGATGTACTGGTTGCATTGTGCTTGCCACACGAGTATCTCCGGGGAAATTGTGACCGCCAGTTTTTTTAGATTTTTTTCTATTCCTCCGGATTCTCCGGGGCGTTTTCAAACGTTAGAGGCTGTGGGCCTTCCGCCTGCTCCTCTTGCCTTGCTTGCCCAACTGCTCCCAGACATGGGCGCAGACTAATCCCCTCTATGAGATTATCAAACTAGATTTAGTCTTGAATTGAATGGGTTGCAAAAGTGTTTGCAACGAGAAAGAAAAGTATAAAACTTATATATCTTGGGAACTAAAAGTCTGATCACAAAAATACAAAGTGCATTGTGATCCTCAGAACTAAATCTCTCGAATAACACCAATTCTGGGCACCAGAAGCATTTAGAAAATAATCACAACATTTGAACTCAAAAATCTGAAATGCCTTGACCTAAAGATCGCAATAAAACTTGAACCAAACTTTTAAAACCAAAAACTGGCAAATCTTATGCAGAGCATCAACAGGCCTATTGTTTTAGACTAAAATCAAAGAAATTGGCTGAGAATATTAGACAATGGCAACCATTTAAAGATTGACAATACCCCATCAGCGTCCAAGCAACCCACATCTCTGATACCTGGGTCATCCAGTGTGCCCCCAAAGCAACTCATATTGAGCGTACGGCTAGCTAGCAAGAAAACAGATAATGAGAACATTAATAACTTGCGCTTTGACAACATTTTTAACCAACCCTTCATTCCTTCCCAAAGCACAAGTCTGCCCATGATTCCATGTCTACTGGTAGTCCCACGACTACAAGGTTTAATTTTTAGCACTAGTGGTGCCCAACCTAAAAGTGGGAACCACCATGCATTTTTATTTGAAAATGGGCCAAATAAAGGAATTTAGAAATAAATTTTTTCTTAATATGAAATATAAGCTAACAGCCTAGGAAGCCATATCAGAAGGCGAGCAAGCTTTAAGGAAACTTTTTTCTGGCGCCCGCTTTAACTGGCAGACCTTAATGACAGCATTGGGGTGGGAGCATCAGCAATATGGGGCCTAAGGTGTTATAGTTGGGGGCTTTCTTCGTTAATGAGCCTGGCAGTGTCCATCGCCTCATTGTATTGAGCTAGTTGATGCTCAGTGAAAGTTCGTACAGCCAGCACACAAGTGAAAGACTTAATGTGCTGGTGGGTTTTGGGATAATTGGGGTTAAAAAGAGAAGTTTTGCCGCGTTAGTGCAAGTTCAGCTAGCACCAAAAGTGAACCCTCAAATTCATACATTGCATCCTCCTCAAAATCATGGGGGAAATTTGGGATGGGAATACCCTCAACAAGGGTTCCATCGCCCTATGGAGTTGTTGGCGGGGTAGGGCAGAGAAAAGCCTCTTTTAGTTCCTGATTTGTACATTTTAACCATAACCTAGTATACTCTATTGACACTTACAACTCATCCACTAAGAAAAAGATGAAGATTGCATCAAGTAACTAAGGGTAAACAGGAAAAAACCTTGTTTTGCATTAGACTTAAAGCTAATCTTTCTCTCACTGTCACCTTAGTCAACAATAAGTTCCACACAATTGATTAATACCCTAAGGCTTACTGCAAAGACATTCTTAATACTTACTTGCTGAGATCCTTTAGCCACTCCCAGGCTGATATAAGTTAAACAAGGATGAATACAACTTGCGCATCAAACAATTGACAGCTGAATGTCAAGGTCTACACAAACTCCAATCTACTGCTCAAGATCACATCATATTTCTTAAAGCTCAAGTCCAGGTTCCACAAGACAGCAACTACGCCTTGCAAAGACAGATGGACTCTTTGAATTCACCCTGAAGCTCTTTCCAGTAACTTTATAAGAAAACTTGGGAACTCATTCAGACCAAGTCAACTTAGCACTCGCCTCCATTCAATATGACTGCACTTTCAATACTACCAATCTTTGATGCTCCTGCTGCATATGCCTTGAGTGAATTGGTACCTCATTCAAACTCCTCTGACACTTATCGCAAATATGAAGAGCTAACTGAAAAGACTAAGACTCTTCCTACAGTTTTGGCTCCACCAAAGTAAACTCAATACCTTTGCTTATTGCTTCTATTATGATGCTCAAGTGCTATCAGATGCCAAGATGCTTACGCTTGATGAAGCAAACGCTAACATCCTAGCTGCAATTAAGCATAAAATTTGTATACCAGTACTTATCAAAGAAAGAAGTATTTTAGATCAATACATGACTCCTGGATTACCCTACAGAGGATTTCAATACACAAAGTCATAGTTATATGCAACCTCCTCAACGCCCTAAAGTAGCACCAGTCTCAAACCCCAGCGATAATATCTCAGGCCTAGCTTACCACTGTCATAACTTAAAATTCACTTGTGAACACCCAGTAAAAGATAGGTCAGCTTAGGGTTAGGTACCCCTAATGCAAACCAATTTTTGTACCTGATAGAGAATCTATTCCCATTTAGAAACCTAAGCCACAAATTTAGCAAAGACATCATAGCTGTCAAAGATCAATCAGAGACTTTGATGATTTTGCCTGAAAATCTGATGGCTTTATGGACTTGATAGGCAACATTAGAGACACCGTGGAAGAATACCAAATGGCCAATGCGAGCCTACTAACCTCCACTGATGGTTCTGAAGGGGATAAAAGGAGCCTTTTTAAAACACCATAAATCAAGCCTCTCAATACTAAGCTTTTCATATTACTCCATACAATTGGCTACACAGAGTGAAAACTTGGATATACCTGAACAATATACCATGCTAAATGCTGTATTGTTCATCAACTACTGGCTAACAAGCTAAAACTGAAATATTAACTGTATGCACACTATAACGCTCTTGCACTGCTAAGGCACAGTACATTTTTACACTCAATTTTAGTCTATACAACAAAAGAGTTGGTTTTAAGCAATCTCAGTATTATGAACCTCAATCTACCTCCCTTACTCAGCCAAAGCTTGACCTAAACTCAACAAGATTGTGGGAAGGATTCTTATTCTGGTTATACTATCCCATTATTCCTAGATGGGGTCTGTCAGATATTCCCATATCATTTCTAAAGTGATAGTATTAAAGCGTTAAACCACTAAATTAGATTCCATTTCCCTAAATACCTCAGAGAAATCATAATAATTAATAATTATATAATATATCTTAATACTAACATTAATTTAGGAACAGATTTCATGTTTGAACAAAACCTTTTATATGATTCAAGGGGTATTATGATCAATAATAATTCAACCCTGAATGATTATTTAATAAACGATGACATCTTTAATTTATAATTATAACTATGACAACTTCCTCATTTCCTAATGGCTAGGGGCTAAACTTAATGAGATGAAAATATTTTACCTATGGATGATTGGTTATCCCAAGAAGTTACCTTAAATTACAAACCTCATTTAAAATTATAACTGGCCTTAATTAAGGTTCCAATTAATCCAATTCACATGCAATGATCTGAACTTTAAACTTACTTTTCAATTTTTTAACTTGATTGAAACTTAAATATAACAATTGCAATTTATAACTGGATTATTGGATCAAAAATAAGTTGTTACGCATATCTGGAAGTATCTATGTCTCTAGAGTTACGTAACATCTATAAAGCAATGCGCTATTGGAAGAAGAAAGATGTGCCTCCCCTTCCATGTGTGACACCCCTATCTCATGGAAGGCATAGTGCTTTCTTTGACAAGAAGTTTTGTATCTCATTATATATTTATCCCTAAATTATTCTTTTTAGAGATTACTTTTTATACTGAAAATTATCTAAGTATTTTCTAATACATAAAAATATAACATATCCTTAATTATAGCCTACTTAATTTATTCCCTTTCCAACAAGAGGTAATAAGTGAAGCTAGAATGACAACTTTGGTCCCTCCTCTCTTAAGAAGTCGTGAAGTGTTAAACATACCATGCCTATCAAATTGTGGGAATTATATGTAACTAATTCGTACAACCCAACTAGTCAGAAATTTATATAATTTCACTGATTCAGAACAAAACATCAGAAAGCGAATTGCCTTTTCTAATCACCAACCATTACCATACCAGTAGATTTGGTGGCCACATGTATGATAAAAATATTTATTGGTAATTACATTGACAAATTGCCACAAATAATATGAGCCTTGAATGAAATGTGGGCCAAATTTCAAAAAAGGCGAACTATTAAAGTAAAAGGTTTAGTTTGACTACATAAACTGTCAGAAAAGCTGAACATCTTAATAAGCATATAATGCAGTAGGACATGAAGGACTACAAAAGACTTTTTATTTTATGAAGTTAAGATGTTTAGTAATTATTGGGACCACCTAGTGCTAAAAATGTTTAGTATGTATGCACTTTGACATTCCATAATTGATCTTGTGCACCACCAGTACAAAATGGAATAATAAATTTGTAAACAGACATTGTATCAACTGATAAAACTCATATTACTTGAGATAACATGCACATTCAAGATTTTAGCCTCCTGACACTGGCATGAACCTCTTTATTTTTATCAAGAATGGCATAAACCACCTGATAAAAGGCACAAAGTAAGAGTTATACGTCACCTAGGCGGTGTGATCATGAAAAATTCACTGTATAGAACATTTTGACCAAAAGTTCCCCAGTTCATTATTGTAAGACAATTATAAGTCCAATATTGCAATAAGAGCGTTTTTGGATGCAAATAATTTTAACGTTGGCCAAAAGACCCTGGCAGATTCTTAGTAGAGCTCCTTGCAAAGAGTAATAATTTTATTTTACTTCTCATCCAGATAGCATGAGTTTGGGTAGTCAGATTGCACTGACCATGCGGTGAAACAGGGTAGTCCATTTGAGGTTCCTCTGAAGCCCAGTTATAGTTTAATTCACCCACATTGGTGGATACGCCCCCTTTTATAGGGTTAAAGAGAAGTCCTGAAAGGTGCAAAAATATTCCCACCCTATGATTGGTTCAAATCTAATAATTGCTTACCTCACAAATTTGTCCTGCCATCATCCCTCCATTGGCCATTCCATCAAAGCAGGGTGAGAATTGGGAGCTTTGATAGGGCAAAACCCAATATTTCTTAATTTGGCTATCCCTAGCTTAATCCAAATTTTGCGCGTATTCACTTCAAGCCTTAATATTGTTTTTAATACAAAGCATTGAGATATCAAGAATGGTCTCACTATTCAACCCCTGAGATCAAGTAATAAAATCCATTCAAAATATAGTTTTTTTAGTATTATAAATTCTCATATTTTTTGGTAAGCAGTTTAAAGTCATCTAAAGCCAGTTATTCCTGCAGGTAAGAGTATTAACTCTTTACCTACCATATTTGTTGAGATTCAGGTGTAAGAAGCACCAGCAAGCATAAGCCCTGCCTGTATTTTAACAAGCGGTGCTCACTACAGGGGCTGTACACCACAAAAACGTTAAAAAAGGGAGGTTGGTGGGGAAAGTGACCCTCATAATCTCACCACTGCATCTCAACTAAGGCTATCTTTAGAGCAAAAACTAGCCAGTACTTTGTCTCTCCTAAAAAAGACTTGATCAGCAACTCTTCTCATAGCCCTTATGGGACCTCCCCTATCATTCATATACCCCTCTCCAAGATAAGTTTACACCTGGTAAGGGCAGTTTTTCCTCCTTCCTGTATGTTTATAATCAGTAATGGAAGGAGCGACTGACCAGCAAAAACTCAAGCACATCCTCCCCTGCTTGAGTCATATGGCTCAAGAAAATGGTTTCTGACATGGTCAACTTCAGCACCTGAGCAGAGGCTAAGCTAACGCTTATTGAGGAATTTGGCTCCACATAGAGCTTACAAATGCAAAGACAGGCCGAATTGTGCTTAGTGTACAAGAAGGAGAGTCAGACACCTCTTTTGTTGAGCAATTCTATAGCTAAGCTCAACCTCTGTTCTTAGCCAATATACTACATCTAGATGACGCTATTTCTGCTACCTAGGCTGGCTTGACGCCGCATCCCACTTTGGTGGTGCATATCTCTTCTGTAAAACGCTCCTTCCAACATATACATGATAATAAGGAGTCTCTATTTGTGGTGGACAACTTTTATTAATGCGATGCTATGCCAGGAGCTCTAAATCAAGAATCCACTTCAACCACTCCAGCCTCTTCTATTGCTGTCTCTTTTTGAAAATATGCTCCTGAGAAGCTGCAGCAACAAGAGGATCTCCTCCACATGCAAATAGGCAGATGTTACTAACGTTGACAAGGCAATGCTCCCCTCCATCTTTAGCTCCTAAAGTTCAGCCGATGGAGTTAGCTATCACTTTGCCTTTCTCCCCTCCGTTGTCAGAGCGACCTTCCAAAGTGCCTCAATTGTCATGTCCCACAAAAGGCGCTATATTTATCCCCCTTAGCCTCTCCTCTGGCTATCACTAGTTCAAAACCTATGACCATGGGTCAGCCCAAGCCTACTACTTCAAAGGACAAATGTAGAGCTGTGCCAATTACAGCGCCTCCTCCCATAGCTAGTAGGGTAGATGAGCGCTCCCAGGGCCTCTTCTGCAGCAAAGAAAGCCCTGAACGTACTTCACAGCCAATTAATTCCCTGGCGTGCATCAATAACCCCTCTGATGACAAAACTGATGGGAGTTATGAAGATGTTAATCATTATATTTTAGGAGCCCAGGTGATCTGGAGGTACCCAACAGGCTGAACCCTGAGATTGGATATGGCTAGTATAACCCGCAGAACTTATTTTAATCAAGTGCTGAGGGGTCTAGAGGTTATTTGATACTGCCTGTGATGTCAACCATCTCATTGTCACGCTGATCTGATCCATTAGAGTGTGCATACCCTGCAGTCTATCCACAAAAATACCCTGAAAATTGCCAAACGATTTGCTTCCACTCTCCATCTAAAGGAGGGGTCCTCGCTCTTCCCCCCAACCTGGGTTAACTTTAACTAATGTGGGGTTGTTGTCAAATGAGTATGTTTCATAGCTATCCTTGACACTGGATCCCCCATAAACGTTGTGTCATATAAATTTAGGAAAAATTAAGTTAGCCCCTGGCATCGACTAACATGAGTTTTGTTACTGCTGGTCCAAAAATACTCGTGCTATTGGTGCCTACTTATCTTTAACCATTCATTTGGGAAACACCTCTTATCAGCTTCAGTGGTGGCTTTAGCCAACAAAGTATATCTATGATATGCTCATAGGTACAAAATTTGTACAAGTATGACAGGATTATTGGCCTGTAACAGGGCTATTTTTTCATTTTGAACTATGAGGTTCCCCTGAATCTGGCTGACAATGAGCTGAATAAAAAGGAATATGCTTGCACAGTTGAGTAATCACCTCCGCCTTATCCCTTATTACATAACGGCGGGGCAGAATACAAAGAAGTGCCTAAATCAGTGTTTTGCTAGAGTGTATTCCCTTCTAAGCGGCTGAAGATGTTTTAAATAAGGCGAGTGAACAACTGGTGATTGACACTAAGATTTCCTTATAAACATAAATAACTGTCTACTACACATCATTAGTGTTGATCAAGTTAGCCCTTTAGCGCCCAGTTTATTTCCAGGCGTACTAGACCCTGCCTATCAAAGCCCTATCAATTACCTGTTAGGAAATCTTACCAGAAAATTCTGGTTGTTAAAAGCATCTGAAGATTAGAAGAGGCTTGCTGATTCCCACTGAGGATACCTAAGTAAGTTAACTGTATTGAGTCTATGGCGGATATGCGCTTATCTGGAGACCAATCTTTATGTACACTGCCCATTGTTCATATTTTGATGAATTAACACCCGCTGATCTTGACAAAGTCCACACTCTACTAGAGGCCTATAGCGACATCTTCTCAAATTAGGATAATGACTACGGGCACATGAAGGGCTGGAATCATACCATTGACGTTAGTGATACTCGCCCTATCTGATTTAAAACCTACCACAAATCCAAAGTTGAAAAGCTACAGATGCGGACAGAGCTCAAACAGTTGCTGTACGCTGGGTTGTTGTTGCCGTCCTAAAGCCCTTGATTGTCCCCTCTTCTACTAATAAAGATGAAAATGGATATCTTTGTTTAGTTATAGACTACTGCAAACTGAGCAACCTCACCAATAAAGATAGTTACCCTATCCCACGTATTGATGAAGCTATGGCCCAACTCTCTGGATCCAAGTTCTTTTCCGGTAAGGACTTGGCCAAAGGGTATTGGCAAATAATTTTACTCCCCAAGACCAAGAAAAAGCGCTTTTAACTGCAGCGAAGGCTTGTTCCAACCCACTTGGCTACCTCAGGGGTTGTGCAATGCACCTGCAAATTTCAGCGTCTGATGTTCCACGTTCTCCAAAATCTTAAAGAGAGTTGTGTGATCATCTGTCGATGGTACCACAGTTATTTCCCAAACTTTTAATGAACGCCTTCTGCAATCAAATGAAGTATTCCAGCCTTATGGGAGCTAACATTAAACTGAAGCCCTCCAAATGAAGTTCTTCTAGAAGAAGCTTGATTTCCTTGGGCACAAAATATTCCAAGATGGGACTAACCCTTTCAAGACAAGGTTGAAGCAATTTCCAAATTGCCTGCGCCTAAAACCCTTCGTAAAATTAAGGTAATTTGAGCATGATGGGTAATGCTATCAATTCATCCCAAGATTCGCCCAGCTCAATGAGCCCCTCATCCGCCTCTTGGCTAAAAAAACTCCTTTCTATTGAAGTATTGAACAAAAAGACGCATTTTTGACCCTGAAGGAGCTATTGCAACAAATGCCTATCCACTGCCACCCTGACTAGGCAAGCCTTTCATGTTGTTTACTGATGCCTCCAATTGTCAGACATTTGCCCTCTCAGCTGCAGAGGAAGAATGTCTTGGGTCGAGATCACTGAAATGAGGGACTGTCAGCCATTAACAAGTTTCTGATGACCCTAAATGTGATTTTAATGATATTAAAGATCTTGGGGAGATCAGCCAAAAGACCCTGGCCGATTCTCAGTGGAACCCCGTTAATTGGGGTAACACCAGTTTGAAACCTACATGGGCACTAGCTATAGTTGAACGATCAGATTTTGCCAAACGCACAATAGACTTCAGGGCAACCAGCGGAAGGTACTCCCCCAACCATCACCAAGTCCTTCACAACACCTGTGTGGGGCCGCCCCCTTTTATAGGCGTGGTGGAGGCCCCCTGAGGTGAAAGTAATTTCTCTAGTAGTGATTGGTTGTGGTACATCAAAACCTTACACATGGGTACATCCTTCCCCAAACCCCCAATTTTAGATTTCCAAAACAGTAACTCACATCTCCCTTGATCTGATAGGAGAGTTTCTCATATTTACTAATTCAGAATGCATAACAGCTATCGCAAAATTATCCTCAAATTCTCTCTGACCCTTGAAATCCATATAGGTACTAATTGTCAAATATTGGGGAGAGATCGCTTATTGTTTACCCCCATGCTTTTAATAAAATCCATAAAACCCAAAATTTTATATTAGCGCTTATTATTAAATTTTAAAAAACTCTTTGTGGGATCCAGCGGTGTAGCACCAGCGAGCACAATAAGGCTTGATTTCTACAAAATTGTGCTCACTACAGGGGATCCCTGTACACCAAAACTCGTTTCTCTTGAAAAGCATCTTACCAGCACTTTTTCCACCTTGAGGAGCTTGAACAACGCCCTTATAAACTCCCCATTAAGGACAAGTTCAACCCTGGTGAAGGGAGCATTGATACCTTCTTATACATTTATGAAGCTGCTATAGATGGTGCCACAGACAAGCAAAAAGTCTGACACATTCTTCCTTGTTTAAGCTGCTTAGCACAAGAGATGGTTGTACCCAACCTGAACCCTGGGTACACCTGGACAGAGGTGAAGGAGACTCTTTTGGCCAAATTTGGATTAAAGCAGAGCCTACATAGGGAAAAACAGACCTTTACACGCCTTAGTTTATATGAGGGTAAATCATTTATTACCTTTGCTGAACAGTTTTACCTCTCTGCGCAAAGGTTGTCCGCCTCCAACCTGCTCACCCTTTACGATGCTATAGCTGCCCTGTTATCTGGGTTAACTTTTCAACTCTCTCTAGCAAGACATATCACTCATTGATATGCTACTTTATGAATATCCGCGATATAAAGGAGGCTTTGTTAGATGTGGCTGAACTACATGTATGTGCCACACCACATGAAGATGAGGTGACAACCTTGGATCTAACCATCGAGGGGTATCCATCTGTTGAACATTTAGGAGTGAGGCCACCTGTGCCTATCCTTCCTGCTAAACCTGCTCCCTCAATGCGACTTAAAAAGATTATCACTCCTTCCAATGAATCAAAGCCCTGTAAGGTTGAAACTACCATACGCCCGCACAAGCTCACTAATGCCTCTGTGCTTTTTCTTCCATCCAAGCTGGAAAATGCGTCTACTAAGGCTACCCAATCTTCTGTAGCCATCTTTCTTACTTCCATTGCGGCTTTGCCCATTGTTGAGAATACCCCTGGGGAGGATTCTGAGGGGGTTAAGATGATGAGGGATACTATATTTTGGGAGCACCCATGGAACTAGATGTTCCTGATCATTTAAACGCCGGAGGAGTCATTTTTACCACCATACCTGGGGGAACGTACCTCAGCCAAATTTTAGGATAACTCAAAGTTATTGATACTTTTTTTTTTAGTACTAGATGGTCTCAAAAAGTTATTGATACTTCCAGAGATGGAAATTAATTTTAGCTAGCTTGATTAAACCTCTTCAGCAGGCCAGCTCATGAAAACCATTATGGATAATTATCCTGAGACTGCTTGCAAATTAACCTCCACTTTTTGGCTTAAGGAGATCTTAGCTTTGGCAACTAACTTTGGAGGAACCCTCACAAAAGTTAAAGTGTTTATACAAGAAGTCCAAATTCTGGCCATCTTGGATACTGGGTACCCAGTTAACGTGATCTCCACAAAGCTTATTATAATATAAAGCTAGCGCCTGACTTGGAGTACACACAAGAATTTGGAACCACTGGCCCACATAATACCTGTACAATTGGGGTATACTTTTCCCTTCCCATTCGAATTAGGAAGCTGATCCTATCAGCCCCTGCTGTGGCTTTGGACAATAATGCCTATGATATGCTCATTGGCACCCGCTTTATGATTAAATATGAGGGATAATCAACTTGAAGCAAGGTTTTCTATTGTTGCTCAACTATGATGTCCCTTTAGTCCTTTCAATAAAGAGCCCCACAAGCATGAATACTCTTGCCTGATCAAATACCCTTTCTCAGCAATGACTTTATATTATTTCACCTTGGGACACCAAAATAAGAAATTGCCTGATTCAATGAATGCAAGGGATGACATCCCTTTCTATGCTGCAGATGAGGTATTAATTAAACCTGGTGAACAACGCGCGGTTGACACTAAAATCACTATACAAATCCCACACCACTGCTTGTTGCATATTACAAGTCTGGAGGGCGTTAGCCCCTTGGAGCCTAGGGTACTGCCTGGGATATTGGACCCAGCCTACCAGAGGCCTATTACCCTTTTGCTGGGAAACATCACTGGAAAAGACTTGATTATTTGAAAGGACCAGGAGATTGGCAGAGGTTTTCTACTTCCAGTAGAAGATATTGAAAGTATCCACCCCATTGGCTCTATGGTGTATTTGAAGTTGCCTATGGATAACCTGGTTTGCACTATACCTAATGTACATATTTCAGATGAATTAACCCCAGTTAAATTGAAAAAAATTTTAAACTTTACTAGATAAATATAGCGACATCTTTTCTAAATCAGACCATGACTATGGTCACATGAAAACTGGTGTCACTTCATCGATGTGGGTGATGCCTTCCCTATTCAGTCAAACCCTTAACATAAGTCAAAAGGTGGAAGAAGAGCAAATGAGGGTGGAGCTCCAGCAATTGCTAGATGCAGGGCTGCAAGTACCTTCACAAAGCCCCTGGTTCCCCCTGTTTCTTATTAAGAATAATAACGGAGGTCATTGGATCATTATGGACTACTGAAAATTAAGTAATCTCACAAAAAAGGATAGTTATCTTATCCCTGCATTGATGAAGCCCTGGCCTAACTCTCTGGCTCTAACCTCTTCTCCACCATGGACTTGGCTAACGGCTATTGGAAAATGGACCTTTCCCTTGAAGATCAGGAGAAAAGTGCTCTCATTTATAATGAGGGTCTACTAATCAGCCCAATTACCGCAAGGGTTGTGTAACACACCTGCATCTTTTCAGCGGGCAATGGACCATATTTTGCGGGACCTGAAGTTAATCTGTGTCATTGTATATCTTGATGATATCGCACTGTTCTCATGAATCCTCAAATGAACATCTTGATTATTTGAAGGAGGTGTCTCAAAAATTTAAGCAAGTCATATAACAAGTTGAAGCCTTCAAAATGTACCTTCTTCCAAAAAAATTGAATTTCCTTGGACACTCAAAATCCCAAAAAGGAATACAACCCATGTTAGAAAAGTTTGAAGCAAGTTCAAAGATTCCTCTCCCTAAGAATCTAAGGGATATTCAGGAATTTCTAGAGATGATGGGTAGTACCATCAATTATCCCAAAATTTGCCCAGCTCAGCAAACCACTCGTTCATCATTGACTAACAACACCCCTTTCTATTGTTGTGCTGAACAGAAGGCCGCTTTCAAGACGTTGAAACAACTGTTACAATAACGTCCTATCCTGAGACACCCTGACTACAATAAACCTTTTATCCTGTTTACCGATGCTTCAGACTATGCCGTTGGGGTCATCTACCCCAATTAGGTGAAAATGGTGTAGATCATCCAGTATCATATTTTAGTAAGATGCTGTCAAAAGCGGTACGAAATTATAGTGTAACTGGGAAATAGTGCCTAGCTGTGCTGTTAGCTGTGAAGCACTTTCGCCCTTTTTTATATGGGACCGCCTTCACTGTGGTTATAGAACACGCTTCATTAAAATGGTTACAAAACATGAAGGAACCTACTGGCCGGTTAGCTCATCAGTCTCTAAAGCTCCAGCCTTACAATATGAAGATTGAACACCGTGCTGGGACCTGCCACTTAAATGTTGATGGGTTGAAGAGGCTTCCAGTTCTTCATTTGGATAACAGTGTGGCGGAGAGGTTACATGATCTATTAATGACCCCAAATGAATGGGAGGATGAGGATGAGCCTGTTCAGAAGATTTCATCCTGGCACTCCCATGACACTAAAGTGGAGGATGGGATGTTGTATAAACTGGGGAGCAAAGTGGCTGCCTTACCTTTGGCTCTTGGAACGCGTACAAGCTAACACAGAAGCTCACTCTACCTTAGGGCATGGAGAGGCAAAGAAAAAATTTTAGTAGATCAAGGATTGGTACTATTGGGATGGTATGATGGAATCTATCATTGATGTCTTGGATGCTTGCCTGACATGTAAGAAGCAATCCAGTTTCAAGACTAGATACCAGTATCAACCAAATACCCCCAGCAACCGATCCACACCATCTGTTTGGATGTAGAAGTGTAAGTCCCAGGGAACGTCCCTGGTGGTTGATTGGGCCATTTTCACGTTCCCAAGTAGGAAGACACCAAAGAGGTTGGCGGTACCTCTTGTTACTCAGGGCGATCTCGCTCAAATAGTAGATGAGTGGTGGGTAACAGCTCTTCCGCTTTGGATCCCACCCCCAGTACCCACGCTCACCTCAGCAGAACTGTTATGTAGAATTAGCGAAATATGCACTGAGATTGTCAAATTGAAATCAGTAGGATCTAATTTGGGGGGCAATCTGGCTGATGCTCGGATCTCAAATGGCTGGAAAGGCATGAAGACTGAGGTATCAGCCAGAACGCCCAACAGTTCCAATTTGATTAATATGTCAATTGAACAAATCACCTTCCTTCCAAAGTTGTTGAGGATCATCCTTGACAATCAGGCTATATCATCAGGCGCCATCAATGAGGTTTTGAAGCCCCCTGTCAGCAATTCAGGCATTGCAGCCAATGTGATGCCATTGACTGAATGAATGGCCCAGCGACCAAGCGCAGGCAGGTTGGGCATCCCAAACCCATTCCCAGCCAAATGGACCTGCCCCAATGTGGGGTGGCCTTGGGGGATTCCCTCGCTCATCAGGCTAAATGCCATCACACTAACCATCAGAAATGTAGCTGAGCCTCAGTTTGGATGTTCGAGGTCAAACTGATAGTGACTCAGTCTACTGCCAAATTTTTGATGTCAGTTCCCAAGGAACAAACCCTCCCATTCCCAATTAATTCGCCGGTTAGGTTGAAATTGAGTGTCCTAATCCTGGCTTATCACTGCCCCAATCAACCACTAATAATCAGTTGCATAGAACAGAGAAAATTGTTGGTCGATTCTCTTCCTTTTCCTTTAATAAAAAATTTTTGCCAAAAAATCAAAACAAATTTTTTATCTGTATTATTCCTTCTGACCGCATCTCTGATGGCGTTTCCCTGGTGGCCTGTTGGTTTGTATACCGGATGGGCTCTACGAGTACTCTTGCTCACTATGGCCCCCTCTGTCATCGATTGGATTCAGCGAGTCCAATATTTTTCGCACTACAACACTGTTATCACAAACTTCCAGTACCAGTACACGGGCATCTTGTGGCCTTACGTCCACCAGATGCAAGAGAGAATCTATCTCCTTGCCGCCCCAGTTGAAATGACCCCATATGCGAGGAACTCATTGAAACTATCTGGTAATCCCACCCCCTGCAGCAAGGCCCCCTGAGTCAGGAGTGAGTTCATTGTGGTTCATCGTCAGGATCATACTCACGGTTGTGCTGCACCAACAATTCGTCATTTCCCAATGCACAGCTCCATATAAAGTCATTTGGTAGGCAATGCCTCTGGCATTCTGGCTTGCTTTTTGGATGCTTACGCATCCCAACTGGCAGGCCAGTCTAAACTTCTTCTGCCATTTCCATGACAATAAGGCTCCTTCCTCAGACTACTAGTGGAACAAGTTTATTCTAGTAGTTATTGATCATTTCACCAAGTGGGTGGAAGCGGTAGCTTATCCTGCTCAAATGGCCAAGGCCACTGCCACCTTTTACATCAATACATCTTCTCTTGACATGGCTGCTCCAAGTATCACACTGCGATAATGGTAAGAACTTCACCTCCAGAGTAGTAAAAATCCTGGCCACATCCATGGGGCCCAACAACTTTTCTTGGCTCCATATAATCCCTCTACCAACGGAACTGTGGAGAGAGCAAATGATACCCTGGTATCCATCCTACAAAATGGTCTCTTCTGATCCACTTCAATTGGATCAATACTTACCCAGTGACATCATGGCCTATAAGATTAGTTATCTTTGGGTATTGAAAATATCCCTATCCCATGTCTTATATGGGCGAGAACAAAGAATTCCTGCTCTATTAGTAAAAGATATATCATCTTCTAGAGTTGAGGAGCCTGAGAGAGTTATGAGACGAATAATCAACGCATCTTTCAGCTCCAATCAGAGGCAGAGACTGACTTATCCAATACGGTGACTAAGAGCAGGCAGGCATCTAATGAGCTCAGAACTCCCCTACTTACATTCCAAGTATCTGACATGGTATTATATTACCATAACCGCATCACTCCTAGAAGCAGTAAGCTTGGATCAATCTGGGAGGGTCCCTTCACCATCACCTACAAGAGAGGTAATAGATTTTCTATAAAATCGCTAGCTACTGGAATTACCATCAATTGTGTACATGGCTGCTTCCTTCAGCTTTATTCTCCCCTCACCATTCTTGAGGGAGGTGATGCGTGATATTTGCCCTCTCAGCTGCAGAGGAAGACTGTCTTGGGTCGAGATCAGCTGTAATGAGGGACTGTCAGCCACTTATGAGTTTCCAATGACCTAAAATGAAATTTTAATGATATTAAAGATCTTGGGGAGATCAGCCAAAAGACCCTGACCGATTCTCAGTGGAACCCCGTTAATTGGGGTAACACCAGTTTGAAACCTACATGGGCACTAGCTATAGTTGAATGATCAGATTTTGCCAAACGCTCAACAGACTTCAGGGCAACCAGCGGAAGGTACTCCCCCAACCATCACCAAGTCCTTCACAACACCTGTTTGGGGCCACCCCTTTTATAGGCGTGGTGGAGGCCCCCTGAGGTGAAAGTAATTTCTCTAGTAGTGATTGGTTGTGGTACATCAAAACCTTGCCACATGGGTACATCATTCCCCAAACCCCCAATTTTAGATTTCCAAAACAGTAACTCACATCTCCCTTGATCTGATAGGAGAGTTTCTCATATTTACTAATTCAGAATGCATAACAGCTATCACAAAATTATCCTCAAATTCTCTCTGACCCTTGAAATCCATATAGGTACTAATTGTCAAATATTAGGGAGAGATCGCTTATTGTTTACCCCCATGCTATTAATAAAATCCATAAAAAACCCTTATTTAATATTAGCGCTTATTATTAAATTTTATTAAAACTCTTTATGAGATCCAGCAGAGTAGCACTAGCGAGTACAATAAGGCTTGATTCCTAAACTGATTATGCCATTGGTGCTATCTTGGCTCAATTGGATGAGTGTGGAGTTGATCATCCTGTGTCCTACTTCAGCAAAATGCTTATAAAGGCTAAACGTAACTATAGCGTCACTGAGAAGTAATACCTCGTTGTCTTACTTGCTGTCAAATATTACCATCCTTTATTATATGGGACCTCAATTAAATTGATCACTGATCACACCTCTCTAAAGTGGTTGCAGAATAAAGTTACCACTGGGTGGTTGGCTCGCTATGCTCTGAAGCTCCAGCACTAAACTAATATCATTTAGCACCAAACTGGGAACGCCACAAGAACGTTGATGGGTTGACGTGGCTGTCTGTTCTTAGACAATAGTGAAGCTGAGATGATACTTGATCTTCTAATGACACTTGACTCATGGGATGATGAAGATGAACCAGTACAAAAGATGCTAGCTCAGCACTTCCGTGACACCAAGGTGGTGAGTGGGAATTTATACAAGAAAGCAGGGGTGAACTGGTTATACTATCTCCAGCCATCAGAGTGAGTACCTGTGATTCTAGAGTTTCACACTATCATGGGCCATGGCGGAGTTTGCAAAAACCTATGAGTGGTTAAAAAAGCGATATAAACTGGGAAGGCATCATAGAGACCATAGCTGAAGTCCTGGATGCCTTTCTGACCTGTAAAGAGCAATCCAGCTACAGGACCCGGTATAAGAACCAATAAACTACGCCCCAACAACCCTTCCACACTATAAGATTGAAAATGGCAGATCCTATACCTCAGACTGCCGGTGTAACTGTTACATCCTAGAGGAATTGATCATTCTACTAAATGGGTTGAGCTGTTTCTCTCCACGCTCAGACTGCTAAAGCCACTGCCACCTTCTTACACCAGTATATCTTCACCCTGCATGGATGTCCTCAGGGCCTCCAATGTGTCAATGGGAATAATTTTACCTCTAGAGTGGTAAAGCTCCTTGCCACCTCCATGGAAGCACAACTCTTCTCATACCCCTATAACCCAACCACAAATGGTGCTGTAGAAAGAGTTAACAGAACTGTTGTCTCTATACTCCGCAAAATAGCCAATTTAAACCCTCTTCACTGGGATCTCTACATACCCAATGCCCTTCATAGCCAATCATACTAGTTACTATCACATCCTTAAGATGTCCAATTTCCATGTGTTGTATGGATGAGAACCTGGGGTACCAGCTCTACTGACCAAAAAATTTTCTCTGAAAGAACTGACCCTGAGCAAGCCAAGAAAAAGTTGGCCCAGCACATCATTTAACTACAAGCAGAGGGTGTTACTTAATTGACAAAGACTATCACAAAAAAAGGTCAAGCAGCTAAGGATCCCCGGGACCCTCTCCTTTCCTACAAAATATCAGAATTGGTGTTGTATTATCACAATTGCATCACTCCTAGAAGTAAGAAGCTCGGGTAGATCTGGGAAGGACCCTTTGTAGTCATGTATAAATGAGGGGATGGGTACTCTATTAGATCACTTGCTTTTAAAGTCACTTTCGACTGGGTCCATGGACTGTTCTTGCGCCTGTATTCACTCCTAACACTCTTGAAGGGGTAAAGTCGGAAAATTACAAGTCATATTGTGATAAGAGCATTTTAGATGTAAATAACGATAATATTGTCCAAAAGACCCTGGTCAATTATTGTGGAACCCCTTGAGTCAGGGTAATAATTTTTTTGCTTCTTGGCCAGGTAGCACAAGTGTGGGTAGTCAGATTGCACCGACCATGTGGCAGAATTGGTGAAGTCCATCTGAGGTTCCACCACAGACCACTTACAGTTTACTACACACATAGGCGGAGACCACCCCTTTTATAGGGTTAAAGAGGAGTCCTGCAAGGTGCAAATATATTCCCACCCAATGATTGGTTCAAATATATTAATTTCTTACCTCACAGATTTGTCCTGCCATCAACCCTCCATTGGGCATAGCATTAAAATGACTTAAGTCTCAGTAGCTCTGATAGGTCAAATAAAGTATTCCCTAATTTGACTTTCCTAGCCTAATCCAAATTTCGTGCCTTATCCACTTAAAGCCTAAACAAGAATTAAATACTAAGCATTGAGATATTGAGAGGGCTTTCTTTTTGATCCTCAAAAACAACTTAATAAAAACCGTATAAAATACAGCTTTTTAGTATTATAAAATTCTCATATTTTAGTTTTAAGTGGTCTAAAATCGCCTAAAACCAATTATTCCCTCAGTTAAGAGTATTAACTCTTACTGGAAAATTTTTTTGTAAATCTAGGAGTAAGAAGAACTTGCAAGCATAAACCCCGCTTGAATTCCAGCAAAAGTCACCAACAACGGCACCAAATTGACCTCATATGTCTTTTTTAAGTTATACTAACTTATGGACATACACAGTGATTTATAACTCTCTTTTATCTCATGTTAAACAAAGCCTCTAAATTTGTTAGCAGCACTCTGATAAATATTCTTGATTGATTTCAATGGACTTCACATCAGATTGGAGTATGCTCCAACCCACTGTCATATCTGAATAGATACTATTCTACACATAAATGTTGAAGAGAACATTACGGCTGCTTTATAAGAGATGCCCAGCCTTGCACCCTGATTTACTCTTTGATGGAAGACACCGCTGGTATAGACCCAACCGCCATTTGTTAAACCTGAATTCTACATCTATTAATCATTAAACTGATGCTTATGCTACCACCCTAGAATTTAATATCAGGGATCACAAAGTGGATATACCTTGATATACCAAACTGCCACTGTTTGATGTTGGTGATCAAGTGTTCCACAACAAACATGACTTCAAGAAAATATGAAAAATTTATAATTGCATGAGTAGGCTTCTTTAAGTTATAGAGAAGCCATACATAAATAGATACATCTTGAAGAATGTCAGATAGGTGCATCATTACCAGAGTCCATGCAACATTACTTTTGCTTATAAGCTTACTTAAAAAGAACGAAATGTTCTTTTAAAAAAATAATCTTTATCCTTAGCTTTATCCTTAACCTTATCCTTATCTTTAACTATATTTTGTTATTTGGGATTTCTCTTTTGCTTTGACACTTATTAATCATATCTGAAACTCTATTTAAAGTTTTTTATGCTCAATCTGCCTTTTTGTCCATGTTGCTTCAAGCCCATGTTAATCAGATTGATGACTGCTGCTCCCATATGGGGCGGAGGTGCACTGCCTCCTGGCATCTATAGGCTACCACCAAAACATACATGGGCTGGCCCAACTATCCCCACAAGTACTTTTACACACTACATCCCGCCTCATGACCTAGCTCACATTTTTGCACACTCCCATGCGGTGCTTATAAATTTCACTTGGTGCTCTCTTGGACCAACCTGCAATTCAGTCTTTGTTCAATTATGGAAACCTCTTCCCCTATGCGAGTGTGGCCATCATTGAGATGGCCACAGAAGATTATGGACCTGCCAGATTCATAGATTTCCGTCCATTCAAGAGATTTAGACGGCATCTATTTTTGTGAGCCCATGCCATGACAGCAGCACAGCTGCCTTATAAAAATAAAAATAATCCAATCATATTATTTGAAATCACTTGTCAGAAAAGGCTACACTTGTGGTCCAATTTGCGGCTTGTCAACCCACCTTCCCAAAACGCCTCTTCCATGAACTCATGAAGGGATTACTGCCTATGGCACTGACTGTGTTGCAGCTCATGGTCCTCAGTGGCACCGATTATCTCACTGTTCTCATAATTTGTGACAATCCACTAGTTCTGTTTGAACCTACCAAACGATACCCTCCTACTCCATTATAAGATCCACCTCCAATCATCCCTTCTACATTTATCAAAAATGGTCATACCATCTGTCTCTTGTGCTTTAAACTTAATCACTTTAAGTGCAAAATGACCAACAGTTTCCATGGAAGCTTCTTCCGTCACTTCTACCTCTAGTGTCAATTTCATCACTGTTGTAAATAGGTTTTTTGAATGTAGATCAATTCTCCACCCACACTTATCCTCTGAGTGCGCTGCTTTTACCACTTTTCCAAATTAAGGTTTGAACGTAATAATTATCCCTGAACAGATGGAATCTCTAGTTCCAGTGGAATTTCCAGGGTCTATTGTGCGCGGCCAATCAGCATCTGCCACACAACCATTTCCTGTCGCTGGCCCAGTGCTGGACTTATTTAATCCATTTGAGGTTCTCAAAAATGGATCAACAAATAAAACTGAACCTACAGAATCAAACCTGACTTTAACAGGCTGGAATTTTTCACCCAACCCCCCAATTTTGACTCCATGCCACCATTTTCATCCTTGTAATGGGTTTCCAATTTATAAAAAACATTCATCAAAATCTGTCTTAGCAGCCTCTGCCCCATCAACTCCACCTCCACCAAGACCTCCATATGGTGATCAAGCCACATTGTTAGGGTATTCCAATTCTGGATTTTTTTCAATGATTTCCATGATGAACTTAAGTAAAATATTGAAGAACTCACATTTGCAGTAGGCTGTGCATGTGTCGATGTGGCGAGATCATCACTCTATGACCCTAACTACCCACAAACCCATCAATGCATCAGATTATTCACTTGTGAGCCCTTACTCATCATCTTTACTGAACACCAGATCACTCAATATGTTGAGGTAATGCATGCTGCTGGACTCATTTACAAGAACCTTCACCTTTTTCTCCTTCTGCCCCACGCCGCTGATGCTCCAATTCCCCTTTTTTCCCACATTTTCCCACCACCTGAAGAAATTGGCATTAGATAAAAATTCCCCCAACTTCTATTCCCCTTCTGGTATGGATGCTTAGGCCAATGCCGCGGCACCATGTTAGGAGTTATTTATTTTATTTAATGATCTTTTTTGCACAACAAAAAATTGCATGGAGGAACCCCCTCTTGGGTTGGGAACCACTATTGATAAAAAATATTTTTGGCTTATATGCATTTTCATATCATTATCATTTATATAAAATAAGCACCCACCAATTGAATTTCTCAGCCCTTCATTACCTTCCCATTCCTGCAATACTATCCAATGTCACGCTTGACTTGTTTGTTCTTACCATGCCTTCCATTGATTGTGTGATTCTTATAACAACTTCAGTTTAGAGCGCTCAATGATTTTATTCCACTATTACAATGGGATATTAATCTGAGTTTGATATTGTTGGAAAAAAGGGAAAACAGGCGTAATAGAAGTAATCTCTATCAAAACAACAGAGTCACTATTCTTATATAGCCTTAAAATCGCCATTGCGACTCTTACTCAATCATCAGTTTTCCCCCTAACTTGGATTATACCATTATCTACTTTCCCTTGGGCTGTTTTTGCAATGTCAAAGAAATCACTTTATTGCCTTGGCACAGTAGCTTGAAGTTTGACTCAGGCTACTTATAGAATTAAATGAGGTGGGTCGACCTTGGGACAAATATAACGCGCCAAGTTTCTTTTTTAAAACTGTGCTGGTTTTAAAACTGTTTTGATCTAAACCCGACCTATAGTGGAGCAGGAATCACCCCAATACGCTATCCACTTTTTGACTCAGGCTACTTATAAATTACTATCTCTGCTTTAGACACTCAGCAATCATCACAATTAGTTTGCTTTGATTGTTGATCCTGTAATACATTAGCCATTCTTGTAGAAACATTTATTAATACTTTAAGTCATTGTAGATATTATGAACAATAAATTAACTTCCATTTCTAACAATTTTATGCAAGTATTGCAATTGATCATGTTACTGACTCAAAATGTTAGAACAATAACATGGTAGCTCACCATTTTGGCGCATAATTTATCTGTACATTGTCGTCTTAGTGGGGTTATATTTATTAATTAATATCTAATTAGATTAATGCTGTCTTTGAAGGTGGCATTGATCTATAAGGACTATCTGACTGTCAGAGAAACTTATTGTAAATCAACTGTTTTCCAACACCTTACCTTGATCCAGCCCCCAAACTAAGCCAAGACGCCCACTTACCATGCCATGCCAACGGACGCATGGGACATGGAACCAGACGCTCATTGTTTGATCATAAGAAATAAAATCTTAAATTTAATTGATAAAACTAAGCTCAACCAAATAATATATAAGATGCTCTTTGCCATTGTGTTCGTGAGAATTATTATAATTATGTTAATTAGAAACTTTGAAAAGTGGCCAACTTACCAAAGCAGAGGATATATGTTTTAAAATACTAAAAGGATTATTCAGCTTAGAGTTTTCAAATTTGACTTCAAATTAATACCAAATAAACATATTATTAGCCCTTTTTATAGAAGCATAGATAGATACTGATGGTCAATTTATACAAATTTTTCTAAATGCCTAGAGTTGACGCAATAATTGCCAGATAGACGAAGACCAACCCCAGGGGATAGCTGCACTGGTGCACCAATGAGACTTTACACAAATTTTTGGGCAGCTTGATAGATATACAAAAATCATTTAATAACATTATCAGGAAGACCCACAAGAGGATAGTTTGATCTCATTTCTGAGTGAGCTTGGAAGTGTGATTCTGCCATATAATTATAAAACCTTCCTCTTTTACATTATATATACACCATCATACTTTTGCAAGAGTAACAATCATATTACTATCCTGTTCCAAAGCGGTAAAACCCTACCAAAGTATGTGGATAAATTCTTTACATTTGTGATCATCTGTAATATGGTCTCCATCAGCATGATGGGATATGAATTAGCTTTATCTATCACATTTAGACCTGGGAAATCTAGACAGGTCCTAAGCTTACCACTTGACTTGGGGACCAGGAGCATGGGTAAAACCACTGGGGATTTATATGGTACCATCATCTATCGTTACAATATCTCTTTCACATAGGCATAAAGGTCCTTCTTTTCTCTAGGAATAGGGGTAAACTTGGCACTCTTTAGGAATTTCGCGTCACTTTTATGCTTTAACAAATAAGGGAACTGTGTGTTTGCCTCAATGGGCTGATGGCACTCTTCCATGACAAGTGAACATAAGTTCTGAACTTCTCCAGTACATCAATTGTAGGTTCTAGCTGGTGCATCAAGTCAATTCCTGACATCCCTCTACCTGTGGTAAAGAATTTCAGGGCTATCAGGGACTGATCCTTCAGGTGGAGCATGACAAGACATTACTCTAGGTTAGATATGAGGAGCACATGTGACACCACGTCATTCTCATGATTAAGGGTTAAGCCTTTTCTGATCACTCAAAATAATTCCCAGAACCTATGGACCTTACTGTCAAAATCCAGAAAGGAACTATGCTCGCTGGTACTATGTGCCGCTGGATTCCACAATGAAATATTTAGATAAATAATAAACTCTTGATCAAACTAAGTTTTATTTTATTTAAGGCAAACTAGAGAAAGGCCCCATTTCAATACTAGTATTTCATAATTAACTAGTTCTGATTCTCGAGGCTAAAGTATTATAAAGCTGAGTCTTCTAAATTAGGAAAAAAAGGCTTTCAGCCTATCAGATTGGGGATAAATATTTTGAGGCAAAACTGACCTGTGTGGTAAGGATTTAATAAATTGTATCCAATCACCAGTGGGTAAAATCTTCTCACCTTGGGAGGGTTCAGATCTGATTAGTAATGATTGGTTAATTTGCACCCAAACATTGACAGGTAAAATCTTCTCATCTTGGGAGGGTTCAGATCTGAGTGGTAATGATTTGTTAATTTGCAACCAATCATTGATGGGTAAAATCTTTTCTCCTAGGGGAAGAACAGACCTGTGCAATATTGAACACCTCAAATTTGGCCAAAAAGTTGGAGCTATCCTATTTTCAGTTCTTACCTTATTATGCCAATTTTGGGTATAGATCGTATTGTTCCAATGGATAGGATTCTACCAAGAATCCGCCAAGGTCTTTTCGCCATTGATATTCATATCATTGATAGCCACACTATTATTCAAAGATCAGACTCCAACATTCTTTCTCAGAAGTCGAGAAGGAGAATATCCAACATTGCCCCCCTCAAGAATGTTGGGAGGAGTGATGGATCGTAGGAAACGGCCATGTACCCAGTTTGTGGTAATTCCTGTGGCTAATGATTTGATGGAGTATTCATTACCTCTTCTGTAGCTGATAGAGAAAGGTCCCTCCCTAATTGAACCAAGCTTACCGCTTCTTGGGGTGATGCGGTCTTGGTAGTATAACACCTTATCAGCCACTTGAAATGTAGGAAGGGGGGTGCGGAGCTCATTGGCAGCCTGCCCTTCTTTAGTCACTGTTTTTGCTAAGTTGGTCATAGCTTCAGCTTGGAGTTGAATAATTTGGTTAGCTAACCTTCGCATGGCTTTCTCAGGCTCCTCTCCTTTAGAGAAGACATACTTAGCCAGAAGAGCAGGTATGCTTGGTTCCCTGCCATACAAAACTCAAAAAGGGGACATTTTCAGAATCTGGTGATAACTAATCTGGTAGGCCATAAGGGCACTGGGTAAGAATTGATCCCAGTGAAGTGGTTCGGAAGAGGCCATTCTGTGGAGGATATAAACTAAGGTTCCATTGGCTCTTTCTACTGCCCTATTGGTGGATGGATTATATGGAGCTGAAAAGAGATTTTGGGCTTTTATGGAGGTAGCCAGGAGCTTGACTACTCTGGAGGTAAAATTTTTGCCATTATCACAGAGTAGCACTTGTGGGGCAGCCATGTCAAGTGAAGATGTTATGATGTATGAAAGTGGCAGTTGCCTTGTCTGTTTGGGCAGGAAGCGCCACAGCTTCAACCCACTTAGTGAAGTGGTCGATGGCTACTAGGATAAAATGGTTGCCACTGGTAGACTGTGGAAGATCACGACATCCAAACTAATAGTGTGAAAAGGTTGTTGCGGGGTAGTTGGTTGATACTGGTATCTAGTCTTGAAACTGGATTGTTTCTTGCACGTAAGGCAGGCTTCCAAGCCATCAACTATAGCTTCCATCATTTCATCCCAATAGTATCGATCCTTAAGCCACTCATAAGTTTTCTTCGCCCTTCATGACCTAAAATGGAGTGAGCTTCGAGGATGACAGGTACGCGTTCTGAGGGCTGGAGGTAAGGCAACCACTTCACCCCCACCTGCTTATATAACTTCCCGTTTTCCACTTTGGTGTTGTGTGAGTGGCGGGCTAACATCTTCTGAACCGGATCATCTTCATCCTCCCATTCATTTGGAGCCATTAATATATCATGTAACCTTTCTGCTTCACTATTATCCAAATGAAGGACTGGCAAACAAGACAACCCATCTATATTCATATGACGAGTTCCAGCACGGTGTTCAATTTCCATATCATAAGGCTGGAGCTTTAAAGCTCAGCGAGCTAACCGCCCAGTAGGGTCCTTCATATTTTGTAGCCACTTCAATAAGATGTGGTTAGTAACTACAGTAAAGGTGGTCCCATAGAGGAAAGGCTGGTAGTGCTTTACAGCCAACAAAACAGCTAGGCACTTCTTTTCTGTTACATTGTAGTTGCGTTTGGGCTTTGAAAGCATCTTAATGAAATAAGATACCAGATGATTGATACCATTTTCATCTAGCTGGCCTAAGATGGCCCCAACGGCGTAGTCCGAGGCATCCATAAACAAGATAAAGGATTTTTTGTAGTCTTGGTGCCGTAGGATAGGGCGTCGTTGTAATAGCTGCTTCAGAGTTTTAAAAGCGGCTTTTTGTTCAGCGCCCCATTGGAAGGGGATATTCTTCTTCAGTAAGCGAACAAGAGGCTCACTGAGTTGTGTAACTTAGGGATGAACTGATGGTAATACCCCATCATCCCTAGAATCACCTGTATATCCCGCAAATTCTTAGGGGGAGGCATATTTGCAATGGCTTTGACATTGTTCTGTAGTGGTTGAATTCCTTTTTGCGAAATGGTGTGGCCAAGGAAATCCAATTTTCGCTGAAAGAAAGTGCACTTTGATGGTTTCAACTTGATATTTGACTTACGTAGCCTTCCAAACACCTCCTTCAAATGATCCAGGTGGTCGTTAAAGGTTTTTGAGAACACGGTAATATCGTCAAGATAAATGATAACGCAGGTTAGCTTTAAGTCTTGCAAGATGTGATCCATCACACGCTGGAAAGAGGCAGGTGCGTTGCACAACCCTTGGGGCAATCGCGTGGGTTAAAAAGACCTTCACTGCATATCAAAGTGCATTTCTCCTGGTCCTGTGAAGAAAGGTCCATTTGCCAATAACCACTGGCCAAGTTCATGGCTGAGAAGAAATTCAAGCCAGATATTTGAGCCAGGGCATCATTGATGTGAGGGATAGGATAGCTATCCTTCTTCGTGAGGTTATTTAGCTTGCAGTAGTCCATGACTATCTGGTGACCTCCATCTTTCTTCTTAATTAACAACAGTGGGGAAGACCAAGGGCTTTGAGAGGGAACTAGTAAACCCGCATCCAGTAACTGTGTGAGTACCGTCCTCATATGCTGTTCCTCCACCTTTGACTTGCGATATGGTTTTGACTGAATGGGATGGGCATCACCCACATCAATGGAGTGGCACCAGCCCTTCATATAGCCATAGTCGTGAGCTAACTTGGAGAATATGTTGCTATAGTCATTAAGGAGATTATGAACTTTCTTTAGCTCAGTTGGGGTTAACTCATTCGAGATATGGACATTTGGTAAGTTACACACCAGGTTGTCCATTGGCAGGCCCAAATCTGCCATTGAGCCGATGGAGTGGATCTGTTCAACATCTTCCACCGGGATTTGCTCAGCCAACCTCTTGGTGTTTCCTTATGATCATGTCCTTTGCAGTGAGGTTTCTCAACAGTAGAGTAATAGTTCGCTGATAGGCGGGGTTTAGTAGCCCAAGTAATACATGAGGCTCCAAAGGACTAAGGCCCTCAACGCTTATGAGGTGCAACAAACAGTGGCGTGGGATTTGGAGCGTGATTTTCGTTTCAACCACTCGTTGTTCACCCACTTAATCACCACCTCATCTGCCGCATAAAATGGAATACCATCGCTAGCCTCCACTGAATCAGGCAATTTCTTAGTGTTGCGCCCAGAGGTGACATAATGTAAAGGCAAAGCGGAAAAGGGGTATTCAACCAGGCAGGTGTAGCCATTCTTGATGGGTTCTTTGTTGGATAAGACTAATGGAACTTCGTAGATCATTATAGATAAGAACCCTTGCTTCATGTTGATGATGCCTTCAAACTCGATCATAAACTGAGTACCTATGAGCATATCATAAAAGTTATTATCTAAGGCCACAGCGGGGGCTGATAATATAAGCTTCCCAACGCGAATGGGAAGGGAAGAGTAAGCGCCAAGGGCGCGGGTATTGTTTGGGCCTGCAGTTCCAAACTCCTTGGCATAATCCAGGTCAGGCATCAGTTTAATCTTTTTCATCAGCTGAGATGAAATTACATTCACTGGAGAACCTGTATCCAGGATAGCCATCACCCAGAATTTGTGAACAACTACTTCAACCTTGGTAAGTGTGCTTCCAAAGTTGGATGACAGCGATAGAACCTCCTTGAGATGAAAAGTGGAGGTTAATTTGCATGCAGTCTCAGAGTGAGTCTCCAGAATATACTGCGTGGTATGCCCTCGCTGTAAAGGGCGAATTAAGCTCAATAGGAGCTGATCTGCGTCACTGGCTGTGTCAATAGTTTCCATACAACTTATAACTTGGTGGAGGTAAGTATCCTCAGGTATAGTGGTTTCATCTACTCCTTCGGCGTTTAGGCAATCAGGGACCTCCATTTCCGCGGGAGCTCCCAATAGATAGTACCCAACGTCATCGTAACACCCCTCAGAGTCAGCCTCAGGGGTATTCTCAACTATGAGCAAGGTTGCAATTGAAGTGGGGGAGACAGCCACGAGATGTGGGGTAATTATCTTCGCTTTAGCCGGCATTTTCACAACCCTAGTAGTTTTGGAGGATATACCCTTAGGGCGCGCACCTATTGGCTGAGCTGAAGAGGAAACTACAGTAGGGGTCTCCGCTTTATATGAATGAGGGATGTCTATTTTAAGTTGCACTGAGGAAGCAGGCTTTTCAGGAAGGATAGGCACAGATGGCCTCACACTCAACGGTTCAATAGGCAGCAGCTCACCTAAAGGAATATGGGCAACGTCTAACAAAGCCTTTTTTATATCGCGGAAGGTTGTAAAGTGGCATTTCACTGAGATGATATGCCTAGCGAGAGAGGGTTGTGAAGCTAACCCTGTTAATATGGCAGCAATATCATCATCCAGGGTAAGCAGGTTAGACATAGCCAGCCTTTGAGCATTGAGATAGAAATGCTCAGAGAAACTAACGAGGGTTTCGCCCTCATACATGGTAAGGCGCATGAAAGCCTGTTTTTCCCTGTATAAGCTCTGCTTGGATCTGAATTCATTCAAGAGGGCCTTCTTAACATCTGGCCAGGTGTGCTGAGGATCTGAGTGAGGAACGATCAACTCTTGGGCTTTTTGGCTTAAACAAGGAAGAATATACTGAACTTTATGTTTATTAGTGGCGCCATCCATCGCAGCTTCATAAACATACAAAAAGGAAGCAATGCTCCCTTTACCTGGGGTGTATCTTTCCTTTATGGGTAATTTTAATGGCCGTTGCTCTATCTTTTTGAGACGGGAGAAAGAGTTGGCTAGTTGCTTCTCAAGAGCAACTAATCGTGATTCAGTTGAAGAAGAACCATAAGGGACGTTCACGTTTTATAGCCTCCATGTTAGTAACTACGGTTTAGTGCACAGGTGTGCCCCTGTAGTGAGCACCAAATTGTCATAATCCAATAAGGAACTATGCTCGCTGGTGCTATGTGCCGCTGGATTCCACAATGAAATATTTAAAATAAATAATAAACTCTTAATAAAACTAAGTTTTTTCTTTTTAGTTTTATTTTATCTAAGGCAAACTAGAGAAAGGCCCCCCTTTCAATACTAGTATTTCATATTAAACTAGTTCCGATTCTCAGGGCTAAAGTAATATAAAGCTGAGTCTTCTAAATTAGGAATTATAGGCTTTCAGCCTATCAGATTGAAGATAAATATTTTGTGGCAAAACTGACCCGTGTGGTAAGGATTTGATAAATTGTAATCAATCACCAGTAAGTAAAATCTTCTCACCTTGGGAGGGTTCAGATCTGAGTGGTAATGATTGGTTAATTTGCACCCAATCATCAACAGGTAAAATCTTCTCACCTTGGGAGGGTTCAGATCCGAGTGGTAACGATTTGTTTAATTTGCACCCAATTATTGATGGGTAAAATCTTCTCTCCTTGGGGAAGAACAGACCCGTGCAATATTAAACACCTTGAATTTGGCTGAAAAGTTGGAAAAATCCTATTATCAGTTCTTACCTTATTACGCCAATTTTGGGTATAGATCATATTATTCCAATAGATAGGATTCCACCGAGAATCCGCCAAGGTCTTTTCACCGTTGATATTCATATCATTGATAGCCACAATATTATTCAAAGATTGGACTCCAACATTCTTTCTCAGAAGTCGAGAAGGAGAATATCTGACACTTACCATAACAACCCTTGGTTTGACTTATCACCACTCTTCCAATTTTAAGGTATTTTCATGCATAATATTTTCCTTCTATTCCATCTCTAGCTTAGGTATTTATGGTACTATACTTCAGAAAATAAACCACTGTTCCAGTGTCTACCAATGCCTAAAGTTTTTTCAAGCTCTTACTTTTTATATTGATAACAATAATGACACATATAATTAAATTAAACGCTTCTTTTAAACTTTTTTCTTGCAGAAATGCACATGAAGTTTAAAAATATGCTATAGGCTGAGTAGGGAACTGCCCTAAAGAACTTGAGATATGTCTTATATTAGGGGAAGCGCGGGTCATTTATAGCTCTAGGTCTCACACAAAGTTGGTAACCAGATTAGACCCCACCTGGCTCCCAAGGAATCTTTTTGTGAGGGGCAAGGGTTAGGACTTTTCCGGCACTAAATCTAGCTGTCCCTTGATCTTACCAAAACATAGACTTTCTCTTCCAAGGTTACCAATAAGAAGGTGATGGCCATCATGCATTAGATTTCTTGATGGAGTTTCTATTGGAACTTCCAAGTGACTTGGAAAGAGGTGACTTAGCCGCTTTGGACAAAGGGTGAAAAACATGGGAATACTCCCTATCTGAGACATTAAACTATGTGAGGGCTAGGAGAGAAGACTAAGTCGCACTTGAGAATAAAAATATTTTTCTCACTTGACTAATTAAAGGCATCTAAT